>VZQC01007142.1:5249336-5336924 GCA_009823505.1 Rhizomys pruinosus | reverse complement strand
GAGCTAGATACTGAAAAGTCCTTAAAGCAAGTTTTCATGCCAGGCCTGAAGAAGGCCAAGAGCTTGGAGTAAGATAGTCATTAAAATCCACTCTGTAAGATTTGCAGTTTAAAAAGATATACTTAAAAAATAACATATATTTATATAGAGAGGTATTTTAGTAGAGATTTATACACGAATACAAAATAAACCATATAAGTTAATGGACTTGATTTCTCTGAAGTCATAATCCAGTCATATAGCTTTAAAGAGCAAAGCGTATATTGGGTAAAATTTATTTAGCAGGTACTCAACTCTGCCCAAGCTTTATCCACATAGTATAGGATATTTTAAGGCCTAGTGAAATGTTTAGTTTAGTTAAATTTAGGTGTAGGTTTTGGCGAAAATGGTAATACATTTGAACTAACTGGGAATATAAAATGTTAATTGTTTTATTTATAATTTGTATTGGGGTAAGGTACACAAATGGTCTCTATATTTTTTCTGAATTATACAACATCACAGTGTAACACTTTCTTTTACTCATAGGAAAATTTAAAGGAACTAAGCTTAAATTTACTTCCCAAATAAGCAGAAGTCATAGTCCAGTCATATAGCTTTAAAGAGCAAAGTGTATATTGGGTAAAATTTATTTAGCAGGTACTCAACTCTGCCCAAGCTTTATCCACAAAGTATAAGATATTTTAAGGCTTAGAGAAATGTTTAGATTAGTTAGATTTAGGTGTAGGTTTTGATGAAAATGGTAATACAATTGAACTAATTGGGAATATAAAATGTTAATTGTTTTATTTATAATTTGTATTGGGTTAAGGTACACAAATGGTCTCTATATTTTTCTGAATTATACAACATCATATTATAACACTTTCTTTTACTCGTAGGACAATTTAAAGGAACTAAGCTTAAATTTCCTTCCCAAAATAGTAACATACAGTCATTGAGAAACAGTTTGGGTAAATTTAATGAAAGCTTATGCCTTGGCTCCTGTGTATGGGTGTGTGTAATACAACTTAGGCATCTATAGGTCAAAACATAAAAACCTAAAAAAAAAAAAACAAAAAATCAAAACAAGGGAGGTGGGAGGTGGGGTATTATCCCTTCTGGGATACAAATGGAAAACTCTGTGTTCCAATCCTTTGATAAATTTTCAATTTTTGAGATCTTGAAACTAACAATGGGAGAAGAATTTTATGTTCTCACAGGTAAAAATCACCAATCTAAGTGCCTGAAAACATAAAACTTATGGCTGTGCAGGACGGACTGGGAAATGCCAACAGAGATACTGACCCTTCTGAACATTAAAGAAAGAGGAACCTCAGACTGCCTGAGTCACAGACACTGAGGATCTCTCTGAATACTATTGGGGTTAACTGTTTATAATGGGCCCTAACGAAGTTTACCTTCCAGATACTGAGAAACCTTCCTACCTCTCCCCTTTATAAGAAAAAGAAAAACATGATGGTAATGAAATCATCACCTAACTGTAAACTAGAGCCAACTGTAAATTAGAGCCAACTGTTATAGTGGTATTTTCCTATAAAACAGGTATAACTACACTTTTTTGATTGACTGATAGGCATAGGAACTGTGAAAGGATAATTCTCTATTTAGAGCCAAATTCAATAGTAAAGTGTTTATAAGCTGTGTAATTAAGCAAAATATATTACTACAGGAAAGCTCTGACATCAGCAATGAATTATTCTGCCTAGGAGATGTTGGCTAGGGGATTCAACACCCCCCCTCCAAATTATAAAGGCCTTTTGCCTATAAGTGGGATATATGCAGGGAGAAATGCAGTAAGTCCCTGTTGTCGAAGACCTGGTGTGAGCATGAAAAAATGTTATGAGACGTCACTTGCTAGCATAAAACTGGCCTCTGAAATGCCAGAGAGCATTACCAAAGGCCACTAAAGCAATACAGCAGAATATTGGTCTCCCTGAGACAAGCAAGACTCCTCAGTCAATATCAGCTACACCTCAACAGCCTGGAGTTACTGTGCAACAGTGGCAGCCAAATGTCTATACATATCCCAAATCTATTTGGCTATTAGCTCTCTCCTTGGAGGAATAACTCACAGTGGATGCCACAAGCTTATGTCCTCTAGTGGTTAGGAGATGTTATAAGCCACAATAAGAACTTGTCACCCTTTATAGAGAAACCACAGTTTGTGGATTAGCATACCATCCAAGCATCTGTGTCTATGCTCACAGCTTAGCTTGACATAATAATTGGTACTGCTTAAATGCCTGTACATCCAATAGCTTGTGCTTTGTTAGTATGACTAAAAAGGGTATCACTGGAAAAGCTGTCAACCCATGAAGGGAAACAACCTGAACAGACTGGAGTCCAAAATGACAACTCCAAAGAAATTAGACTGTTTTCTTCTCACCCACTTGTGCCCCTTTCCCAAAGCCCAGGGAACAAACTGCGGAAGAGGAGGCGTGGTAGATTGTAAGGGCTGTGGAGAGATAGGGGTGAATCATGAGACTACAGGAATATAGTCTGGACTCCTAACTGATCAACATGCCTGTGCATACAAGCTTCTCCAACTGGACTATGGGAACCTTGGGTTGTTCAAAATTTGGACATAGATACTTGCAAAATGCACCAATTACCTAATTGTATGGCAAACTGAGCAACATCAGTGTTATCTGAAAACAACTGTGTTCTTATATTGTAGAATCCCTTAAAAATAAACAAATAATAATAATAATAATAATAATAATAAAAAGAAGAAGCTTCTTTATGTAACAGATAGAGACTATTACAGAATTTTATAACTGATGACTATAGATACTTTGATCCCAAAATGCAGAGGGGCAATGATAGCTCAGTTCCTAGGAATAAAAATCCATTCCAAGTGGCCATTGTTTTTATTGTAGGCGGAGGCAATTATATTGAATATCAGAATCTTGTTGACTACATAAAGGTGAAGCAAGGCAAGCACATTTTATATGGCTGCAGTGAGCTTTTTAATGCTGCACAGTTTATAAAACAGCTGTCACAACTTGGACAAAAGTAACAGAGAAGATCCTTAACGGATAATCAACTTGGAACTTGGATAACTGTAAAAAGAAAAGAGCCAGCTATTTCCTTCTCCATGAAAATGCCCTAACAGTGGGACCTGTCAGAATCATTCATTTTGTTTGTTTGTTTGTTTTTTGTTTGTTTGTTTGTTTGTTTGTTTTTTACAAGAGAGAGGTAACAAGGTTTATTAGTCAGGTTTGTAGTGAAAAATTAATATAGTTAATATTTGATGAATCAACATAATCTAGAGAAAAGTGACAACATTTCTAATACAATAACAAATTAGTGAGATGGAGCCAACAAATCAGATGTAATGATGCTAAAATATGGCACTCTTTTATAACCCCCAGAGGAAATGGCAGGTAGAATTTTTGGATAGTCTTTCAAACAATTCCCTAATCAACCCTTCCATTCACTAACTGACTCTCAGTGTATGGCTCAAGCTGTCTCAACTCCCTTTGTCTCATACCTCAAACTCCTTCTTGTTATCAGTATTTACCTCTACCCAAAGCTTTGTTCATAGATGAACCCATCCAATTTTTAGTCAATACATTCAATCCCATACAGAACCATCTTACACACTCACACAAGGAAATTGTTCTGCTGACCACCTAATTATACCTCTTTTTTTTAATAGGTTATCTTCTTTCCATTTTTTCTTCTTTTTTTAAGAAATTGAATCCATCTTTTTTATTTTTTTATTATATTTTTATTTTTAAGGGATTCTACAATATAATGACACAGTTGTTTGCAGATAACATTGATGTTACTCAGTTTGTCATACAATTAGGTAATTGGTGCATTTTGCAAGTATCTATGTCCAAATTTTGAACAACCCAAGGTTCCCATAGTCCAGTTGGAGAAGCTTGTATGCACAGGCATGTTGATCAATTAGGAGTCCAGACTATATTCCTGTAGTCTCACGATTCACCCCTATCTCTCTGCAGCCCTTACAATCTACCACGCCTCCTCTTCCGCAGTTTGTTCCCTGGGCTTTGGGAAAGGGGCACAAGTGAGAAGAAAACAGTCTAATTTCTTTGGAGTTGTCATTTTGGACTCCAGTCTGTTCAGGTTGTTTCCCTTCGTGGGTTGACAGCTTTTCCAGTGATACCCTTTTTAGTCATACTAACAAAGCACAAGCTATTGGATGTATAGGCATTTAAGCAGTACCAATTATTATGTCAAGCTAAGCTGTGAGCATAGACACACATGGTTGGATGGTATGCTAATCCACAAACTGTGGTTTCTCTATAAAGGGTGACAAGTTCTTATTGTGGCTTTTAACATCTCCTAACCACTAAAGAACATAAGCTTGTGGCATCCGCTGTGAGTTATTCATCCAAGGAGAGAGCTAATACCCCAATAGATTTGGGATATATATAGACATTTGGCTGCCACTGCTGCACAGTATCTCCAGGCTGTTGAGGTGTAGCTGATATTGATGGAGGAGTCTTTCTTGTCTCAGGGAGACCAATATTTTGCTGTATTGCTTTAGTGGCCTTTGGTAACGCTCTCTGGCATTTCATAGGCCAGTTGCACGCTAACAAGTGATGCCTCATAACATTTTTCATGCTCACACCAGGTCTTCAACAACAGGGACTTACTGCCTTTCTCCTTGCATATATCCCACTTATAGGCAAAAGGCCTTTATAATTTGGGGGGGGGAGGGTTTGAATCCCCTAGCCAACATCTCCTAGGCAGAATAATTCATTGCTGATGTCAGAACTTTCCTGTAGTAATATATTTTACTTAATTACACAACTTATAAACACTTTACTATTGAATTTGGCTGTAGATAAAGAAATATCCTTTCACAGTTCCTATGCCTATCAATCAATTAATAAGTTATGCCTGTTTTATAGGAAATTACCACTGTAACAATAGGCTTTAATTTGCAGTTAGGGAGTGGTTTCATTACCATCATGTTTTTCTTTTTCCTATTAAAGGGAGATGTAGAAAGGTTTCTCAGTATCTGGAAGATAAACTTCATTAGGGCCCATTATAAACAGTTAACCCCAATAGTATTCAGAGAGATGCTCAGTGTCTGTGACTCAGGCAGTCCGAGGTTCCTCTTTCTTTAATGTTCAGATGGGTCAACCTCTCCGGTGGCATTTCCCAGTCCATCCTGCATAGCCATAAGATGTATGTTTTCAGGCATTTAGATTGGTGATTTTTACCTGTGGGAGCATAAAATTCTCCCATTGTTAGTTTCAAGATCAGAAAAATTGAAAATTTATCAATAGGATTGGAACACAGAGTTTTCCATTTGTATCCCAGAAAGGATAGTACCCCACCTCCCACCTCCCTCTTTTTTAAGATGTTTCTCAGCCATCTCTAGTTCCTCCTCTGTGAAGTCTCTATTCAGCTCTTTGCTCCATCTTTTGAGTGATTCATTTGTTTTCTTTTTTCTTTGTTATACTACAGGGCTATAGTCATAAAAACAGCCTGGTACTGGCACAAAAACAGACCAGTTGACCAATGGAATAAAACTGAAGATCCAAACCTGAGCCCATACAACTTCAGCCACCTCATATTTGATAAAGGGGCCAAGAAGACACAATGGAGGAAAGACAGCATCTTCAACAAGTGGTGCTGGCAAAACTGGATCACCACTTGTAGAAGAATGAAATTTTTCCCTTGCCTCTATCCCTGCACAAGTCAATTCCAGATGGATTAAACACCTCAACGTGAAACCCAAAACTCTGGAGGTAATAGAAGAAAAACTTGGCAGCTGACTACAAGACATAGGTGTAGGAAAAGACTTCCTAAATCAGACAGCAGCTGCACAAGAAATAAGATCGACAATTGACAAATGGGACCTCATTAAACTCAAAAGCTTCTGTACATAAAAAGAACCAATAAAGGAAGTAAAGAGAAAACCCACTGAGTGGGAGGAAACCTTTATTGCAGATACATCTGACAAAGCATTAATTTCCAGAGTATTCAAACTACTGAAAGAATCATTCATTTTTAAATTCTGTACTACTTCATATACTGTATACTGATTAAACTAGTAAACCATTTCAGAAAAAAATTAAATAAAAAAATTAGAGAATAAGTGTCTTTGAGATCCCCAGCCCTAAGTGAAATATCAGCTATAGAACCTCTACAATTAAGGCTCTTAGAAAATTATAATGGAAAAGGGAGTAAAGAGAATACTGTTGCATCCCTCAACTCTTACCAGCAAAATTTCCTCAAGCTACAAAAGGTGATTAACACAGAAAGCTCAATTGACCAAATTATAGAAAGAACTTGAAGACTGCATGGTCCTGGATAGGTTTTTTTGTTTTGTTTTATTTTGTTTTGTTTTGTGTGTGTGTGTGTGTTCATGTATGTGTGGGTATGTGTGTGTATGTATGTGTGTGTCACAAACTAAAGTTTTAATTTTTGTTTAAAAGATCTCCTGGTTGTGGTGGCACATACCTTTAATCCTGGCACTTGGGAGGCTTCGTCTACAGAGAGAGCTCTAGCCTGGTCTACAGAAAGAGCTTTGGGCCAACTAGGACTGAAGGGAGACCCTGGATCAAAAAAACCAAATTAAAAAAAAAAAAAGTATAGTTTGCAAAAGCCAGGGAGGTGATGCAAGACCAAACACAAATGAATCCTACAGCCTCCTGGGGCCACATTCATATGAACCTATTAACCTACAACATTGTTATCAGCATGCACAAGACCCACAGAAGCTGAGTCAGACAAAAACCCAGCACATATCTGTAGAAACTTGTAGCAGAGCCCAGTCTTTGCTGAAGAACTGTTGACAGCTGATTGCAGTTGGGTGAGGAAGAATGGTATTCTTTAGGAAAGAGACTCTGGAAGGCTGAGTAGAGCTCAGTAGATGAGCTTTGAGCTGAGGAGTGGGAGGGGAGAGTAGTTTGGTGTAATGGACACTAGGACAAATGACAGAATGTGTGAATTCTGGGGTGGGGGCTGTTGTAATGTGCCAACGGAGAAGGGAGTATTATCAGTGATTAGATTGGTTGAAAATTTATGTAAAAACTCATAAAAATTCAAAAATGTATCAAACTAATATCCTTAAACTATATTATCTTTTGTTTCATAATTTGCCAGAAAGAACTGTGAAATAAATTTTATCATGGAGTTTCAAATTAGAGCACAGGAACTTGGGCAGGGAAAGTTGTGGTGAGGAATTCAAGGGGAACAGAATGAGGGGAGGAAGTGAGCAAAATGCATTATATGCATGTGAAATCACCACAAAATAAAACAGAATTCTTTAAAAATAGGTAGCCTCCATAGTGAATTCCTTGCCCTGTAAATAAAGAGGAATCCTGGAATTGATTACTTATACAAGTAGCAGATATTATTGATTTCTGTGAAAGAATAAATTGGAAAAAAATTACAATTAGAATGAAGAATACTGACCAAATATAAATAAAAATTCCATATTGCATACATGTAGAACTAGGCCATATAATTTTAATTATCTACATGCAAATTATAATTATACATATTTAACTCTATGAAAATCAATTACAGTAATGTCTTCTTAAGGTTTAAAACCTGATGTTTTAACATTTTAGATGTATTCTATGCTTACTATTTAACATCACGAATTTCTATATATTTGTATTCTTCAAATGTTTTATTGATATGACAGAGATAGTCTTTTCTCAAGGATCTATGACCTCTCCAGCAATGTGTATTTGGTTACATTGACAGTGACACTCAGACTGAAATCCAGTGGGGTAAAGAAATAAGGAGGTACGGATGGGGGAGAGGGTCTAAATTTGATTAAGATTTATTGTATGAAATGCACAAAAACTCAATAGTTTTAAATATTTTATTTGTGAAATGCATTTTATATGTATGAGTGTCTTGGCTACATGTATGTAAGTGCACACATGTTCTGCAATGCCCTCTGAGGAAAGAAGATGATGTTGGATTGCTAGAACTGGAGTTAAGGACAGTTGTTAGCTGCCATGTGGATTCTGGAATTCATACCTGCGTTGAATGAAAGAGCAGACAGTTCTCTGAGCAGCTGAGCTGTCTCTCATGCCCTGAGCTTTTCCAATTTTATACATATGATGTGATCATTTAAGAGAAATATAATTATTATACTCTTATTTTTTAATTATGCTTGAATACTTAAACGTATTTATTTTTTCTTATTTCCAGATGATCTTATTCTACTAATATTGAAGAATTTGAATAAATAAAATACATCTAATTAAAGAATAGTGAAGTAAATTGTACCTGTTAAAAATTTCCAAAATATTTAGGTTAATAAGCAAATGGGGTATTAAAGATTAATCTAAGCAAGGTCTATTCTCTTTGAAAGCATTGACATAATTGGTATAGGATGTTGTGAAACAATTCTATAAACATTTTTAATAATTTAAGAATTAATAGTTTGCTTTATTTCATAATTTATTGTGAATAATAACTCAAATCTCACTGTTGAATTTTTTATATTATACCATTTAACCGAATCTTAAACTCAATTGAATTTTAATATCATACACAAAAATACTATTTTTTTATTTACAAATCATGATCATAGGGATGATGAGGATAAAGCAAGACTCTCTGTACCCTTTTAGTGTAACACATCTGCTTGGTTCATGAATGAAAAGCATTCAAGAAATATGTATTAAATACCTAAAACATGCCTGGTGACAGACGTTGATAGAAAATTGGATTGGGAAGTAATATTTGAAATAAAAACTGGACAATTTTGAAATGCAAAAAGTAAAAACAATAAACCTGTCCTGAGTTTGAAAAGCAGAGTGATGGGCAGGAGGGCTGAAGAGACAGATACAACTCTGGCCTGCTATTTTAGGTTTTAATGATCATTTTCTATTGCACATACAGACAGAAAATTAGAAAACAGAAATGGTAGGTGGTGACATACCTTTCAATATATGTGACCAATTTCCAACTTCTTCATGGTATGAATATGGGAGTTCTGTTGAGTACATGCATTTTTGGCAATATTACATGAATTTATCATGACTATAAAATTGCTTTATCTATTTGTGGGATTATTGTGATACACAATAGGAAAGTAAATTATTAGCTATAAAATGCTTATAATGGAACCAGTCTCATAACTAATACAGTACTAATATTGACTAAACTATATAAAATTCTTTAACTTTGAGCCAGCCTTTTGCTTAAAGATTAGAAGATTCAGTCCCTAAGATTGAGAAAAGACAGAAGTATTTTGCATGTAAATATCCTTGCAGAGAAATTTGCATGAAGAACTTGTTTTTCTATATGAGCACCTAGCTATTCAGATTATTTCTTTTGGTGACAGTTTGCTTAAAAGATTTTTTCAACAGTTTCTCTGTTTTTATGATTCTGTAAGGAACCTTTTGAACAGAATCTTTGTACTTTTCCTCTTTGTAGTGTGATTCCTCTTTATTATATTTTTGTATTTTATTTAAGAACAAAACCAGTTCCTTGTCTAAGTAAAATATCATCTCCAGGTAAGTATAATTTTATGCCAGTAAGAATATAAATGTGTTCTGATTTTATAATTCAATTTTGATGGATATATTGTAGAAAGGTTAACTATCAAAATTATTAATTACCTATGTAGTTTCCATTTCTATAGTGTGGATACTAAACATCTACTTTTATAACATTTGAATAATAATCTATATTTTAATAATGTTCTTGCTTGGGCATAAAAGCATTTTTATAAGATGAACAAACATATCAAGTATTTAACCTGCCTCCCAGACATGGAGCAATATTTTTAGTGGTATTAAATATTAAATTATTCGGACTGGAGAGATAGCCTAGCGGTTAAGAGCACCAACGCTCTTGCAGAGGACCCGGGTTTGATCCCCAGCACCCACATGGCGGCTAAGAACCGTCTGTAACTCCAATTCCAGGAGAACTCCAGTTCCAGGGGAATCCGAGACCCTCTTCTGACCTCCGCGGCATTGCACGACACGGGTGCACAGAACTGCATGCAGACAGTACATTCATACACATACAAAGATAAATAATAATAATAATAAAAAATATTAAATTATTCACACGCAGAGAAATTAGTCATAATAATTCTAAATCCAGTGTCCAGGGTCCTTACTCTTATGTGAAAATGGGAGACAGACATAAAATAGAAAAGACTGAGGACTTACTCTAAAGCCAAATTTATGGAGTATTTTTCATATAATTAACACTTTAAAAATTACAGGAATATGTGGGAATATCTTTTATAATAAATAATTTAATATCTAGAATCATTAAGCATATCAAAAGAGCCCATTGCTTTGTTCATTCAAAAATCATTATACTTACTCTTTTTCCTTTTTAAATTATTTAATTTTATTGTTTCATGTTTTCTTTTGTGCTTTTTGGAAGAATTTTCTTTATTTTTTTATTGATGTTTTGTGTATTTCATACATCATTGTTCAGTTCAATTTAGCCAAACTCCCTTTTCCCTGTCCCCCACCATACCTCATTTCATGAATTCTGCCATACATGTCCTGCATCTTTCTCTCAGTCTTTTTAAAGTTTTTCTCTGCAGAGGTATATTGTTTTGGGCAGAACTTAACTATATCAATCAATTCTTTGACCCGGCACTTGTGTTGTTGTTCCCTCCCATTTGTATTGTTCCAAAATATGCCTATATAAAGGTCACATATACCAGAATTATGTCCTTCAAAAATAAACTGTATATTAATTCTGAAATATGTTTATGAATTCACATTTTTCTCTTTAATTTTATATTATTCTAAGATACAAATACATGCCTTCCACCCATATACAGTAATTACAATGTATGAAAATAAGTGATAAATTAATTCCAGGGCCCAATAAGAGATTTATATAATAGCACAGTTGCTTTAAGATAAAAATAAATATAACAATAGCAATGCTCAGCTTGCATTTCAACTGGGGGATTGGGTGCTAGCATCCAAAAAACAAGAGAAACCATTCCTTGTTTGTTTTTTGCAGGGAGGAATATGTTACTTCATTTAGCAAAATGGCTTCAAGTTCCATCCATTTACCTGCAAATTTCATGATGTCATCTTTCTTTAGTGCTGCTTAGAACTGCATTGTATAGATGTACCACATTTTTGTTATCCATTCATCAGTTGAGGGGAAATTGGGTTGGTTCCAGCTCTTCTTCACTACTGTGTAGAGAGCATGGCAATAAACATACATGTGCATGTATCTTTGCAGTAGGATGAGTCTTGTGGATATGCACCGGATGGGATATGGTTGAATCAGGTGGCAGGCTCATTTTGAGCCTTTTATAGTTTCTCCACACTGCTTTCCATAGTGGTTGTACAAGTTTCATTACTACCAGCAGTGGATGAGTGTTCCCCTTTCCCCACAACCTCTCCAGCATTTGCTGTCTTTTGTTTTCTTGATCTTAGTCAGCTTTATCAGAGTGAGATGATATCTTAGAGTGGTTTTAATTTGCATTTCCTTAATTATTAATGATGTTAAACAGTTTTTAAGGTGTTTATCAGGCATCTTTACTTCCTCACTAGTGAAGTCTTTGTTCAGCTCTTTACTCCATCTTTTGAGTAGGTTGTCTTCTTATTTTCTTCTTCTTCTTCTTCTTCTTCTTCTTCTTCTTCTTCTTCTTCTTCTTCTTCTTCTTCTTCTTCTTTTTGAGTAGTTTATAGATTCTGTATGTTAATGCTCTGTCAGATGTATTACTGGTGAAGGTTTCTTCCCACTCTGGGTTTTCTCTTCACTTCCCTGATTGTTTATTTTGCTGTACAGAAGGTTTTGAGTTTGATGAGGTCCCACTTGTCAGTTATTGACCTTATTTCTTGTGTGGATGCTATTTGATTTAGAAAGCATTTACCTATGCCTATGTCTTGTAGGTTGTTAGTGAGGAAATACAGGACCAAAACAAGACAGAAAACCAACAGGGCAAAGACCAATTCCAGTAGCTCCATGTGTGACTTCTGGGACTTTACTTCCAAAGGGCTTAGATGGCTCACATATTCCAGCTTCGTGTGCAACATACATCTCTTTCTTAAGCTGGTACCACTCCCTGTATGTAGTTCTCCTTTGCAAGTATCTCACAGCTTTGGCAAATGTCTTCTTGGTTTCTCCCCTGTCAACCAGGCTTCACCTTCACAGTTTCAAGCAATGACCCATCAGGCCCTTCCTTACGCAGGGTCACCCCTGCTGCACTCTTCCTGGCCTCTGCAGCTCTCTAAAACTGTGGAGGAAGAACTGATGACCCTTTCATTTTTGCATCCTTCATGCCTCTAAAGCCAGCATCATGTGAATGAAACTGCTTAGTTTGGCTGCAAGTTTAGAATGGACCCTGGCCTGTTTCAAAGACATTTGTACCTTTCCTCTGTCCTGGATTGTTGGAGTAGAAAACACATTCAGTATTTTCCTTTCAAAAGATGGAGGCTTGGCTCGGTGTACTTTCCCTGAAGATACTGTTTCTATTGTTTACTTGTAAATATTTAGGTCTCTCCTTAATCACTTTAATCTCCTTATCAAAGGGATCCTCTCCTTTATTGCCTTGGCTCCAACATTTTCTTCCTAGTTGAGTTTTCCAATCCAAACTGTACATTCTGTATTTCTCTCTGCCCCATTTGCTCTTTTTCACTGTAATCTGTATAATATTGAACATTAATAACCATGTCACCATTTCTACATTGGGCTGTTTTGAAATATCCTCCACCAAAGAAATTAGTCCATTGCTCTTCAACTTAGCCTCAGGCAAGCATTTGGGTTGTGGTCAAACTCCACCCAGAATCTTTGCCAAAATATCCCAGTTGCTGCTTGAGTCCTTATTTTCCTGTGGATCTACATTTTTCTCTGCACTGTTTTCTTCCAGGCTTCTACTAGAGTGACTGTTAAGCTCTACTTACAGCAGTCAACAGCTTTTCTAGCCCAAAGTTCCAAAGTTTTCCACACTTCTGCAAACATCCACATTTTCAGGTTCTTCACAGTCAACAGCCCACTTCCTGGTACCTGATATGGTATTAGTCACTTTTATTTTGCTGTGATAAAACCACCAACACCACGATAACTTATAAAAGGAAGAGTTTATTTGAGCTTAAAATTGACTGTTCCAGGGAATTAGACCCCATCCTGTCAGGGAGGCATGGAGCAGAAAGCTGAGGTTCATATTTTCCAGTGACTATCAAAAGCAGAGAAAGAGCAACTGGAGACAAGCAAGGCTTGTTGAACTCTCTAAGACTGCCCCACTAATGAACTTCCTCCAGCATGGCCACACCTTCTAAGATCTCCCAAAACAGCAGCACCAACTGGGGACAAAATTTCTGAATACTTGAAGACTATGGGGAACATTCTCAATCAAACTACCACAATGATATTTAGTTATTTATATATGCTGAACAATTACAGCACCTCTGGTATGAATCCTATTTGATCATGATGTATGATATTTTTGTTCTGGGTCAGTATGCAATTTGCAAGTATTTTGTTAAAAATGTTGAATCTATGTTCATTAATGAGATGGGTCAACAGTTTTCTTTTTTGGATGTGTCTTTGCATTTTATATTAGAGTGATGCTGACAACATAGAAAGAATTTAGGAGATTTCTCTCTGAATAGTTTGAGTAGTAATGGTTGTAAGACCTCTTTAAATGTTTTATAGAATTCTGCAGCAAAACTGTATTAGTCAGGGTTCTCTAAAGAAACAGAAGCAACAGGACGAATATATAGCTATATACAATTTATTGATTTGCTCACGTGACAGAGTTCAAGGAGTCCAACAGTAGCCATGCCACACTGTGGGAAAACTTAGTTAAGATGGGGTGGGTTCTAAGCCAATGGTAACTCCCTGGCCACACCCAGGGGGTGGGGTGTAGTGATGAATTGAGTCATGATGGATATTTAAGCAGACATGTTGGAATAAAATCTCTCTCTGCATTTGAACCTCAACCTTCCTACACGTGCTGTGCTTTCCTGCGAGGGCTTTCCACATGGGTCATCCTAGGATTAAGTTGGCCCCACCACAAATCCCGGCTGCGGCGGTGACACCACACCACACTGGAGAGGCTGAGAATCCAGGGAACTACTCATTCCACAAGGCTGGATGTCTCAGTAGACCTAATCTGGTGCTGAAGGCCCAGTGGATTCCAGGAGATCTGCCAGTCTCAGTACATGCTAGGATCCAAAGGGATGATCAGAGCAGCAAGACAAATTCACCAGTGAGAGGCAAGCTGCAGGAAAAAAGGGGAACAGCTCCCTCTGCCATGGCCTTTAATACTGCCTGCTGGCAGAAGGTAATGGCCATATTTGGGGTGAGCCATCCAGGTTGAGGAAGTCCAATCCAAAGATCCTTTTTCTCTTATTTGTTCTTTAGTCCAGTCAAGTTGACACCCAGGATTAACCAGCACGAGTCTACCCCTTGTCAACTTGACACCCAATAAATAGCCTCTCCTTATGTTATGCTTAAATGTCCCTTAAATGTCCATTTTGAACGGGGCTGGAGAGATGGCCTAGAGGATAAGAGCACCAACCCCTCTTACAGAGGACCTGGGTTCGATCCCCAGCACCCACATGGCGGCTGAGAACCGTCTGAAACTCCAATTCCAGGAGAACTCCAGTTCCAGGGGAATCCGACACCCTCTACTGACCTCTGGGGAATTGTACAACACGGGTGCACAAACCTGCATGCAGACAGTACATTCATACACATACAGAAATTCAAAAAAATTTCCATTTCAAACAATGGCAAGGCCATAATTCCACCTAACATGTTATAAGTGTCTCATGTGCAATAGCAAAGCATTATATCTTAGAGTATGTGGTAATGTCCTTGAGGAACACTTAGTCCTTCAGTATCTAATAATCTAAATATGACAACACTTAACACTTATCTCAGTTGCACATTCAAAAGGGAACAACACAAGTATCTGCTTAATACATATATATATATTATATATATATTATATATATATATATATATTATCTATATATGTATATGAACAAGCACTTCTTAACCAAATAGGACAAAAGTTAATATCTATT
This sequence comes from Rhizomys pruinosus, assembly GCA_009823505.1. Classification (NCBI taxonomy): domain Eukaryota; kingdom Metazoa; phylum Chordata; class Mammalia; order Rodentia; family Spalacidae; genus Rhizomys; species Rhizomys pruinosus. The sequence goes on along the minus strand of VZQC01007142.1, from coordinate 5,321,943 downwards.
ATAATCCTGTTTCTGCAACTGGTCCCATGGCCTCAGCTGATATTTATGACTACCTTTTCTACTACCCATTCTGTATTCCTCTCCATCCATCAGCAAGCAACTCTGCAGGTCTTTGCTTTTTCCCTGGAGGAATGACCCATACCTTCATCCCTGAAGGGTCTGGGCCATTTGTTGTCCTGTCTGGTTTGGGTTGTTGCAGTTTCCCATTGACCTTAATCATAGAACATGGTAGCACCAGAAGGCACCCTACAGCATCTCCTTGCCTTCCAGAAATAATCTTCCTTGCCCCCATTGTGGAGAAAAAGTCCAATTTCCCCCGGTAGTCTGGATCAATCACTCCTCTACTACTGTTATCTCCTTCCTTAGCTGTTGGCTTAAGGCAGTAGAAGCCAAAGTGGCCAGGGGGAAGTCTTAGCTTCCAGTTCCATGAGAAGTTTGCTGATCTCTGGCAAAAGCACTCCCCCCTTTGGAGCCAAAACATCTAGACCAGCAAAACCAAGGCTCTGGGCAGAGAAGCAAAAAATATTCCTACTGGGTCACTAGGGTGATAGTGAGTTGAATCACTCCCACTTCCACCTCTGGTTCTGGACCCATGAATTCTGGCTATAGGAGAAACAGTACCATATAGTGGTGCTGATTCAAAGCATATACTGCCTGCTGGAGAACTTTGCCCCAGCCCTCCAGGTATTGCTACCTAATTGGTGCTTAACTGTGTCTTCAAGAGGCCATTCTCATCATCTTCTATAAGCCAGCTGCTTCTGGGTGGTGGGAACATGGTAAGACCAGTGGATACATGAACCATGGGCCCACTGTCACACTTCTTTGGCTTGAATAGTTCCTTGGTCAGAAGCGATGCTGTTAGGAATACCATGACAGTGGATAAGGCATTCTGTAAGTCCCTGGATGGTAATTTTGGCAGAAGCATTATGTGCAGGAAGGCAAATCCCATAACCAGAATAAGTATCTATTCCTGTAAGGACAAAACCCTGTCCCCTCCATGATGGAAGTGGTCCAATGTATCAACCTGCCACCAGGTTGCTGGCTGGTCAACCCTGGGGAATAGCACCATATGGGGGCTCAATGTTGGTCTCTGACGTTGGAAAATCTGGCACTGGCAGCAGACTGTAGCCAGATCAGCCTTGTGAGTGTAAGTCCATGCTGTCCAGCCCATGCATAACCTCCAATCTCTGCCACCATGACCACTTTGTTCATGGGCCCATTGAGCAACAAAGGGATAGCTGGAGAAAGGGTGATTATCCACAGAACGACTCATCCAATCTATTATTATAAACTCATCCTCTGCTGAGATCACTTTGATGAGCATTTACATGAGACACAAGTATCTTTCACATCCTTGACATTCAGAGAGCTCTATCCACATACTTCTTCCCCAAATGTCTTTCTCACCAATTTTCCAGTCATGCTTCATTCCAAGTCCCTGACCATCCAGCCAAACCATTGACTACAGCCCATGAATCAGTATATAATCAGAACCTCTGGCCATTTCTTTTCCAGGCAAAAATGCACAACCATGTGCACTGCCCGAATTTCTGCCCACTGTGAAGACTTTCTTTCACCAGTGTCCTTTAAGTGTTGTTTCAGAAATAGGCTGAATGCTGCATTGTCCACCTCTGGGTGGTGCTGCATAGCGTGCAGAACCATCAGTAAACAGCCCTATCTTCTCTTCCTCAGTCAACTATCATAGGGCAAACCCCATGAAGCCATAGGTCATGTTAAGCACAGGAGGCATTTTAATAGGAGTGGGAACCAAGGCATTTGGGCAACTTCTTCATGTAGCTTGCTCTGTCCCTCAGGGCCTGCCCGGCCCTGTCCTATGTACCAACTCCATTTGATAATGGACTGTTGCTGCCCACGTCCTACTTTATGGTCTGGTGGGAAAACCATCTGGGCTTGGGCTTTTTTCAGTTGGGAAGCTTTATATTACATCTTCAATTTCAACTGTTATGTGTCTGTTTAAGCTGTCTGTCTCTTCTTGGTTAAGCTTTGTGGAGTCTCAAGATTTCAGATATTCATCCATTTCTCTTAGGTTTTCAATCTTAGTATAGTATAGGTTTCTGATGCATTCACATGTGATTATCTGCTTCTTTTCTTTATCTTGTGATGTTTCCCTTTTCATCATGAATGCTATTGATTTGCAGTTACTCTTTCTTTTGGCTAACTGGGCTAGAAGTCTATCTATCTTATTTATTTTTGAAGAAACACTAGGTTATTTATTTTTTTTATATTTTGTATTGTTTCTTTGTTTCTATTTAATTGGTTTTGCTCTTGTTTTTATATTTCTTCTGTCCCTGTTAGAGATTTAGGTTCAATTTGTTGTTGTTCATGTGTTTTTTTTTTTTTATTGATGCTTGTTATTGTCATGTACATAATATTTTTAAGCTGCACTGTAGTATCATTATCTGTACGATTTCTTTTTTTTTTTTTTTTTTTAATTTGGGCACTTAGGGCTATAAATTTCCCTCTTAGGAATGATTTTACAGTATCCCACCACCCGCTTGCTTTGTTTTGTTTATTGTCTTTTTCCTGTAGTTCCATGAATACTTTTATTTTGTACCTTATTTTTTTCCCTGACCCATTCATTATTCAGGATTGTGTTGTTTAGTCTCCATATGCTCTTGTAGCTAGTTGGGCTTATTCTGGTGTTAATGCTGTTCTATACTTGCACTGTGGTCTGTTAGTATGCATGAAATAATTTCAATCTTTTTGTATTTGTTGAGATTTCTTTTGTGTCCCAGTGTGTGGTCAATTTTGGAGAATGTTCCATGTGGCTCTGAGTAGAAAGTATATTCTCTGCTGTTTGGGTGAAATATTATTATTATTATTTTTTTATTTCTGTATGTGTATGAATGTACTGTCTGCATGCAAGTCTGTGTCGTGCAATGCTGCGTAGGTCAGAAGAGGGTTTGGATTCCCCTGGAACTGGAGTTTTCCTGGAATTGGAGTTTCAGACCGTTCTCAGCCGCTATGTGGGTGCTGGGGATCGAACCCTGGTCCTCTGTAAGAGTGGTTGGCGCTCTTAACCGCTAGGCCATCTCTCCAGCCCCAGGTGAAATATTCTGTAGATGTCTGTGAGGTTTATTTGTTCTATTGTGTTGCGCTGTTCCACTGTATCTTTGTTTATTTTTTGTCCAATTCATCAAACCAAGGGGCTCAGTGGGGTATTGAATTCCCCCATTATTAGTGTGCTGAGATTAATATATGTCTTGAGGTCCTCAGAATTGTTTTTATAAATATTTGGTTTTTCAAATAGCTTTTTTTTTTAATTTTTTTTATTAATTTTATTTATTTCTGTATGTGTATGAATGTACTGTCTGCATGCAAGTCTGTGCACCCGTGTCGTGCAATGCCGCGGAGGTCAGAAGAGGGTCTCGGATTCCCCTGGATTTGGAGTTCTCCTGGAATTGGAGCTTCAGACGGTTCTCAGCCGCCATGTGGGTGCTGGGGATCGAACCCGGGTCCTCTGTAAGAGCGGTCGGCGCTCTTAACTGCTAGGCCATCTCTCCAGCCCCTCAAATAGCTTTTTTAACAACTATCAAAATTAGAGAAAAATTGAAAATTCAATTTATTTATATATTTTTATTTAGTTATTTTTATTGAGCATTTGTAAAATAAAACCATGTCCCATACATGCTTCCATCCCCATCATAACTCATGCATTATAAAACCCAATCTAAGCCCTATCCAGCAAGCCTCCAGAAGTCAGATGTTCTTCTGTGCAATTGATCCACTGGAATTTAGTAATCGTAGGTAAGACATACTCTTCCTCAGCCAGTACTATTAAATCTCTTGTTGTTCTCAGTTCAGAGACAATCTCCCATCAACTTCTCTTGCTCCACTTTGAACCCTTGTTCAAGTTTGCATGGGTCCTTTGTCTGATGCAGTCATTACCAAAATTTCAAGTGAAAGTTTATGGAGCATTGCAATCCGAGGCTTCTCTATGTTAATGGACCAGCCATGGCTCCTACATCTTTCCACCTCCTGTTCCGCAATGATCCCCACATACCTTGAAATATTTTTAAGGAAATATAATACCAGAGGAATAAAATATTACACAGTTATTGTATTGATTTCCTCAGAGAAATGAATTGAGTATATCAGACAGCTGTTATAATATTGTTAAGATCGTCTACTTCAATGTCTTAAGACAAAATTATGGAAGAACTAAGCATTCAGGAATAAGTAAATACAAACTGAACTAAAATTCAAATTCAGAAATACAATACATTTATAATTGAATTAAAATTAAAATTTACCAAGGAAGATTTCTTTAATTTTGGAAACAGACTTACATACATTATTTCATAAAAATTAGTAAAAAGTTATTAAAAGTAGGACACATTTATAAAGAACAAGAAGTAAAAACTGGAATGAACAGCAGAAATGTAAACTTTATTGGAATTAAAGAACATGATTCTAGATGTAGCAGTGATGGATTCTTAATAAGGGAATTGTGAAAGAGATATTTCTTTGAATAAAAGAAACTTGCTAAATCCCATGCAAAATGGTAGCTAAAAATGTAAAGAGAAGGCAAAAAAGAGGACAAAAGATGAGGATGAGAGAGAGAGAGAGAGAGAGAGAGTAAAGGGAGGGACCACCATCAGTATTGTGATAATTCATGGTACTTAAAGCTATTTCTCTTGACAATAGCAACAAAAACAAACCTATAAGTTGAGAACAACTAAACAAGAGACAAAGGAGATGGGGTTCGATTTTAATTACTTTTTTTTTTTTTTTGGTCTTTTTGAGACAGGGTCTCCCTGTAGGCCCAGCTGTCCTGGAACTCGCTCTGTAGACTAGGCTGGCCTTGAACTCACAAAGATCCACCTGCCTCTGCCTCCCAAGTGCTAGGATTAAAGGCATACATCACCATGCCTGACAAACGAGTGTGTCCTTTCATAGATTTTGTTCTTGGGAAGCTAATATGAGAATGTTTGGAGAAAAAGGATCTACTACACTTATGAAGGAACAGAACAGTTTGTTGGAAGAAATCTGTGAAAGTGGTAAATCCTCAGCCCATGGAGCAGGTGGTGCTGCAGCCTGTCAGTTAACCTAAGACCAGCATTCACATCTGTCTTACCAAGTAATTGATAGTGAGCTGTTCTAAAAGGAGGATGTCTGTAGTCAAGGTTGCTCACTGCAAGTGAGCCAGAAGCAAGGGGAGCCGACAGAAGGCTGGAGGCTGCCTGCGGACTATCCTACCCACATTTCAATGGGCAGCCAAGTTCTCACTAAAGGAGATAGTGATGGCACATTGCCTCACCTATGTCACTGTCATCCTAGAACTAAAATTTGGAGATTAATATGCACTTATCCAATGCTAATTTCAGTTCATATCATTTTTAAATGCCTACTTGGCAAGCAAGCATGAGAACACACATAAACTAAGGAAATTGTTGCAATAGCTCTTTCAATTTTTTTAATTAATGAATCAAATAGAAAATATAAACATATTAAATTAAAATGAAAAATAAGTAGAAGAAAGAAACAGTTTGGAAAACATAATTCATTTGAGCTTTTTTACTGAAATCTGCAAATCCATATTAAAAGCAACATATTAAATGTCAATGAAATGCAAGTTATTAGTTATAAGCTTTGCTGTATTTAAAATATTCATAAAATTTATGGTATTGTCAAGAGTGTAGAGGATATGTTTTCTTTATTTTTTTTTAGGGTAAATTAGATAAAACACCTTTGAAAGCTCTTTGGCACTGTCTTTCATAATGAAAAATGCAGTTTATGTTTTCCAGGATATTTCTGCTTCTAAACATCTGTCCAAGTAACATCATTGAACTTGATGGCTGGGTGCAGCTCTGTTGGGAGACTGCTTGCCTAGTAGGCATGAACCCCTTGGTTCTAGCCTCAGCACAGAGTAAACCCGGTATGTGGTGCACACCTGGAATCCCAGTGCTAAGAAAGTGGAGGCAAGTGGAAAATTACTTGCCTTGGCCACATATTGATTTTGAGGGTTATCAGGAATCCATGAGACTTTGGCATTTCTTTTGTAAAAAGAGTCAAATTGTGGATCATTCAGGACCAGGGTTAATTACACTACTTCTTGATAATTAAAACACTCATATTAAAACATATGAAAAGAATGATATACATATCCAGTAATTTCGATGAAATGAATGACCTGGAAAATAATGTATGCATATACTGTTGCAGTAAATGTATATATGGATGCATATGTTACAATAGCATAGTTACATACTCAGTGAAAAATCCGATTTCTTTATTCTTAATACCTAAGATTGTGTTTCATAATTATTTTCCTCATAACTGATACACACAATTTACTTTCATTTATTTATTTTTAAATTTATTTATTTATTTATTTATTTATTTATTTATTTATTTATTTGTATGAATGTACTGTCTGCATGTAGGTTTGTGCATCCGTGTCGTGCAATGCCGCGGAAGTCAGAAGAGGGCATCCATTTCTCCTGAAATTGGAGTTACAGATGGTTCTCAGCCATCATGTGGGTGCTGGGGATGAAACCCGGGTCCTCTGTAAGAGCAGTCAGCGTTCTTAACCACTAGGCCATCTCTCCAGCTCCAACACACAATTTACTTTTAAAGTAGTGCTTACTTTAAAGCTAATACAGTTGTAAAAATTACTTTTCCTCCTTGCAAACTGGGAAGTTACAGAAGTTTTGCACAGCTATGACACACAATAATTTGAATCATTTTTTTTTAATGAATCACTCTTAAAAACAGTTGTATAGTTGTGGCCATTCAATGTATTATTTTTATTTGTAATGTTTTCTCTCCATTGCTTGTGATGGAACCCAGGGCCGCATACATACTAGACAAATATTCTATCACTGAGACACATCCCTGAACTTCTTCCAGTTAGAAAAGAGCATGGTGGGACAGGTCTTCAAACCTAGGACACTGGAGACAGATGGAAACAGATCTATGTGAGGTCAATTGAGGCCTTGTCTTGCTAGAGCAGAATCCTGCATTTTGCCTTCCTGAAAACTTCATGGGAGCCTCGAAGGGCTGGGCTTTTTGTTCACTGAATGAGGCCCAATATCCTAAAAACTCCTTCTACTCTGGTAGGAGCCACCTTGGCTTGACCTTCCCAGAGTATCTCCAAAAGAAAAAATAATAACTCTATGTTACAGCAGAGCCTTTTTTTATTTTATTTTATTTTTTTTATTTTTAAGGGATTCTACAACATAATGACACATTGTTTGCAGATAACATTGATGTTACTCAGTATGTCATACAGTTAGGTAATTGGTGCATTTTGCAAGTATCTATGTCCAAATTTTGAACAACCCAAGGTTCCCATAGTCCAGTTGGAGAAGCTTGTATGCACAGGCATGTTGATCAGTTAGGAGTCCAGACTATATTCCTGTAGTCTCACGATTCACCCTATCTCTCTGCAGCCTTTACAATCTACCACTCCGTCCTCTTCCGCATTTTGTTCCCTGGGCTTTGGGAAAGGGGCACAGAGTTGGTGGGAGAAGAAACAGTCTAATTCTTTGGATTGTAAATTTTGGACTCCAGTCTGTTCAAGTTGTTTCCCTCATGGGTTGACAGCTTTTCACAGTGATAACCCTTTTAGTCATACTAACAAGCACACGCTTGGATGTACAGGCATTTAAGCCGTACCACATTATTATGCCAAGCTAAGCTTGTGAGTATACACAGATGCTTGATGGTAGCTAAGGCCCAAACTGGTGGTTTCCGATAAAGTGTGACAAGTTGTTATTGTGGCTTATAACAGCTCTAAACACTAGAGACATAAGCTTGTGGCATCAGCCTGTGAGTTAATTCCTCCAAGGCAGAGAGCTAATAGCCACATAAATTTGGGATATATATATATAGACACCTTGGCTGCCACTGGTGCACATAAAAATCTCCAGGTGTTGAGGTGTAGCTGATTTTGACGAGGAGTCTTGCTTTTCTTAGGGAGACCAATATTTCGCTGTATTTTTAGTGGCCTTTTGGTAATGCTCTCTAGCATTTCAGAGGCCAGTTGTACGTAACAATTGACATCTCATAACATTTTTTTGCTCACACCAGGTCTTCAACAACAGGGACTTACTGCTTTGCTCCTTGCCATATATCCACTTATAGGCAAAAAGCCCCTTTATAATTTGGGGGGGCGGGTTGAATCCCGTAGCCAACATCTCCTAGGCAGATAATTCATTGCTGATGTCAGGCATTTCCTGTTGTAGTACTATATTTTTGCTTAATTACACATTTATAAACACTTTTACTATTGAATGTGGTCTAGTAGAGAGAATATCTTTCACAGTTCTCTATCCAAATCATCAATTAATCATAATGCCTGGTTTTATAGGAAAACGTTGACCACTATAACAATTGGCTCTTGTTTGCAGTTAGGGAGTGGTTTCATTACCATGTTATGTGGTGTGTCCTTTCTCTCTCTTCATAGTTTAAGGAGATTGTAGGAAGGTTTCTCATATCTGGGAAGGTAAACTTCATTAGGGCCCATGTATAAACAGTTAACCTGATGTATTTTCGAGAGATGCCAATGAGTCTGTGAACTCAGGCAGTTTGAGGTCCTCGTTTCTTTAACTGTCAGATGGGTCAACACTCTGCTGGCATTTCCCAGTCCATCCTGCATAGCCATAAGTTGTATTTTCAGGCATTTAGATTGGTGATTTTATTTATCTGTTGGGAATTTATATAACTTGATTTTCCCCCATTGTTCGTTTGCAAGATTCAAGAAACATTGAAAAATTTATCCAGAAGAGTTTGGAACAGAGTTTTTTCATTTGTTTCACGACACTTAGAAAGAATAGTACCCCACCAACCCCTCCCACCTCCCTCTTTTGTTGTTTTTTTCAGGTTTCCTTAATGTTTTGAAACTAGTAGATGCCTAAGTTTTTTTACACATACCCATAAACAGGGGCCCAGGCATAAGCTGTCATTAATTTACCCAAACTGTTTCTCATTTACTGTATGCTACTTTTATTTGGGAAGGAAATTTAGCTTAGTTCCTTAAATATGTCCCTCAGAGTAAAGAAAGTGTTATAATGTGATTGTTTAATTCAGAAAAAATATATGAGGCCACTTTGTGATACCTTAACCCAATACAACTTATAATAAAACAATTAACATTATATATTCCCAATTAGTTCAAGTTGTATTACATTTCCACACAAACCTACACCTAAATTTAACTAATCTCAACACATTCACTAAGCCTTAAAAATATCCTATACTTGTGGATAAAGCTTGGCAGAGTTGAGTACCTGCTAAATAAATTTTACCAATAACACTTTGCTGCTTTATGACTATAAGAACTGGACCTAAGACTTCTACTTATTTGTGAAGTAAAATTTAAGCTTAATTCCTTAACTTGTCCACAAAAATCCAAGTGTTACACTGGGATGTTGAATAATTCAGAAAAATGTAAGAGACGAACCCAATACAAAACTATAAATGAAAAACCAACTAACATTTTATATTCCCCACGCTAGTTCAAATGTCGTATTCTACTCCTGTTTTTTTCTTTTTTTTTTTTTTTTTTTTTTTTTTTGCAGCAAGCATCCTTCATATAAAACCAATTTGCAAGCAGTTGTGCCCCAGCCCACATAGCCCAAGGCTCCCACTATCCAGCTGGAGGGGCTTGAATGTTCAATCAAGTTGATCAAATAAGTGTCCAGACTATATTGTCATAAGTTTACCATTCACCCCAATCGCAGCCCCTACAATATACCACTCCCCCTCTTCCACAGATTGTTCCTTAGGCTTAGAGATGGAGCACAGGTGGACAAGAAGCAGAACAGTCTACTTTGTCTGGAGATGTTGTTTTGGACTCTTATCAGTTCTGGCTGTTTCCTTTCATGGGCTGACCGATTGCCCAGGGATAAGCTTTCAATCCTACTAATGAAGCAGAAGCAATTAGATATATACGTATTTAAACATTGCTAGTTACTATGGTAGGTTACTTTGGTATAGACGCAGAGGTTTGGATGGTGTGTTAATCCCTGGATTACTTTTTTTTCCCTGAGAAAGATGACAAGGCCTTACTGTGGCATATAAATCTCCTAATCACTAGAGGGTATAAGCTTGTGGCAACATTCACAAGTTATTCCTCCAAGGAGAGAGCTAATAATCCAATAAAGTTGTGATATACAGACATATGGCTGCCACTGCTGCACAGTATCTCCAAGCAAGTGAGGTGTAGCTGATGTTGGTGGAGGAGTTTTGCTTGACTCAAGGAGACCAACATTTGCTTTATTGGTTCAGTGGCCTTTGGTAACACTCTCTGGTATTCCAGAGACCAACTGTATACTTTTAAGTGTGATCTTGATACAATCCTCCCATGTTTACATCAGGTCATTGACAGCAGAGTGGGCCTTACCACCTCTTTTCTTGCACATATCCCAGTTTACAGGCAATAAACCTTAATCTTTTTTGGGGGGGCTTGCATCCCCTGGCTAACATCTCCTTGGCAGAATAATCCATTGCTGCTATCAGTGCTCTCTTGTATTAATTATATGAACTACTTAAAGAGACTTTAGTATTATATTTGTTTGTGAATAGACAATTATCCTTTTTACAGTTCCTATGTATATTAGTCAATTAAAGAAAGCAGTTTTTGCAGTTTTATAAGAGATTACTTCTATAACAGTCAGCTCTAATTTACAGTTAAAGGATAACTTCATTACCACCCTGTTTTTCTTTGTTCTATGAAAAAGAGGTTTACTCACTGTAAACAGATGTTACACTTATGGTCCTCAGAGATGTTTGATGCCTGTAGCAGTCTGAGGCTTTTCTTCCTTTTAGTGTCAAGATGAGTGAACTTCTCTGCTGGTATTTCTTGGTACAACCTACATGACGGAAGACTGTACTCAAAGGCTGAGAAAGAAAGGATACAGAGCCTTTTTTTAATAAAAGAAAAGGGGGGAGATGAAGGGATTCCATTTGCCAGAGGCACTTAAGGGGTCAGTAAGCAACCTCCAGCCTGGACTCCTGCTGGTCTCCTGCTTGCCTTTGCAAGCCTGACTGGCAAGGTGCTTTGGGCAAAGCATTGTTTGTCACTTTCCTGTAGTGATATGGAGTATATATGGCATGAAATCCTTCATGTCCCAACCCTCACAAGTCTTATATAAAAAACCCAGATTACAGCAATAAATTGAGTTATTCCCTTGTGAAATTGCTCCCAGTCTTGTCTCTGAGTCTGTCTCTTCTTTATTCTTTCTCTCTTATTTTCTTTCTTTCTTTCTTTCTTTCTTTCTTTCTTTCTTTCTTTCTTTCTTTCTTTCTCTTTCTTTGTCCCCTTGGGCTTGCTTCCAATCCCCCCTCTCTACCAGAGCTTAGACCTGGATTCTATGATCCATGGTCTAGAGAAGAACACCTGTGGAACGCTGGACACACATGTGGTACTTTGAATACCCACAGCCCTGAACTTATTCCAGATTGAAAAGAGCATGGTGGGTCAGGTTTTCAAACCTAGGACGCTGGAGACAAATGGAAGCAGATCTCTGTGAGGTCAAGACCAGACTGGTTTACATAGTGAGTTCCAAAAAGTAAATAAAAAACAAAAAAACAAAACAAAACAAAATAAAACAAAACAAAAAATCAATAATCAAAGAAACAGGAACAAACAAGAGTATCCCATGGGCTGAAGAGTGGTCTCAGTGATTAGCAGCACTAAGTGGTTTTGAAGAGGACCTGACTTAGGTTCCAAGCACACACATTGTGGTTAATCACTATCTGTAACCCCAGTCCCAGGGGAGTAAAGTATCCATTCTGACTTGCACATGGATTGCATGGACCAGTACACTCATATACATACATGTATGCAAAACTCACTATGTAAACTAATCTGGTCTTGACCTCACAGAGCTCTGCTCTCATGCATCAAGTAAAATACCAGAGAGTTTTACCAAAGGCCACTAAACCAATAAAGCAAATATAGGTCTCCTTGAATCAAGTAAGACTCCTCCATCAGCACCAGCTACACCTCACCTGCCTGGAAATACTGTGCAGCAGTGGAAGCCATATATCGGTACATCCCAAATCAAACTGGCTATTAGCTCTTTCCTTGGAGGAATAACCCATGGCTGATGCCACAAGCTTACATCTTCTAGTGATTAGGAGATGATACAAGCCACAGTAAGACACTGTCATATTTTACAGAAAAAACATAATTCATGGATTAACATACCATCTAAACATCTGTCTATACCAAAGTAACCTACCATAATAATTAGTACTGTTTAAATACCTATATATCCAATTGCTTGTGCTTCATTAGTAGGATTGAAAGATTATTCCTGGACAAACTGTCAACTCATGAAAGGAAACAGCCAGAATTGACCAGAGTTCAAAACGACAGCTCCAGAGAAAGTAGACTGTTTTGCCTCTCGTCCACCTGTGCCCCTTTTCTAAGCCTAGGGAACAATCTGAAGAAGAGGGGGCATGGTAGAATGTAAGGGCTGTGATTGGGGTTAGTGAAGAAACTACAGAAATATAGTCTGGACACTTATTTCATCAACTTGATTGTACATACGAGCACCCCCAGCTGGATGGTGGGACCCTTGGGCTATGTGGGTTTGGGCGCAACTGCTTGCAAATTGGTTTTACATGAACGATGCTTGTACTCATAAATTATTACTTATTGTTAAAAAATGAAAAAATAAAGAAGAAAAAAATAAATGTATTTTAGAGGGTGTGTGGTAGAATGTAAGGGCTGCATTTGGGGTGAACTACGAAACTACAGAAACATAGATGAAGCTACAGAAACATAGACTGGACTCTTATTTGATCAACATGATAGTACATATAAGCTCCCCCAGCTGGACAATGGGGGCCTCATGCTGTATAAGTTTGGACTTAGCTACTTACTTGCAAACTGGTTATACATGAAGGATGCCTGTATTCATTACTTATGACCTATTATTAAAAAAATAAAAAAAATTGCTTTAGATAAAAGTATTCTAAAGGCCCACCAAGCCACACTGTTTTTTAACTTGAATCCTGACAGTCTTGGTTCAAGAGACTTTAGTGACAGGATTTCTCTTCGGTGACTCAGTCTGCAAGGATATCTTTTTTAGCTTTCTCACAATCTTGGTGGACTTTACAGTGCTGGACGAAGACTGAAGCTGGATTGCTTCTCTAGGAGTTCTAAGGTTGAAACTTTAAATCTATTTGCCTCTCCCTGATATCTTACAATAACCAAAAGGGGATTGCACACTAAACACATCATAACATTTGCTCCACAAAGGGAATCTTGGAGGACTCAGCCTTGTCTACAGCCTTTATAGAGACAGCTATGACCAACCTATACTTGTTATCTTTGGCTCTCTCACTACCTCTTCTAAGGTCTTGAACTAAATAATATACATTATTGGCCCAAAGGTGTTTTCCTTTACAATGGCCATACCATTGTGCAGATCTCAGAGGAAAGTGGGTTGGAATAAGTTGGCACGACCAGCAGACATGCCTCTCTGCCACAATATTTTACTCACTCCTGCTGCAACCTACATGATACAAAGATATTCTTAAGTAGTTTCATTCAAATGAGAACACCTGGATGGATCTGGCTTTCAAAGAGGTTCCCAATGACCCCAAATTTAGCTCAGTTAACTCTGAAAATCCTGGACTCTGTGATATACTGTTCTGCATTGGTGTTAGAGAATTAGCACAACAGCATTTTCCCTGGTTGAAGAACAAGGCACCATGGTCCTGCTCCACTGACCAGCAGCAACCTGGATCAGGAGGCTTCTTTCTTGTCTACTCCTCATGTGAAGCCATGGTAGCCCCGTCTGTGGGGCCTAATCCAGGAACATCATTGACCATACCAGGTAGAAACTGGTCTAGTCTCCTTGAATAAATTGGTCATATAGAGAACAATGAGGAGAATCTCCGTGCTACCATTCCCTCAAATCTGTTAGGTCTAACAATGTTATGTCAGCAATTCTGTAAGAATGGTCAGAACACTTGGAAGTAAATGTGAAAACATATTAGCAATCCACACCTGAGGAAGATCTAATGAATCAGGAGAGGGGATAAATAAAGTATGTATTATTAAATGTCCCAGGTACTTATGTTGTACAAAGCAATCTGACTTTGTCTATAGTTTTTATGGTGCTTCAGCCATTTTGCTCAACTGAGCCAGTGACAGATCTAGAAAGTAAGGAGACCACATTTCTATGTCTGAAGCTTCCCAGAAATAGATGCCTAAAACTTTGCACAATTGTTCAATATTATCTAGTCAGTCTTGACCATATTTTGCTGATAGCTGGATTACAATTTTCCTTATAATTAATCTTGAGAACATCAGAGATTCATTTGCTGTACTGTGCTTGGAAAGAAACTCAAAAGCTGAGCAAAAGTAAAGGACAGGGAAAGTAAGAAGCAGTGCACTGTGGGTGATAGGTCAGGTATGTGCACAGGAGGATGAAGAGAACTTGCTGGAAGGACATCCTCAAAAACACTCTGTCACAGAGTTTGTTGTAACAAAGAACAAATGTCTTATTCCACAAGAAAAGTCCTTCAGCTCTGAAATGATGTATATATTACATACTGCATATAATTTAGTAGCTAGAACCCTTCACATATACTGCCAAATTTCAAATAATATAAATCAACTTTCTCTTTTTTTTTCTTAGAATAAACAGATGAGTGGAAATTATGTTTACTCCATAATCAAAGTTGCTTTATGAAGGATAAATATTTATGATGATAATTTTATGAGCCTAGAGTATTTTCCCATCTAAATTGCTTTTTTTATTGTTACTAATCAAAATATGTCTACTCCTAAGCTCATAGGCCTAAATATTCAGTTGCTAGCAATTATGAATGTACTTGAATCTTCACAAAGCTAAGCAATGGCATTTGTGATTAAGGACTCATGAAGAAATTCATATCTCTCCTCTGCAGCAATATTTTTTCCCTAATTTTTGAATTAATGTTAATAGTTGTTGTTTCTTTTCCTGTAATTCTGTGAATGTTTTTGACGATGTATTCCATGATTAAAGTATCTTCTGGAGTATTTTTTTTATACAAATTGGTATACCTACATAAGAAATATTTCTGATAAGATCAGGCAATATGTGAATTCATAAAAGTATTTTTCCTTCCTTCCTTCCTTCCTTCTTCCTTTCCTTTCTTCTTCCCTTTCTTCCTATTTTTATTTGTTACTTTTTACTAACAATGACATCACTAGTGGATTGGTATAATTGCAGAACCCCTGGAAGTATATAATGAAAGAAACACATGCACTTTCTCTTTTCTCTTAGATTTTTTTTACATTTAACTTTCAAAAGTTAAAAAATAATCTTTTTCTGAAAATTTAGTAAAAACATAGAACAGGTTTACTGGTGATAACAAAAGCACATGACTTTGAGAGGATCTACTGGGTGATGACCTTTATTCTAGGAAGCAGGCTATTTTCCTGAAAACAATGAGAAAGTCACTCTGTGTTGTTAATGACAAATGAGTTTTTTTTAAATAAAATTCTTTAATGTGTAATATTGTTGTTTAATGTTCCAAAAACTGGCAAATCGTCTAAGATCCGAAAATGCTTAAGTAAGTTGTTTAAGTAAGACTAGTGAAAGCACTCCTTTAGACTTCTGCATGGAAGTGATATTAGAGTATCACATTCACTTCTAGATATTGTCTGAATAAAAGTAGGAACATGAATACATTTTCAGAAATGTAATTTTGCATAACTTCAATAGCTATCTAATTGGACTTGGAATCCCTGGGTTAAGGGAGCCTCAACTGGGGAATTTCCTCCATTGTACGGGCTTGAGGTCATGTCTGTGTAGTACTGTCTTGATTGTTGAGTGATGTGAGAATACCCAGCCTACTATTGGTGGTGCCTCTACTGGGCAGGTGGTTGCTATTGTATAAGAAAGCAGACTGCCATGAGCCAGAGGAGCAAGCCAGTAAGACGCATTCCTCCATGGCCTGTGCTTCAGTTCCTGCTTCCAGGTTCCTGCCCTGAGTTCCTACCTTGGGTTCCCTGAGTGATGAACTGTTACTTGGTAGATGTGAGAGGAGTAAAACTTTTCCTCTCCAAGTTGGTATTGGTCAGTGTTTTTGTCACAGCAGTTGAAAATAAAACAAATAATCAAACAAACATCATACATTGGTACTGTGGAATTGTGAATTCTCTTGCTATATGAATGCCAATGGCTTGAAAGAAGCCTAAAGGGTTGGAGGAGAGCCAACTTGGTATGACTGTGCTTGAATGCTTGAGCTTGGTAGAAGCTTGCAGAGTTTGGCTACAGCTCTGCCCTTGATTGTTTATACTTGGATTGTAAACACAGGAATTGTTAGACATGTTATTGCTGAAACCCGATGTCACTATGTTCCCTGTTTACTTTTATGTCTAGGCCTGCTGAACCTTGGATTCTGTTTCACCCCTGAAGCCTTCCTTACATCTAGCATATATACACTGTGTAGGGTTCTGTAATTGTCTTTGGAAAACCTCTGAAACATGTGAGAGATATAAAAGCTTAGGATTCAGAAATAAAACTTCCTCAGTCTTCCTTTGAGTTGGTTGTCCATGTCCTACATCAGAGTGGTGGTCCAGGTCTCAGAACCTAGGGTTTCTCACAGGTACCAAGAGTGGGGTATTGCTATGACAGACATGACTTTGGTGTTTGGGGGAGGATTGTGGCTTCGTTTGGAATTTTGGGCTGGAAAAGCCATTGAACAGTTAGAGTTTGTTGTTCTAGAGCTTAGAATAGTTATGTTGACGTAAGGATATATGATGGAGACCTGGCTTGTAAAGCTTCAAAGGGAAGCGGAGACCATGAACACAGTTGGTATGATATTTTGGAATTAAGAATTTGTTGGTTCTGATCAGCTGGATCAGTTGTAACAAGAGACCAGAACCTGAACTGAAACCTTTGTTTAATTGGGACAATTGATGCTGATTAGCTGGGGCAAAAAAAAAAAAAAAAAAAAAAAGATTCAGCTGTAAGAGACCAGCATCACTGTGGTGAAATCTTCTGAGAAGAATTTCCTCAGAATCAGCACACAGAAGCTGTGGTCCAGATGTGGCCCAACCCTCCATCTCAAGCTGGAAGTAAGACTTGGAAAAGTGTTTTAAAAAGAGTCCTAATCCACCGATCAATCTCTGGGTTTCTTCTACTCAGGGAGATCAAGGTGGAAGTAAATACCCCACTGTATGACACCTTGACACGTGCAATGAGGTCGAGCTCTGCGGAGTGCAAAGGCTGTCTTACAGGCGAATTGTCACCCATCCCTGTGCAATGGGAAATACATTCCCAAGGGGTGTAAGGGCTGACAACTCGGGGGAACTACGAAGTTTTTAGCATAGACATCCATATCTCAGAGGAGGCACCATTATCCATGGCAAGAAGAGCCTGCACAATGACTACCTTGTCACGTTTCTGTTGGGCTTTTAGTCTGCACACCAGTCATAGTAACACTATTCCTCCACAGCCTATTAATGCAAGGAACAAGAATGTTCCCACCCATTCCTTTAAAGTAGGAAAAAGCAGAAGAAAGCCAAGAGGTAACATCTCCAAGGGTAACAGGATCTAATCTTGTACTATTGAGAACAGCAATTTCAGTAAACAGTTTTTGTATTTCTTGTTCCGCTTGCAAGGACCAGTTTCCTTTAAGGTATTTTGTGATTAGCTTGCTCTGGAGGAAAGCTGAGAAAAGTTAGCTGGTAACGGGGTTGGTAAAGAAATATTGGTAGAATTTAGGAGTCTCTCCACTAGGTACTTATGCAAGGAGTCTTACATTCACAGGGAGTAAAGAATTACTGTGAACGGACACAAGCACTGGCCAAGATCTAGCAATGGCCCATAGTTGGATTCCCTGAATCGGGCACATCAATATTAATATTGTCATTCCCCATAACCAGGTTGTCATCGTTAGTTGTGTCATCCTTTTCTTTTTTGGTGTTATCCTTTAGAGTTTGTACCAGCCGTTCTGGTACCCAAATTGGATTGTCTTCATCCTATGGAAAAACACAAACAGCTCCCCTTCTACATTGTCTTTGTATATGTCCTTCCTTTCCACATTTGTAACATGAAATTTTTTGTTTATTACTTTGTACCACAAGCACTGCTGTTGCTAGTCCATTTACTGCTCTGGGCAGCGCCCCTCCAATTTCTCTGCAAGCTTTTAACCAAGCCTGAAGGCCTTTTCCTTTCCAAGGGGTGATTGCTATCCTACACTCCCTGGTACATTGTTCATAAACCAATTGTTCTATAAGTGACATGGCTGATTCTGGATCCCCGAATATTTTTCCTGCTGAGTCCATCATCTGGGCAACAAAGTCCAAAAATGGCTCATCAGGGCCCTGAATAATTTTTGTCAAATTTCCACTGACTTCTCCCCTATTAGGTAGCTTTTTTCATGCCTTAAAGGCTGCAGTATTTATCTGCTGATAGACTTGTTCTGGGTATGCTGTTTGGTTCTGAATCCATTGACCCTGTCCTGTGAGCATATCGAAGTTCCAAGCTGGTTGACCTGCAGCTGCATTGGCTCGTGCTTGCGTAGAGCAAAGGTCATACCAGATGGACTTCCAATCTAAATATTGCCCTGTAGAGAGGGTGGCCTTAGTTACAAAAGTCCAATCAGCAGGTGTTAATGTTGAAGTTGTAAGTCTCTCCACCTGGGATTGTGTATAACTTGCATTAACTCCATAAGTCCTTACCGATTCTGCCAATTCTTTAACTTGTTTATGCTCTAGGGGGCGATGGTACCTTTCATCATCATCATTTACAAACACTGGAAACATTTGTCTTATTTTTTGTCTGGTCTGGTTTGTGCAGAATGAATATCCGCATTGGGATATTTGTGGGTTATAAGCAGGCGGGGCCGTAGGTACCACCCCTCCCACTTTGCGCCTTAAGGCGACTCTCTCTTCCTCGGATGAGTCCGCTTCTTCCGAGTCAGAGAGTTCAAGCAACTCCATTTCCGCTAACGGATAAAGCGGCTCAGGTTTAGCTAGCTTTTTACTTTTACTTTTACTTTTCTTTTCTATTTGTTTTTTTATTACGGGCCCTTCTCCGCGTTCTGTTTCTGACATACTCTCCTGGATTTCTTTTAGTAAATCCTGTCCTTGTTTGATTTGCCTCTGGCATCGTTTATCCTGTAGGTATAATTATAGATAACAGAGCAGCAGGATAATTATGAACATAAAAGGAATAGAAACTGCTAACCAAAAAAGATCCCAAAATGGAGGCATGCCTCTCAGAACTTACCTAATTATTCCCTCGTCATGTAGTTCTGAATCCTCCCTTTATCCAGGGGGTCTCCGCTGGTGCTGCTGGTGTTCTATCCCGGGTTTTGGCACCAGATGTGACGCCCACCACCCTCGCCAGCAAGGAGGACGTGCCACACCAGGATTCTTCTACAGACGTTTATTGCAGGGTTACTTGCTTGAAGTGAAAGACCCAAAACCCGAACTCTGTGTTGCTTAAATAGACCTAGGAAGAATGTGGCACCTACTGATTGGTGCTCAACTGAAACCCTCATTTACATGTTCCGGGCTTGAGCGATGACCCCGCATAGTGCCAAGCACGCATGCGCATTTAGGTTGTTTACCATTAACAGGCTACGTGGCCCTTCGGGCTGGGCGCCATCTTGTAATGGTGGATGTGGTGGCTTCCCACATCTGGCATTGAAATATGAAGAGATCACAGAGAGCAGCCGAGGCTTGACACTATGAGAGGTCAGGAAAGACCATTTGTGAAAATGCACCTTGGTTGCTGTGAAGACCCCAGGATTGCAGGGTGTATGAAGAGAATCTGAGGCTTTACACCAGGAAAGATCAGAAGAGACCATTGGTGAAGGTGCTGCCTTAGATTCAGTGGATATCCCAAATTTTTGGAGATGCCAGGGCCATGGGATGTCAAACAAGAGCAGCTGCAGGTGTGGAAGAAGCTGGCCTGGACCTGTGACATGAGCTGTGTGTGCTCTGGGTGGCAGACTCAGAAAAGTGGAGCTGTGGAAACCATTTGGAGCCCAGAAGATCATGAGTGAATCCCAGATGTCCAGGTTTCAGCTCCTTTGCTGGACATAGGTTTTGCTCAGTTATACCAAATTCTTCCCTTTGAAATAAGACAGTATTTGCTTTGGATTTTACAGGAGCCCACAGTTAAGATATTTTAAAATACTGTGAGATTTTAAGTGTTTAGAACTTTAAAGACTGTGGGTCTTTTAAGGTTGTATTGTCTTATGTTGTGATTAATGTTAACAATGTGGAAAGGTGGTGGTTTAGTACTGATGTGTTTTGGATGTCAAGTTGACAAGGGGTCCATTGTGCTGGATAGCTTTGGTGACAACCTGACACAATTGGGTGAGCTTCAACTGGGGAACTGCTTCCATTGGACTGGCCAGTGACCATGTTTGTGGAGTACTGTCTTGATTGTTGAATGATGTGGGAGTACCCAGCCCACAATGGGTGGTGCCACCCCTGGGAGGGTGGTTATATATTCTACAAGAAAGCAGGCTGACATGAGCCACAGGAGCAAGCCATTAAGAAGCATTCCTCCATGGCCTGTGCTTCAGTTCCTACCTCCAGGTTCCTGTCCTGAGTTCCTACCTTGGGCTCCCTGAGTGATGAGCTTTGACCTGGGAGAGGTGAGCTGAATAAATTCTTTCCTTCCCAAGTTGGTATTGGTCAGAGTGTTTTGTCACAGCAATTTAAAGAAAATGAAACAGGGCCCCTGTATTAAACCTTACCTACCCAAGTCTTAGGGATAATTGAGGATGAGTGGATGGAAAGATTGTAAGTGGCAGGTATATGAATGTAGAAAACCAGTGTCTTATCAAGTAAGCTGTTCTGCCCTACCTGTCTTTTATCCTCTCTATACTAGAGTGGTTGCTGCCGCCTCCTCTGTTTTAGTGTCTTTTGGAAGTTATTGCGCCTGTTACTGCTTTGAAAGATTCTTCAGAAAATGTTTCAGGCCTTTATGTACCAGCATTTTGTCTGTGGCTTTTATATTTGACTGTTGTATCTTTCTCTGCTGGGGGAAGAAATCAATGGATTTGTTTATAATGCGTTATTTTCTATTAAATACAGTATTTGCAAAAAATACCTAAATTACCTGCAAGTTTCATATTTTTTTCTTAACAGTGGAATAATATTACATTCTGTTAGTGTAGCATTCATGCATTATCCATTCATCAGTTGAATTGTTTCAATTTCCTATTATAAATATAGCATCAATGAACATGGATACAGAATTATGTATGTGCTAGGATATAGGATATATTCATAACTGTTGTGTTGTTGGATCATGTGGTAGACATATTTCTTAGCTTTCTGAAGAACATTCACATGGATTTCCAAAATAATTTTACTAATTTGAACTTCTACCAGCAGTGAATGTGTTTCCTTTTCCCCACACATTTGCCAGTATTTATCACCATGGGTGTTTGTTACTGTTGTTGTTGTTGTTCTTAGCCACACTGACTAGGGTAATACAAAATTTCAGAATTTTTTTAAATTTGCATTTCCCTGGTGATTAAAAATATCTAATATTAAGAAATTATTTCTCGGTAATTTGAATTCTATTTTTGAGTCATCCCTGTTCAGTTCCTTGTTTCAATGTTTAATTGTGTTTAATTTTTGATGTTTAGTTTTTCGAGTTCTCTGTATATTATAGATATTAACCCTTAGTGAGATATATAGCTCGTAATGTTCTTTAGCATTCTATAGGCTATTTCTTAACTCAAGTGATGGTGTCCTTTGTTGTTAAGAAACATTTCTATTTCATGAGGTCCCATTTATTTGTTGGTTTGGATTCCTATCCTATCAGTGTCCACTTCTGTTTAGTAATTCCTATGTTATCAGTGTCCTGTAGCATTAATAGCCCTAAGGTCATGGAGCAAAAGAAACTTCCCTTGCTATTTCTTTTGTGTTACAAAGACAGGGATGTGCCAGGCCACATTTCCTCCCATACACTGGACTAAAGGGTTCAGTTAGTTTATTGGGGTGATGGCAGTAGAGGGGAAGGATGCTTGCAGATGATATGTCTGATAACACCCCCAGCATTGGGGGCAGCACACCATCAAGTGTAAGGCAGAGGTAAATGCCCGTGCCAAAGCTGCCATATCAGAATCTCTTGTGTGAACAAGAGCTTAGGCAGATATTATCCAGTCCTTGAGTGGTTTAGAGTGAACTGGAAAGATGATTCTTCCATAATTGGCATAAGCACACTGCACTCATATAAGTAACTGAGGAAAGTCCTATTTTGGCTGCTGCTGCAGTTGGAAAATTGAAGCAGACTCTTCTACCTCCAGAGAAAGGGTGTTGTCTCCAGACCCATATTATGCATGAGCTCACCTGATCAAATGTTTGTTGGGGAATCAGGGGCTTCACTCCACAAGCGACCTTTGCCTGGAGTGTAGGCTGATAAATTTGTACTCCAGCCTGCTGTTCACATTGATAACAAAAATGGAGAATATTTAAAACTGAGAGGAAAAGATATCCAGGAGAGAGTCAGGGAACAAATAGGAAGACAATGCCCCAAAGTTGCTTAGCCAGAAGGAGAAGATCTCTAGAAAGTAGATTCCCCAATTTTCTCAGGGGTTTGAATGCATGAGACTCACAGAGTTGCTTCAGGTCCCTATGTGAAATGGTCTATTGTGGGGGTGTTGACCCTGTAGTTGGACAGGCTGAAGAGGACATGTGCAACAGGTTTGATGGCCCTAAGGCCCAACATGCAGCTGTGGGGCTGATGATTCCACAGCCAAACAGGCAGTTGTTGAGCTGCTGGCTTCCTAGATACAAATGAGCTGAAGAGCCAGCTGTGGGTTTGATAGCCCCACAACCAAGCACATTGCAGTAACAACCCGGGGATCTTGTTGGATGGTACAGAACCTTGAAATCAATTTGTTTTGGGTAACAGGCAGATTATTTAAGTTTAGGTTGGGCAGCAGACACATCATGTGACATCACCTCCTGTGATGGTAAATCCTGGGTGTCAACTTGACTGGACTAAGGATGAACAAATAAGAGAAAAAGATCTTTGGATTGGACTACCTCAACTTGGATGGCTCACCCCAAATGTGGGCGTTACCTTCTGTTGGCAGGCAGTTATAAAAGGTCATGGCAGAGGGAGCTGGTCCCTTTTTTCCTGTGGCTTGCCTCTCTCTCACTGGTGAGTTTGTCTTGCTGCTGTGTTCAACCCTTCAGATCCCAGTGTGAACTGAGACTGGCAGATCTCTGGGAATCCATTGGGCTTTCAGCACCAGATTGGGACTTCTGAGACATTGATCCTTGTGGACTGAGCAGTTCCCTGGATTCTCAGCCTCTCCAGTGTGGCGCAGCTACTGTTGGACTCCTTGAACTCTGTCATGTGAGCAAATCAATAAATTGTATATAGCTATATATTCGTCCTGTTGCTTCTGTTTCTTTAGAGAACCCTGACTAATACAGATTTTGGTACCAGAAGTGGTTCTAGAGAAACAGAATTGAAAGGATGAATTTCTTTAGTGGGCTTGGTAGTTTCTGGAGCCAGCTCTCCAACCCAATGAAACCTAGAGTTACTGAAGTCTCTCCTGGTGGCATGAAGTGGAATGATAATCCATGGTGCAGATTATTTGATGTAATTATGAAGATAGATCCATTTGACTCACCTAACTTGCCTCTTGTGAGAAGCAAGGAATTTAGCGACTCTATATATAAAACGTTTGAGAAATTGTGGAAAAATAAGGAAAGTAATGATGTTGCCTGGTAGCTCCTAGCATCTCTGGATAAAGTGATAGAGGAAATTAAGGAGCACAGTGATGAAATTAACCAGCTCCTGATTCGAAACAACAGTTTAAAGGTTTCCAAGTGTGCTCTGGAAGAGCATCTTCTCTCCAGCAGCCAAAGAGATAAAGCGACAGAAAAATCAAGCTGGAGCCCTTATTATACATTTTGTTGATTTATAACACAAATTTAATTCCCAGCCATGAAGAATGTCAGCAGTCAAAGTGAGAGCACTGGTGGGGAAAGGGTGGAACCCTGAAAACTGTGATGGAGATGTGTGGGAGAACCATGATGATGAGGATTTTGAACCCTCGGATTCTGAGGGATTTTCTTTATCTGAGGAATTAATCTCCCTACTCTCAGCAGAGAATCCACACCCTGCAGATACCTCCTCCCCACCCTTGCCTGGAGAAACTAATTTCCCCCTCCCAGTGGGAGCTAATGTCCCTCAGAGCCCAATTGTTGCCTCTAGATCTATAGCCAGATTGAAGGCTAAGCAAGCCCTTTAAGGTGAGATAGAAGGTGTGGTCCATGATGAGGTGTGCTACACCACTACAGAAATTAATGAGTTTGCTGATTGATTCCTGCAGAAGCCTAAAGATTATGTGTGGGAATGGATTTTAAGGATGTGGGATAATGGTGGAAGGAATATAAAATTTGATCAGACTGAGTTTATCGATATGAGCCCACTGAGTAGAGACTCTAGGTTTAACATGGAAGCTCGAGCAGTTAAAAAAGGTGTTAAAAGATTTGAGTTGTTGGCTGACGTATTTATTAAAACATGGACTACTAACAGTGAGTTAGAGATGCCTGATATTCCTTGGCTTAGTATTGATGAAGATTCATTGTGAGGGTCAGGCAGATGGGCGTGCTCGAGTGGATTCGAAGTGTAAAACTACATTCTCCACAATATGAGGACCTAGAAGACATGCCTTTCACTGAGTTTATAAAATGGAAAGTACTGAGAGAGACACCAGAACATTTGAAGAGCTTTGTTTTTGCTCTATTTCTTATGCCAGATCTTACAGTTAGAGAAGTTGTTGCTCACTTGCATAAATTAAATGTACGTGTAATAGGTTTAACAGGACCTCAGGGTAGGCATCAGGTGGCAGCAATGAATCATTGAAGGCCAGATGAGTGTAGTTATTATAGTTTCCAGACTTGAGACATTTCACAGAGCCAGAACCCCTTAAATGAAGAGGTGGCCAGGTTCCAATGAGGAAGGACCTTGTCACAATACCAAAGAGTTATGCTATTTGCCTTCCTCCTATCCTTCCCCAGAGGGACCTGAAGCCTTTTACTAGGGTAACTGTACACTGGGGAAAAGGAAATAATCTGACTTTTTGAGGCCTATTGGATACTGGTTCTGAGTTGACACTGATCCCAGGAGACCCTAAAAAGCATTGTGGCCCTCTGGTTAAAGTAGGGGCCTATGGATGTCAGGTAATAAATGGAGTTTTGGCTGAAGTCCGACTGACATTGGGCCCAGTGGGTCCCAGAACTCATCCTGTGGTTATTTCCCCAGTCCCAGAATGTATAATTGGGATAGATATAATTAGAAATTGGCCAAATCCCCATATTGGATCCCTGACCTGTGGAGTGAGGGCTATTATGGTTGGAAAGGCCAAATGGAAACCATTGGTGTTGCCTCTACCAGGGAAAATAGTGAACTAAAAACAGTATCTTATCCCTGGACGGATTGCAGAAATTAGTGCCACCAAGGATTTGAAAGATGCAGGGGTGGTGATTCCTACCACATCTCCATTTAACTCTCCAATTTGGACTGTGCAAAAGACAGATGGATCATGGAGAATGATAGTTGACTATCAAAACTCAACCAAGTAGTGACTCCAATTGCAGCCACTGTACCAGATATGGTGTCCTTACTTGAGCAGATTAATATGTCTCCTGGTACCTGGTATGCAGCTATTGTTCTGGCCAATGCTTTCTTCTCAGTACCAGTTCATAAGGACCACCAGAAGCAATTTGCTTTCATCTGGCAAGGCCAACAGTATACCTTTACTGTCTTACCTCAAGGGTATGTTAAGTCTCCAGCCTTGTGCCATAACTTAGTTAGAAGGGATCTTGATCACCTGACTCTTCCACAAAATATCACACTGGTCCACTATATTGATGATGTTATGCTGATTGGACCCAGTGAACAGGAGGTAGCAACTAGCCTAGACTTGTTGGTAAAGCATATGCGCATGAGAGGATGGGAAATAAATCCAACTAAAATTCAAGGGCCATCTACCTCGGGGAAGTTTCTAGGAGTTCAGGTGGTTTGGAGCATGCAGAGACATTCCTTCTAAGGTAAAGAATAAGTTGTTGCACCTGGACCCTCCCTTCACCAAGAAAGAAGTGCACAGTTTAGTGGGCCTTTTTGGATTCTGGAGGCAGCACATTCCTCATCTGGGTATGTTACTACTACCCATATACAACGTGACTTGGAAGGCAGCAAACTTTGAGTGGGGCTTGGAAGAGGAAAAGGCTCTTCAACAGGACCAGGCTGCAGTGCAGGCTGCTCTGCCCCTAGGGCCATATGATCCAGCAGACGCAATGGTGCTTGAGTCATCAGTGGCAGATAGAGATACTGTCTGGAGTCTGTGGTAGGCTCCCATAGGGGAATCACAACAGACGCCCTTGGAAATTTGGAGTAAGGCTCTACCTTCATCTGCAAACAACTATTCTCCTTTTGAGAGACAGCTCTTAGCCTGATATTGCGCTGGGTGTTATCTGACCCACCAGACCATAAAGTAGGATGTGCACAGAAACAGTCCATTATCAAATGGAAGTGGTACATATGTGACAGGGCCCGGGCAGGCCCTGAGGGCACAAGCAAGCTGCATGAAGAAGTTGCGCAAATGCCTATGGTTCCCACTCCTGTTACAATGCCCCCTGTGCTTAAGCATACACCTATGGCTTCATGGGGTTTGCTCTATGATGAGTTGACTGATGAAGAGAAGACTAGGGCCTGGTTTACTGATGGTTCTGCATGGTATGCAGACACCACCCAGAGGTGGACAACTGCAG
Organism: Rhizomys pruinosus; assembly: GCA_009823505.1. Classification (NCBI taxonomy): domain Eukaryota; kingdom Metazoa; phylum Chordata; class Mammalia; order Rodentia; family Spalacidae; genus Rhizomys; species Rhizomys pruinosus. The sequence continues at coordinate 5,295,200 of VZQC01007142.1, read as the reverse complement.
CATTATAGCCTATTTCTGAAACAACCCTAAAGGACGCTGGCAAAGGAAATTCTTCACAGTGGGCAGGATTTCAGGCAGTGCACATGGTTGTGCATTTTGCCTGGAAGGAGAAATGGCCAGAGGTTCAATTATATACTGATTCATGGGCTGTAGCCAATGGTTTGGCTGGATGGTCAGGGACTTGGAAGGAGCATGACTGGAAAATTGGTGAGAAAGACATTTGGGGAAGAAGTATGTGGATAGAGCTCTGTGAATGGTCAAAGGATTTGAGGATACTTGTGTTTCATGTAAATGCTCATCAGAAGGTGATCTCAGCAGAGGATGAATTTAATAATCAAGTAGATCGGATGGCTCGTTCTGTGGATAGTCAGCCTCTTTCTCCAGCTATCCCTGTTGTTGCTCAATGGGCCCATGAACAAAGTGGTCATGGTGGCAGAGATGGAGGTTATACATTGGCTCAACAGCATGGAATTCCACTCACCAAGGCTGATCTGGCTACAGCTGCTGCCGAGTTCCAGATGTGCCAACAGCAGAGACCAACATTGAGCCCCCGATATGGTGCTTTTCCCTGGGGTGACCAGCCAGCAACCTGGTGGCAGGTTGAATACATTGGACCACTTCCATCATGGAGGGGACAGCATTTTGTCCTTATAGGAATAGATACTTATTCTGGTTATGGGTTTGCCTTTCTTGCACATAATGCTTCTGCCAAAACTACCATCCAGGGACTTACAGAATGCCTATCCACCATCATATTATTACTCACAGCATCGCTTCTGACTAAGGAACTCACTTCACAGCCAAAGAAGTGTGACAGTGGGCCCATGGTCATGGTATCCACTGGTCTTACTATGTTCTCCACCAAACAGAAGCAGCTGGCTTGATAGGACGATGGAATGGCCTCTTGAAGACACAGTTACAGTGCCAATTAGGTAGCAATACCCTGGAAGGTTGGGGCAAAGTTCTCCAGCATGCCATGTATGCTTTGAATCAGCACCCACTATATGGTACTGTTTCTCCTGTATCCAGAATTCATGGGTCCAGGAACCAAGGAGTGGAAGTGGGAGTGATTCTACTCACTATCACCCCTAGTGGCCCATTGGAAAATTTTTGCTTCCTCTACCCATTACCTTGCATTCTGCTGGTCTAGATGTTTTGGCTCCAAAGGGGGGGAGTGATTTTGCCAGGAGATTCAGCAAGCTGTCCATTGAACTGGAAGCTAAGACTTTCCCCTGGCCACTTTGGGCTTCTACTGCCCTTAAGCCAACAGGCTAAGGAAGGAATAACAGTATTGGGAGGAGTGATTGATCCAGACTACCAGGGGGAAATTGGACTTTTTCTCCACAATGGGGCCAAGGAAGATTATGTCTGGAAGGCAGGAGATGCTGTAAGGTGCCTTCTGGTGCTACCATGTCCTATGATTAAGGTCAATGGGAAGCTCCAACAACCCAAACCAGACAGGATAACAAATGGCCCAGACCCTTCAGGGATGAAGGTATGGGTCACTCCTCCAGGGAAAGAGTCAAGACCTGCAGAGGTACTTGCTGATGGTGGAGGAAATACAGAGTGGGCAGCAGAGGAAGGTAGTCATAAATATCAGCTGAGGCCATGGGACCAGTTGCAGAAACATAGATTATAATAGATATTAAATTTTGTCCTATTTGGTTAAGAATGGGGCTTGTCATATAGTATTATATATAATATATATATATATATATGTATATTAAGCTGATACTTGTGTTGTTCCCTTTTGAATGTGCAACTGAGATAAGTTTTAAGTGTTTTCATATTTAGGTTATTAGATACTGAAGGACTAAGTGTTCCTCAAGGACATTACCACCTACTCTAAGATATAATGCTTTGCTATTGCACATGAGACACTTATAACATGTTAGGTGGAATTATGACCTTGCCATTGTTTGCAATCGACATTTAAGCATAACATAAGGAGAGGCTATTTATTGGGTGTCAAGTTGACAAGGGGTGGGCTTGTGATGGTTAATCCTGGGTGTCAACGTGACTGGACTAAGGATGAACAAATAAGATAAAAAGGATCTTCAGATTGGACCACCTCAACCCTGATGGCCCACCCCAAATGTGGGTGTTACCTTCTGCCTGCAGGCGGTATTAAAGGCCATGGCAGAGGGAGCTGGTCCCTTTTTTCCTGTGGCATGCCTCTCTCACTGGTGAGTTTGTCTTGCTGCTGTGATCAACCCTTCAGATCCCAGTGTGTACTGAGACTGGCAGATCTCCTGGAATCCATCGGGCCTTCAGCACCAGATTGGGACTACTGAGACATCCAGCCCTGCAGACTGAGAAGTTCCCTGGATTCTCAGCCTGTCCAGTGCAGCACAGCTACTGTTGGACTCCTTGAAACTCTGTCACGTGAGCAAATCAATAAATTGTATATAGCGATATATTCGTCCTGTTGCTTCTGTTTCTTTAGAGAACCCTGACTAATACAATCAGTCCCTTCTTTGACTCAGTCCTTCTGTTGCAGTGGTTCCCTCCCAATTGTATTCCTAGAAATTATGCCTATATACACACCATATATGTACCAGAATTATGTCCTCCTGTAATAAACTGTAAGTTAACTCTGATATATGTTTAGGAGATCACATTTTTCCTTTTAATTTTATATTATTCTAAAATGTGAACATATTCCTTCACCCAGATACACTAATTACCATGTCTGAAAGTAAGTGGTAAATTAATTCTAGAGGTCATTAAGAGTTTCATATTATAACATTGCAGTTTTTTTTCAGTTAGAAAAAAATATAATGATAACATTGCTCAGCTTGCCTTTCAATTGGGGGATTTGGTATTGGCATTCACAAATGAAGAAAACCATTCCCAGATTTTTTTTTGTCCTTAGGGGACTGTGTTACTTCACTTAGCATAATGGCCTCAAGTTCAATCCATTTTCCTCCAAATTTCATGATGCTATCTTTATTTACAACTGCATAGAACTACATTGTGTAGATCTACCACATTTTTGTTATCCAGTACTCAGTTGAAGGGCATTTGGGTTGGTTCCAACTCTTCACTATTGTGAAAAGAGCTGCAATAAACATAGATATGCATGCATCTTTGCAGTAGGATGAGTCTTGTGTGTATATACCCAGGAATGGTATGGCTGGGTCAAGTTGTAGCCTCATTTTGAGTCTTTTAAGGGATCTCCACATTGCTTTCCACAATGGCTGTACATGTTTACATTGCCACCAAGAGTGTATGAGTGTTTCCCTTTCCCCACAACTTCTCCAGGATTTGGTGTCTTTTGTTATCTTTATGTTAGCCAGCTTTATCAGAGTGAGATGATATCTTAGAGTGGTTTTAATTTGCATTTCCTTAAATATTAATGATGTTGAACACTTTTTAAGATGTTTCTCAGCCATCTTTCTTTCCTTCCTCTTAGGTTATAAAAAGTATTAAATCCCAAAAAACAAAGACACATGAGGCTTATGTCACTCCAGGTACATGCTTTACTTCCATGTAGGACTGCCAGTGTGAGCCACCTGCAGACATGCAGTGGGACTGGACAGCATGGCAGGAGGCAGGCCAGAGGGAGGGGGCAGAGAGAGGCAGACTGACACAGAGAGAGACATAGAGAGAGCAGGGGGGACAAAGAGAGCGAGATGGTGTCTGGGGCCCACCCTTTATATCCAAGGGGCAGAGCCTCAGGTAAGTGTGCACCTGTGTGCCCCTTAGGATTATGGGAAGCCTGGACCTAACATTCCAGCCTTTTGCTTATGATAAGGAAATTGGATGCTGTTCTCCCTCTTCTGTATCTGCTTCAGAGCTGATCAGGGGCGAAGTCTTGGGGGAACAGCTGTCAGGCTGGAGGGTTAGAGTCTGGTTTCCCATTTTGACTGCTGTAGGTGCTCTGCCTGATGGGTCTGGATCAGACCGATAGTGGCCAGTACTTAATGTACATTTTCGCTGCAATTGCAAAGTCAAGCTGGTTGAGTCTTATACGAGTATACCAGAGCAGGGACCTCTCAGACCCAACAGGGGTGCATTAGCAATTAAAGGGTCCCAGTCTAGGGTCCACAGTGGGAAATAGAACATGTACCCTGGTTTGAGGAAGCGGAAAAAAGTTTTAGTACACAGAGCTCTAGAATGAGGGCCAGCTTTAATACAGAGGGCTCCAGAATGAGAGCCATAACCATGAGAATATAAAAGGTGGTATCTTCTGGCATGGCGCATTAAATCTGTCATCTATCTCTGAGATATTTTCTAACATGACACAGTAGATTCCTAACTTGGCACAGTAGGTCTCTCACCTATCTCTCTGATAATAACCTATTTCGTTTTCTCTTCTTTGGATTACTGTTTTCTGTTGGGGTGTTTAAAACCACACAGTTAGCTCAGATGCATGATGTTTGTTTTGATGTTAAGGTCAGTTGAGGTTCTGGTCCTTAGGGGGTCACTCAGGCCTTGTGCCTGGCTCTCTTCAGCAGTTCCATCTATGTGAGGACAAAGTCAGGCCTTGCTTGGCCACACCTTCCCTTTGAAGTGTGAGAAGTCTCTCCTCTATATGGACTGTCCTCCCTTGACTGGACACTGGCAGGATGAAGTCCTTTTAAATCAGTCTCCAAGACTTCCCTAGCGTGGGTTGACTGGTGACTTGCTACCACAGGACATGCACAAAGTTGAGGATGCAGGAACTTAGGACCCAAATCAGATTGGAGTTTTAAGTGTGATTGCTAAACCTCCAAGAGGATTATTTGAATTTATTTGTTACTTTGATTACCATATAACTCCTAAGTAAAGGCTGAGCATTGACTTAAGCCCTGTTAATTGCTGTGGCAAAAATATTCTGACTAATAATAAAAGCTCATGATAGGAGCCTGGTAGTGGCTGCAGCACAGGCTAGGAAAGGATGCTGTTTACTGGCTTGTGTTGCTGGCTCATATTCATCCTATTGTATACAATATAGAAATATCTGGCCAAGAATGGCATCACCCACAATGGGCACAGGCCAGTCCAATGAAGGCAATTATTGAGGTTTCTTAGTTCAGGTGTATCAAGTTGACATTAAACCTATACAGTAAACCTTCTACAGTTTTTCTTTAAGGTCTATATAAAGGTCATTTGCAATCTATTTAAACCATGAAAGGCAAAAATGGTTCTAATGACATAGCCCATGAAACAAACCCAAGATAATAAAGAGGTGAAAACCAGTACCTTCTTAAATGAAGGCCATGTCACTTGTCCCCAGATTTTGAATTATGGCTTTGAAAAGGAGAAGTGGGGGGCATTGTTTCACACCACCAGTAGACAGGAAACGCTTAGGGCTCACCCAAATTGGTAACATTCAGACAGTCTGTGTGGTCATTGGAAGTAAAACCTAATTTCTCTTAAAAAATATTAAAAATAACCTGTGCAAAGTATAACAGATATATAAAACAATTTTAGTATGTATGGGTCTGTCTCACTTGAGGCTGTAACAAGGTATGTAGTACCTGGTAGGTAGAACACAATTTATTGTATATACCATAATTACATTATAGAATTCTTAAAAGTGAACAGTACTTCATGCATACACTCATAAATAAGGTTCTAATAAATAAATTTGGCAATGACACTTTGTAAAGGTTGTGCTAAGCAGAGGCACATGCATTGTAATCATACACAGACAGATCTTAATATGCTATTTAACAATGTCATACACATACATACATGTATCCACACATTCCTTCAAGAGCAGAATGGAGGAAGCAGAACAAAGAATATCAGACCTGGATCATAACACAGAACAACTAAAACCTCAAGGAAAGATTATGAAAAATTTAAAAATACACAAAAGTGGAACAACCAGGAACTGTGGGACACTATGAAAAGATCAAACCTCCGCATCATAGGAATAGAGGAAGGAGAAGAATCCCAAGAGAATGGTATTGATCAGATCTTCAACAGAATAATAGATGAAAACTTCCCCAAAACTAAAAAAGGACAAACCAATACCAATACAAGAAGCACATAGAACTCCAAACAGACAAGATCAGAAAAGAAATTCTCCACGCCACATCATAGTTAAAATGCTAGACACCCAAAACAAAGACAAAATTCTTAAAGCGACAAGAGAAAAACAACAAGTGACCTATAAGGGGAAACCTATCAGAATAACAACGGACTTCTCACAGCAAACGATGAAGGCAAGAAGAACCTGGAGCAAAGCATTCCCAGTGTTGAGGGACAATGGATGCCAGCCCAGGTTACTATACCCAGCAAAAATGTCAATCATAGTGGAAGGAGAGAGGAAAATCTTCCATGACATAAACAACTTGAAAGAATACATGTCCGGAAAACCAACCCTTCAGAGAATACTTGAAGCAATTCAAAGGACAGAAGAAAGGAGCAACCATCCCCAGGCACCTAGAAAGAGAAATCAATAAAAGCATAACTGCAGAAGTAGAAACTTAAACCCCAACTGCAAATGGATAATAAGGCAAAAGGAAGCAACACAAACCTATCAGTCATAACCTTAAATATTAATGGACTAAATTCCCCAATCAAAAGACATAGACTGAGAGATTGGATTAGGAAACAGAATCCATTGATATGCTGTCTACAAGAAACATATCTTACCTTCAAGGACAGGCACCACCTTAAAGTTAAGGGTTGGAAAAAATATTCTGAGATTTTTATCTTAGCGTTTGTACTGAGCAGTCACGTGCATTGCAATCGTACACCAACAGATCTTAATATGCTGTTTAACAATGTCATACATTTACACACATTTATCCACATATTCCTTTAAGAGATTTTTATCCTAGCGATTGTATTGAACAGTCATATGCATTGGAAAAAACACCTTTAGAAATATTATTTAAAATATGCAGCTCTGATTAATTGCACTGCCAAGGCTGAGATGACGTCTTGAGCCTTTGGTTCTAAAACTATGAGCTTATTGAAATACTTCAACAAGTGATGGAAAACAGAATTATATATAATAATTAAAGAACTGACAATATCAAAAGTACTTAGGCTGTTTCATTGAAGGGAAAAGATTGAAAGGGAAACTATGTACCACTGTCCAAGTACCAGAGTATGAATGAATCCAGGGATTTTTTAAAATGGTCTCTGGTCAGAAGGACGGTGGGACAGCATAGGAGAAAAAGAAAAGAAAAAAAAATCCGTTAGTGAACCCCTAAGGGTTAAAAATCAGGTCTTCAGATGTCTGGAAACAAGAAAAAACTGGAAAAGAAAAATTTTAGTTGTAATACGTGTGGAAAAAAATAATTTGGACAGATAAGAAATAAAACGTTCAGATAAGCAGTGTAGAAACCTAGGAACCCGGGTTCAAATCAGGCCTTTGAAAATATTTAAGAGGCATGCCAAAAGTAAACGTAATTTAATTTTCCGATTGTGTGCAACATAGAATAAAAGAAGTTTGGAGTGGCCACTTTGTTTGGACAAAAAGCACAGGAGAGCCGGGCATGGTGGCGCATGCCGTTAATCCTAGCACTTGGGATGCAGAGGCAGGCGGATGTCTGTGAGTTCAAGGACAGCCTGGTCTACAGAGTGAGTTCCAGGACAGCCAGAGCTACAGGGAGACCCTGTCTCAAAAAGACCAAAAGCAAAACAAAACAAAACACACACACACAAAAAAAACCACAGGAGAACATGGACACATGACACGTTGAAGAACAGTTATAACACACAGACAGGTTGGACAGATATATGACCTAACTGTATTCATTAACTCTGAACAATGGGAAAATCCCCTTTTATCTAAAGTTGTCATTTGTTGTCCAGGGCTGTCTAACCATTAATTGTAATTATCACATTTACAAAGAATCACTTAGGGTTTAAGACACCTGCTTAGGTGTATGCCCACAAAGGATGGTGGACAGGGCAGACAGGAAAATCTGGTGGTTTGCGCATATTACCTGCTAATTTAATGAGAATAAATTTAGTTAGTGGAAAGAGGCTTGTATTCAGAAACAGACACAAAATGAATTTTTGAATAAAATTGGGTTTATAAAGAAAAAACAATGAAATGGAAAATGCCAAAATCTGAAATAATCCCTTAAAATTAGGCAAAACTTTTGTAAGCAAAATATATAAAAAAAAACAAAATCAAAACACTTTGTTAAAAAGCCAAATGATGTAAAAATCTCAAACAAAACCCTGTAAAAATTAACTATCGATACAAAAGTAAAAAATGAAATTGATTGTATTTTGAAATGGATGAAAAACCAATAAAATCAAAACATAGTTACTCTAAAACCCCAAAACCAAAATTGTGAAAGGATCAGAATATGCCATTAAATAAATTGTAGGATAATTAGAATATGGAAATATAGCATTAGTTATTAAAAGGTCTAATGTAAATTTAGGCTTTTTACCAGGCGTAATAGAGGGTGTGGGTTAGCACTGCCATGGAAATGGGGGGCATGTACAGACGTACAGACAAAGCCTGAAGATGGTGGCTGAGGAATGGGCCTGGCTTAGCACGGTTGCCATGGAAACAGTCTGCTGCATATTGGTTTGAATGTGGGGTGGGGGAAAAAAGCCGCGCACTGCATGACTTTTGTGGGGGTGACAGGGGCAATGGGGCAGCAGAGAAGGCACAGTAAAAGAAAGAAAAAGACCACGGAGAGGAGAGGAAGAGAGGGAGAGGGAGAGAGAGAAAAGAGATCTGTAGGAAGGAAGTGAAATCTTTTTAGTCTCAGTAAACAGCCACCCAAGGACTCAGGTGCATCCACCTCAGTGCCAAGTGGTGCTGGTCAGAAATCCCAGGTCTGCATGACCAGTGTGGCAGTCTCTGAAGTCAGGGCCTGCAAGCCTGTGAAATCTGAATCCTGAAAATCACAGGGGAGGCCAAAATTCAGGTCCTCATTCTGTCCTCAGTATCCTGGCGGACAGCAATCTGGATGAGAAAATGGTGGGCAGACCCTGATTTTGCCAGCACTCAGGGGTTATTTAAAATGGAACGGAAGTTAATGGGAGACTAAAAAGAATGAAGAAACGGAGGGAAGACAGAAGTGGAAGGCAGTAGGTCAGAATTCACATAGGAGATGTCAAAGCAGAGAGGGTAGATAGAGGGGACAGAACACACACAGAATTACACAGAAGGTAGGGGTGGGAGATGGAATCTCCCCTTTCTCAGGTGCCTGTCCAGCCAGCCACCAGCAAGGCGACTTAGGAGGTCTTACCATAAGAGCCACACATATAAACCCTGTGCTTGGTCATCACACATGTGATGAGTGCCCAACATGGTTAAACAACTTCAGCAGAACTGCAGGTTGGGGCCCAATCAGATTCCATAGCCCAAGAGCTGTGGAGCCATAACACGCACTCTAACTGTTATGCACAGTCACACCAGGAAAGAGTAGGGTAGGATAAGGAGAGGAGATGGTACCTTTTGGCTGAATGCTGGTGGGCTTGGTCTTAGCCTGTGCTGGGTATCTGGCCTGAACAGAGGCCTTACTAGCTACTCTGAGGGGCAGGGAGGGGGTGCAAAATGGTGATCTGAGTCACGAGGCATCAGAATGTTAGGTTATAAAAAGCATTAAATCCCACAAAAACAAAAGGCACATGAGGCTTAGGTCACTTCAGGTACATGCTTTACTTCCATGTGGGACTGCCAGCATGAACCTCTTGGTGGGACTGGACAGCATGGCAGGGGGCAGGGCAGAGGGAGGGGGGTAGAGAGAGGCAGATAGAGACAGAGAGGGAAAGAGAGAGAGTGGGAGGACAAAGAGAGCTAGATGGTGGCTGGGGCCCACCTTTTATATCCATGGGACAGGGCCTCAGGTAAGTGGGCACCTGTGTACTCCTTAGGATTCTGGGAAGCCTGGACCTAACACCAGTGAAGGCTCTGTTCAGCTATTTATTCCATCTTTTGAGTGAGTCATTTGTTTTCTTTGTTTTTTGAGTAGTTTATAGATTCTGGATGTTAATGCTCTGTTAGATGTATCACTGGTGAAGATTTCCTGCCACTCTGTGGGTTTTCTCTTCACTTCCTTGATTATTTCTTTTGCTATAGAGAAACTTTTGAGATTCATGAGATCCCACTTGTCAGTTGTCCTTATTTCCTGTGCAGCTGCTGTTTGATTTAGAAAGTTTTTTCCTACTCCTATGTCTTGTCTTGTAGATTGCTGCCAACTTTTTCTTCTATCACCTTCAGAGTTTCTGGTTTCATGTTGAGGTCTTTGTTCCATTTGGAGTTGATTTTTATACAGGGTGAGAGGCAGGGGTTTAATTTTGTTCTTCTACATGTAGTGACCCAGTTTTGTCACCATTTGCTGAAGATGCTATCTTTCCTACAATGAGGTTTGTTTTTTGTCACTTTTATCGAATTTGAGGTGGCTGAAATTTTATGACCACAAGTTTGGATGTTCAATTTTCTTCCATTGGTCAAAGGGTCTGTTTGGTTCCAGTCCAAGGCTGTCTTTATGACTATAGCCCTATAGTATATCTTGAAGTCTGGTAAGGTGATTTCCCCCCTGTGTTTAACTACATTAGTCCCTTCTTTCTCGCTCAGGGTTGCTTTAGTTATCAGGCTCTTTTTTCTTTCCATATGAATTAAAGGAATTTTTTTCCAAGTCTGTGAAGAAACTCATGGGGATTTTAATTGGGTTTGCATTGCATCTGTATATTAATTTGGGTACAATGGACACTTTTACTATATTTTTCTAATCCATGAGCATGGGAAGGTTTTCCATCTTTTGATGTCACCTTCAATCTCCTTCAGGGGTTTACATTTTTTGTTGTAGAGATCTTTGATGTCTTTGGTTAGATTTGATCCCAGGTATTTTATTTTTGGGGGGACTATTGTGAGTTGAAGGTCTCTTATATTCCTTCTCCAGTTGATTGTTGTTGGTATAAAGAAAAGCTATTGACTTTTCTATGTTAATTTTGTATCCTGCCACTTTACTGAAACTCTTAATTGTTTATAGAAGTTTTAGCATGCCTCAGGTAAACTGTCATACCATCTGCAAACAGGGATAGTTTGACTGACTCTTTTCCAGTTAGTACACTTTAATTTCCCTCTCTTGCCTTATTGCCTTAGCAAGCTTTTCAAGGGAACATTCCTAAATATAATCAAAGCCCTATATAAGAAACCCACAGCCAACTTCATCCTAAATGGATAAAAATTAGAAAGACACCCTCTTTTGTAAAGGTTCAGATATCACTGTGGATCAGAAAGACTGTCAGAACTCAGATGGTAGAAGAACTCAAGGTAGCCAAATTTTCTAGACATCACAGGAGTATTACACTTATGAACCTTCAGCATATGTGACATGTACAAGATTTGTCCAAACCCAAGCTGACAAAAATCCAGCATAGACGGGGAGATCGACAGGATACTCTAGCTATAGCTGAAGATGTATTGCCACATGATAGATGCTGGGAGAGAGGACACAGTTTTCTTTAAGGATGTTCTACCTAGTAGATTTTCCAGGTTCTAAGCGATATATCTACACCCCCAAAATATGTGGAAACACAAACTAGACTTAATATGGCTTAGAAAGGAAAAATTAGTAATAGAGGGTGTGCTGGTTTGAATGAGAATGTCCCCATAAGCTTTAAGTATTCAGACATTTTGACCTGAGTTGGTGGTGCTGTTTGGGGAGGTCATAGAAGATGTGGCCATGCTGGAGGAAGTACGTCACTGGGGGTGGGTTTAGAGAGCTTAACAAGCCTTGCTAGTCTCCATAGGCTCTCTCTTAACTTCCTGTGCTCATTGCCAGATGTGAACCTCTGCTTTCTGCTCCAGCCCCGGCCGCCATGCCTCCCGCCACAATGTACTCTGATTCCCTGGAACCATCAATTGTAAGCTCAAATGAACTCTTCCTTTTGAAAGTTCCCTTGGTCATGGTGTTTTATCTCAGCAACAGAAAAGAGACTATTGGGGGCTGGAGAGATGGCCTAGCGATTAAGAGTCCCAACTGCTCTTGCAGAGGACCCAGGTTCAATCCCCAGCACCAACATGGTGGGTTTGAACCGTCTTTAACTCCAGTTCTAGGGGAATCTGACGCCCTTTTCTGACCTCTGTGGCACTGCATGACACAGGTGCACAATCCTACATGCAGACAGTACATTCATACACATAAAAAAGAGTGCTTAATACAGAGGGTATGGAGTTGAGAAGTACAATATAAGCAGAATCCTGAACAGTATAGATTGTATGAAATCCTCAAGGAATCAATAAAAATATTCTTTAAAATAACTAAATTATGTTACAATTAAAAATTTATTATTATTATTATTATTATTATTACAATTACTATTGTTACTTTGTGTGTGAGTGAATGTATTGCCTGCATGTATGTAAGTGCAGGTCACAAGACAGTGTCAGATTCCCCTGAGATTGGGCTTACAGATAGTTATTAGCTGGCATGAGCATACAGAGAATTGTGCCTAAGTCCTCTGCAAGAGCAAGAAGTACTCTTAAGTGCTGAGCCATTTCTCCAGGCCCCATATATTACAAGACTTTTGAAAAATACCCTTAGAAGAAACTACTGAAATAATATGTTGGCTATCAAAATATACTAAATATCTAAAACTAATATCTAAAATATCTAATCCTAAAGTAAAAAATGTATTATTTACTTTTATAAAATATTATTACTATTAAAACATGTATATTATTTAGTAAATAGACACATGTATTTGAGTTGGTGTCATTTTATTTCTATAATAACACGAATGTAGTACTCATTTTCTTTTCACTCCACTTAACATAATGTTTTTCTCTTATTTGTTCTTCCCTCAAAAACAAAAAAAAATAGTATATGTGTTTTTAAAAGTAAGGAAGGTCCACTTTAAGAAAGACGTATGCAGCAAAATACATTATGTTTGCCCATTAGTTTACTCCAGGAAAAAGTAAACTGAAAGTAGATTAAATAAAAGCCCGGAGGAACAGGAAATGGAAGTCAAAAATAGAATCTAGGACTGGAAATTGAAAGCTTTAGAGAATCTTAAACAGAAAAGGCACCTTAAAGGTATTTGCTAAGAATACATTGGAGAAAAATCACAAGGCAGACCATGTAGGGATTTTCTTTTTAGTTGTTCTATTTTCATTGCTAGAAGCTATCAAATAATCATGATTAAGAGAAAAACTAATAAGGAGAGTAAGATATTTCAGAAAATTTGGTTAGAAATCAATGTGACAGTGAATTTGAAGCTTGGAAAAAATGAACAGCATATAGCAATGCTTGTTAGAATGGTGAAAATCATGTGTTAACAATGTTGTTAAATCTTTTGTTTTGTTTTGTCTGTGTATATTTAAAACTAGTTACATTAACCTATAATTTTAACATGTTAGTAAATAAATCATAAAAAATGGATTATTTTCTTTCCTATTTATATTTCTTTAACTTCATATTTTTTGAAAATATAGAACTTCTTTATAATCACACCATAGATATTCTATATAGAATATTATCTTTGACAAATATCACTATATATTTTTGAATAATAAATTTCAGTGCTTAAATAAGTAACTAACTTATTGAAACAAAATATGGATGAAGGAACCATTGACAGTTCTCTTATATGACAGAATTAGAAGAAGAGTATAAGAGTATATGAGTATAAATTTGCACCAGAATCTCAGACACAGATGTTTATTGTTAGAGTTTCAGCTACATCAGTAAGAGTCTGGGCTGTCATATGTTACTGTGAAAAGGATTTATGTTAGGGGTCATGCATTACACGACTGTGGGAGCAAGAGAAAAGTTATTTATAGGCCAGCAGTTAAGACAAGTGGACACAAATCTTTGATAAGAAACAGCCAGAGAACACTGGAATTCAGCATGAAACTCTAGGTACTATAAACTGAAGTGGAAGCCAGATGTCCAGGGTTACAATAGCTTCTCCTTTCTGTTTTGTTTCCAAATTTCATTCAAATATCTTTTGTGAGAAAACATAACCTGGAAACAACACTGAGCTAATCTACAAAACAATGCACCAGAAACAAGTATGTTCAGTTAATCAAAACTTCTTAATGTCCTTAAGCTATCAGAGAAATGTAAATTACATTTAATGTACTATTTTTATTTTCTGTTTATGAGTGTTTGCCTGCATGTATGTGAGCACTCCCATGGTGTGCAATGCCCTCAGAGGTTATCAGAGGTTGTCTTATCACTTATCCTATTGTAAGACTCTATGTGGGAGCTGGGAATTGAACCAGAATCCTCTGTTAAAACAGCACGTGTTCTTTACTACTTACTCTATCTTTGTAGCCCCAGAAATATAAATTTAAATGACAATGGGATACTATCTTATCTCAGTGAATTTACTATTATCAAAAGACAAAAATGAAGGAATTATGCAAAAAAGAAGGAATGTTTCTACACTGTTGGTATATATGAAAATTGGTAAGGTCAATGTGGGAAACAGTATGGTCTGTCCAAAAAATTAATAAATAAGATAATAGAAATTCTGAATAGTTCTGTTATCCTAACTCTGGCTACACATCCAAAGGAATTGAGATAAACACAGAAAAGAGGTGTCTGCATCCCACATTTGCCATAACATCAACCACAGTGCAACAGATAGAGAATTAGCTTGAGAATATATATAAATATATATTATGCATTTCTTATATATAATATATAACATATATATTGTATGTTATATATTATGTTACATATTATATAACATATATTATAAATGTTATATATAACAAATACATAGGGAAGGGATATGTCATTTCGCAAATATTTTTATCAAATAAAACATTATTTCTTGATAAAGAAACATGAAAACCTGTCTTTTGCAGTATCAGAAATGGGTGGAAATGGAGGCCATCATCATAATAAGGTTGATAAACGCAATCGGAAATATAACTACTACATTATTTTCTCTTTCATAGGTGTAAGCTAGTCCATCTGAAAATAAACTAGTAGTTGTTAAGGAATGAGAAGTAGTCCCCAAAGCAGTAGGCAGACAGGGTGTCATTAGATTTAATGACTTCTATTTATTTTCATCCATAATGACATAAATAAGTGTCATTAGATATAACCATCATACACACTATATGCAGGATTATATTCACATAAAATATTAAATATGTATAACTAATGTTTGTTAGTAAAGAAAACCATCCACCTTCGGTAAATCGATTAAAAAAAGAAACAAGATAAATTGATTCAACTAAATAAAAAGATTTTGACAATATATGGCAATCTATGTCATATTAAATGCTACATACATCACTATACATAATCTATTTCAAATATAAATCATGAATTAAAGAACACTTCCTTAGCAATATAAGTTGCACAGTTCCATTTCTCCCCTGAATCAAATATATATATTGTAAAAAGTCACAAATTAGAAAATCTAAAAAAATATTCGAGAGACTCCATTGACCAGAAGATTGAATAAATAATAAAATATGACTAAATATGTATTTAGAGTTTTATATATTAAGCACAAAAATATCACTTCATAAAATATAAAACATTTACATTAATAGATTCTACAATGCATTTACCCCTTATGTTTTATAAAATTATGAAAAAATAAGATGGATGGGAAATAATTGCTCTGTATGTTCATGCTCTGAGATAAAGTTTGTAAATGATATTTGCTTGAGTAACTAAAAGCTATTTACAAAAAATATAAATTCAGCAAGTGTATTTCATCTACAAGTATGTTTATATGTTTAATATACCTTTGATCAATCAATCTGCTATCATGTGATTACTAACAAATAACTAATATTATTTATTACCACATAGGAAGGTCAGAATCTAACAAAAATCTCATACATAAAATATACTCAGATGAATGGGTGAGACACTTCTGTACTGTTATAAAGCAGGATTTGTATATTTAAATAGTTTTTTCATGATGTTACCTTATTAGGCAATGGTGCTTTAATATTTTGTGAAACAGCAGAATAGTCTTTCCTGACACAGTGCTTTGGAAATGGAATGTTTTTAACTTAAGTTCACAATAGTAAAGAAACAATGTACTGAGTTCATGTTGACAGCTCTACAACTTGAGGGAAGATAATATTAGTTTTCTGTTTCCTTTTTGTTCCTCTGTAAAATAACATGGATCAACCGAATCTTCTTTATATTGGTTCCTAACTTCATATAATTCACTGTAATTTAAATGGATTTCCTTATATTTAATTTTGCATGATTTCACTTATTTTGTTTCTTTACATATGAAGCCCTGATTTGTTGTGCTTCACTTCAATTTTAAGAGCTCTAAAATCCACACTAAGACACCGACGAAGATAAAAAAAAATTTTTTTATATGAAGCAGAGAAGGCTTAGAGAGAGAAGAAATGGGAACAAAGGAAACAGAAGGTTTGGAGGGGAGGGGAGAAAGGGATCAATGCACTGTAGATGGGGAACAAAGAAATCAGAGAGAACAAAGCTTGGTACATTTAAGCCCTGCATTCCAGATGCAAGCCTGAAAGCAGCACCCTGACCCACATGGGCACATGGGTCTCTTACACAGAATCCAGGGGGAGGTACAGAATGGGCTTGTTAACTTTTAAATTTATTGCATTAAACAGTTTAATGCACTTGGCAGCTTCTAATTGGACCAGCCTTCCTACCGTCCATTTGAAAGATGACCAGGGAGTATCACTGGCCCTTTATCCTGGTAGGGTTGGCCTCTGGGCCAGAGCCAGAAGGAGGTTCATGCCATCCCAGATACATCAAGATACAAGAGCAGACTAGCATGGGAGCCAACAGAGGGGCGGGCTTTAGGACCCTGTGGAACCCCACTCTCCCTGTCTCTCTTGCTGGTAGCACATTCTGCTCCCTGCTACACTGGAGCTCCACAGCCAGCAGGTCCAGGGCACCTAACAGAGAGAGCCCTTACTCTTACACAATTGTGCACACGTACACACACACTATATATATAGAGATATATTAATATAATATAAGAATATAATATATATATATATATAATATAATGTGTGTATAAATATTATATATAATGTTTATTATAAAATGGGCACATAGGAAATATTATTTCTTGCATTTTTTCTGTAGTAATCCCATTATTCATCTCTCTTGAGACTTCTATTCCTCGATGAAAAATTGATGGTTTTCCACACAAATTCACATGAAAGTGTAAATTCTAGAACAAATAAAATTAGTGACCAAGAAAACTTAATTCTTTGAATTCTATCAATTTTAAATTACAGATTCATCTTTCTATGGATAGGCCTTGTACCCTTTCTTCTTTTTTTTTTTTTTGTTTTTTTTTTTTTTGCTTTTTTGGTGTTTTTGAGACAGGCTGCCCCTTTTTTTTTTAGTCCTAGCTGGCCTGGAGCTCACTCTGTAGAACAGGATGGCCTTGAACTCACAGAGATTGGCCTGCCTCTGCATCCCAAGTGCTAGGATTAAAGGCATGGGCTACCATGCCTGGCTTTTTTGTTTTGTTTTGTTTTGTTTTTGGAGGCTTTGTACCCTTTTTATAAAGGTTCTGGAATCCTCATAAAGGCCAGCTTTACTTTTTGTTACTGTTTTGTTTTGTTTTGTTCCATTTTTTAGTGAATTTTTGCGCATATAATCCAAAATATCTTAATTATATTTTCAATTCCAAAACATGTTCAGGGATTCACATTTTGAGAGTAGAGTTTAAAGATTTTCTGTACTTCTGGATTTATTCTTACTTGTGTCTAAAACTGACTTTAATGCAATGTATCTGAAATATTTAAATATTACTAGTTTCTTCTAATTTTTTTGAAAAGATTGCATAAATTAGTTTCTCTTTTTCTGTTACTAAGTATGTAGACTGAAGCAACTTAAAGAAAAAATTTTATTTTGGCTTACAATTTGAAGGGAAAAGCATGAAAGTAGTAGGGGAAGGATGGCTACAGTAACATGTGGATGCTGTTTACATAATATCCTCTGTCAGGCAGCAGAGAGCAATAGATGCTAGTGCTCAGTTAAATTTTCAATTTTTTTCAGTCTAAGATCTCAGCTTAGGCAATGTTTTTTCCTCACATTTTTGGTGGGTCTTCCAACCTCAACTAACCTAATCCAGATAATCCTTCAAAGGGGCACTAATGGTATTCTCTCTAAGGAGTTCCTACATCCTATCAAGTTAATAATATTATACATCATATTATTTCTGGATAACTTGACACATAACCTTCCATCCCTTTCCCCCACAGGATCATAGCCATCACATATTGCAAAATGGAGTCAGTCCAATTTCAAAAGTCCTCACTCTATTTAGCCATTTCAACACTGTTTAAAAACAAAAAAAATACTCTTAACTGAAAAATACCTGTAGCCACAAATACAAATTACACAAATCTATATAGAATAGGTATTCAGTTTCCAAAAGGATTGAGCATGTGTATGGTTAGGAAATATCAGGCGAATGTAAGACCAGAACACAAAATGATGAGCAGCAAATTCTACAGCTCCATGTAAGGCATCTTGGAATCTTGTTGGAATCTTCTGTCTGTGAAGAAGTTGGGAAATTTAGAAAATTTCCCTCCCAATCAGCTTTGCTACTTGCAGCTAATGTGGCCTCTCTAGAACTAGTTACATTACATTACTGTAGTGCTTTAGGACACATGTGCAATATCTTAAGGTTTCCATTGCAACCAGGACCTTACTTTAACAGCTTCCCAAAATGGCTTGTCATGGCTTCCTGCCAAGGACTCTGACCTTGTTTCAGAGTGCTGGGGCTCAGCAGCTCTCTGTTTCCTTTACCAAAACTCCAGGCTCCCTCAAATTACAATCATCCATGCTTGCAAAATCCCTGTAGCATGTGGATAACAATGTCAAGTTTTATTGTCAGCTCTATTTGGAGTGATTTTCCCTACAACAATAGATATATCAGCATGTGTTTCTCTTCCAGACTTACCCTGGGTCAAAACATCCCAAGGTGGTTGGTTTTAGGCAGGGGATTCCTTTACCTGCATTTGCAATTCAGGATGCTTCTTTTCAGTAAATTCATATTTTCACAAGTTAGAGCTTGTGATGGAAAAGGTTGACCCTCTGGCAACCTTTCTTATTGTCCCAGGGAAGAGGTCTTTTCTTTACAACTGTAGCCTCTAGGACCAAACAAGCCTTGAATAACAAGCCTGGGAACTTTGTTTCCTTAGGACCATGAAGCATCTCTGACTCTAACAATCTTTTCATCCCTCTTCTGCAATGGTCCCTGAGCCATGGTTGTGTGAGATTTAAAAGGAGTCCTAGCTGGGGACATATACTGTATAGACTTTTTTTCTCTACACTTTGGCCAGTTGTGGTCTTCTGTGCTCATTTCCCTCTTGTGCATCTGAAGCTTCACTGGTGAAAGCTGAGAGATCCATTAATATTCTCTCTACCTTTTGTTCTAATTTGTTCTGTGAGCCTTATGTGTAGAGTTTAATTGAAGATGTCACATAGGGCTGGACATATCCCAAACACTTATTCTCTGTATGTGAGAGTTGCACAATTCTGTAATAGTCTCCATAATTTGCCAAAAGAATCATCTTTGTCCGATACTTGGTATAATTGTTTTCAAATACAAACACCCATATTTGGCATACAGTAAGAAGCTGTGTTTGTCTAGGGATGTGAAAGCTTTTTTCCTAAGCTATACGATATCTCTAGCCATGTGTATTTGGCTGCATTGATATTGCCACGCATGAGTTCCCTCTCACTTAGCAGAGATCAAGTGCAATAGATAACTATTGATTTCACCCTTGATAAAAGTTCTACTAATGCACCAATATAATTTACTGTGTCATTCATTTTTATGGTTATTAGGCTTTAAAACTGGGGTTGGATCATTGGTTGATTTTCTCCATTACCAGCTTGCATTGTGTCCTTCGAAGCTATGAGAGCTAGTTTTCAGAGCAAAGGCTTCCAGGTTAGTTCCATCTTCATTGGTCCAAAGTATGATCTGTCTTCAACATCAGGATCTTACCTTCGAGTTCTGAGAGGTAACCGAGAGCTGTTGGCAATAGCCTGTGTTATTTGGGGGGTCTCATTGGACAAACCCTAACCTCATGACACAAAGGCAGGCTGATCTCTGTGAGTTCAGGGCCAGCATGGTCTACAGAGTGAGCTCCAGGCCAGCTGAGACTAAAGGGAGACCCTGTCTCAAATATACCAAAATAAATAAATAAATAAATAAGAAAATTAAATCAGGAGAACACCATTTTATAAGGAATAAAGGGCCATGGCTGCTTGCCTGAAGATAGTGTTTCACAAATAATACTAACAAATACTACTATAGTCTATTCCAGTATTATTTCTTTTCTTCTGTAGTATATGAGATCAATGCACATATAGTGTATAAATCAGTGTAGCATGTAAATGAAGACAACACTTTCTGTTTTTTCTTTTGTCTTATTTCCTTGGTACCCTGTTTTAAATACTCCTTTCTTAATTCTTCTCTTATCCACCAACACATAAATAATATAGTTTTAAAATCATTTCATTTAAAAAGTACGAATTTGTATGTGTATCTGTGCATGAGGATGCACACACGAGTACCATCGCAATAACCAGTTCCTCCATGAGAGCAGTTTGTACTCTTAACTGCTGCACCATCTTTCCAGAACTATAATTAATAAGCTTTTTGATATTGCTACTGAGTTATCAATGTATTAGAATAATTTGACTATATATCAATAGCTATTATCATTTTCTACTTCAAAGATGATAACTTTAACATAAGGATGTCCTACAGAAGATAAATTCAATATAATGTCAAGTAAATTTATAAATTAAAAAGAGATTTAGGGGCTGGAGAGATGGCCTAGCAGTTAGGAGAGCTGCCTGCTCGTGCTGGGGTTCAATCCCCAGCACCCGCATGGCAGCTAAGAACCATCTGTAACTCCAATTCCAGGAGAACAACAGGTCCAGGGGAATCCGAGACCCTCTTCTGACCTCCACGGCATTGCAAAACACGGGAACATAGACCTGCACGCAGACAGTACATTCATACGCATACAAAAATAAAAAAATAAAAAGAGATTTAGCATTAATTTTATTTCCATTTAAATTACTGAGGACTCCTCTATTATTTTCTAGTTTCACACAACTAACATTCTATCCTCGTTTTCCTACTTTTTACACCTATGCTAAGTATAGTATATGGTATTTATATTTACACCTGGCCGGTTTTCTGCACACATTTGTATTATAAATAAACTAAGTAGTTTTTTCTATGATTTGGTCATGAGTTTTAAAACAACATTCATATTTGAGCTAATATATGAATATTCTCTATTTTCAGTTAAGAATGCCATGGCAAAAAGTGTTTGTAAATAATGAAAGTAATATCAATAGCTTTAGATGATATAATATTGCAATATAATATCAATATCATATATAAAATATAATATTATATCATATATGCATAAACTATTGTTAGGGTTCGAGAATCCACACCAGACACACCAAAGGATGGAAAACCAAGACTTTAATTTTGGGAAAAAGTAAACCAGCATGCTGGGGTGGGAGGGAAAAGGCTCCGACTCCGATATCTTGGCTCACACGCCTTTTATACAGGGTCTAGGGGAATTTTAGTGGGGTTTGGGTAACTTCTAGCCCTATTGGATAATAACAGGCTTACGCTCATGGTTAGGTCAGTCCAACAGCACCCCACATACCAACAGGTATCTTTAGACACAATCCTGCAACTGGAATGAGGAAATGTTAGATCCATCTGCCCTCACGTACCAACAGTTATCTTAACAAGTTTAAGTTGGCTGTTCTTGAGGCCTTGAGCAACTGTCTTTGAGCAATCAACCTTTTTCCTGGATTAGGCAGGTTTCAGTAATTGCTTAAAATGGCGGCTATACTCAAAATGGAATCAGTGTGGGCCTCTCTTACATTCCCCCCTCCAGTTGTATACTGGGAGGCTAATCTTAGACTCCATCATTTTCTTCCTCAGGGGGGCCATATACGGGGCCATACCTTGTCCTGAGTACCATGAGCTGGACGGTGGACAAACGTTCCTTTAAGAAATTCATTAGGCAGTTGAACAGGCAGGGACCAAAGGTGAGGGCCAACAACAAGAGTATCAGGGGTCCCACCAGGGCAGTGAGCAGTGTAGTTAGCCATGGGGACCAGTTAAACAGGGATTCATACCAAGATTGGTTTGACTCATATAGGTGTTTTCTTTCTTGGAGTCTAGTCTTAACTACAGGCATAGATTCTCTAATGATTCCTGAGTGATTGGCATAAAAGCAACACCGTTCTCCTAAGGCCACACACAGACCCCCTTGCTGCATGAACAATAGGTCCAGACCCTGTCTATTCTGCAAAACCACCTCAGCCAATGAATTTAGAGATTTCTCTAAGAATTCTAGCTGTGTTTGTATCTCAGACAGACCATGACCAATGGCCCAAGATAATGTCTTGTAATTCTTATCTTGTAATATAAGCGCTGAGGTGCCAGTGCCCACTGCCCCTGCCACTAGCAGGATGGATATAACTACTGCACTTGCCCCAAAGTCGTGTTTGGCCCTGTGAGATAAGTGTCTATCCACATTGTCCAGCTGCATTTCCTTGTCTTCCCCTGAGCTGTAGTAGATGTGAGGAATGAGCCTTACAAGTAGGCAGAAACCTCGGGTATTATTTAAGATAGCTGTGTGGCTGCAGGGAGTAAGACCTGTGCTACATGTCCACCATGTCCCCTCAGGGGGTATAACATAGAAGCTAGTGGAATTGAGTGATATTGACACATTACAGAGGTGGGCATGTGACTGGGGAACCTGCATGTGGTTAGGGACTATGCAAGTGCCCTTCCCAGATATCTGGCCCAGGGTGAAACCTGGTGAGTCCTGGGGAAAAGCCCACCGGCAGTGGGACTGGTTAGGACTAGTATTCAGATTGGGCTGGGAAACTGCAATCCCTTCGTAAAAGGGAGGTTTGGGTGTAAGGCAAAGACAGCAGTCATGGGTCAGATTGGGACTGGTTTGGTTCAATGCCTGGAAGGAAGCATGAAGTATAGCTTTGAGCCCCACAGTCTCTGGGTCTAGTGGTGGCAATGCTGGCATGGTGGAATACATATTGGGAATGGCTGCCATTTCTGCAGATACTGCCCTGATAGTGGGTTTTAGGGACTCCTCTTGTAGAGCATGGTTAGGGCCCACAGGGGCAGCTTGCTCAAGGGTCTGGGCCAAAAGTTGTTTAGTGATCAGGGTTCCAGGATCAGACTCCCACATATAGCCATACCCTCTGAGTCCCCATATTTTCCTTAGCATACAATCTGTTTTCTGCTTACCCACCTCAGTAAATTCCATTTTAATCACTCGAGCAGATGGAGCATAGAAGCGAGGGAGCAGCTTAGGATCTATCAAGGTTAGAGAGATGTCATCACATCCCTTAGTTTTCCAATAGGTGTATCCATTTTTTTCACAACCCCATTCAGCACAGACGTATTCACTAATTGTTCCACAGGAACTTCTGCCCTTGGTCTGGGGGCAGGCATAACAGTAATACTTAATGTAGGGGCATCCATTCCCAGAGTAGGTCAGCCTGAACAGGCTGCAGTAATCAAATAGTAACTCGGGCCACCAGGTGTTCAAAGGAGCAGTCTTAGAGGTTGAGTTAAGAATTTCTCCTGAACTAGTCTCTTTTTACAACCCAAGTCAGATTGTAAGGGATATGAGGGTTTTGCCCTAAGCCCAGAGACAAAGGGAACATTAGGAACAACAAAGTCAAAGTCACTCTCGGGGTTCTGCCTGAAGTCTTGTCTTTAGAGGGTCCTCGTTGTCTCTGACAATGGTCCATTTCTTGTCCTGTCTAGCGTCCATGCAGGCTTGAGATGGGAGTGATGGATAAAAGATCTTGGTCCATCCACTTTCACAGAGGTTGGTGTGGTGAGGATCATGGTATACGGTCCCTTCCACCTGGGCTCCAAGGTTTCTCTATGGCGTCTCTCCACCCAGACGAGGTCTCCTGGCTGGAAAGGGTGGGGTTCCACAGGAGGCGGTGTGGTGAGAATCATGGTGTACGGTCCTTTCCACCTGGGCTGCAAGGTTTCTCTATGGCGTCTCTTCACCCAGACGAGGTCTCCTGGCTGGAAGGGGTGGGGTTCCACAGGAGGCGGTGTGGTGAGAATCATGGTGTACGGTCCCTTCCACCTGGGCTCCAAGGTTTCTCTATGGCGTCTCTCCACCCAGACGAGGTCTCCTGGCTGGAAGGGGTGGGGTTCCACAGGAGGCGGTGTGGTGAGAATCATGGTGTACGGTCCCTTCCACCTGGGCTCCAAGGTTTCTCTATGGCGTCTCTCCACCCAGACGAGGTCTCCTGGCTGGAAGGGGTGGGGTTCCACAGGAGGCGGTGTGGTGAGAATCATGGTGTACGGTCCCTTCCACCTGGGCTCCAAGGTTTCTCTATGGCGTCTCTCCACCCAGACGAGGTCTCCTGGCTGGAAGGGGTGGGGTTCCACAGGAGGCGGTGTGGTGAGAATCATGGTGTACGGTCCCTTCCACCTGGGCTCCAAGGTTTCTCTATGGCGTCTCTCCACCCAGACGAGGTCTCCTGGCTGGAAGGGGTGGGGTTCCACAGGAGGCGGTGTGGTGAGAATCATGGTGTACGGTCCCTTCCACCTGGGCTCCAAGGTTTCTCTATGGCGTCTCTCCACCCAGACGAGGTCTCCTGGCTGGAAGGGGTGGGGTTCCACAGGAGGCGGTGTGGTGAGAATCATGGTGTACGGTCCCTTCCACCTGGGCTCCAAGGTTTCTCTATGGCGTCTCTCCACCCAGACGAGGTCTCCTGGCTGGAAGGGGTGGGGTTCCACAGGAGGCGGTGTGGTGAGAATCATGGTGTACGGTCCCTTCCACCTGGGCTCCAAGGTTTCTCTATGGCGTCTCTCCACCCAGACGAGGTCTCCTGGCTGGAAGGGGTGGGGTTCCACAGGAGGCGGTGTGGTGAGAATCATGGTGTACGGTCCCTTCCACCTGGGCTCCAAGGTTTCTCTATGGCGTCTCTCCACCCAGACGAGGTCTCCTGGCTGGAAGGGGTGGGGTTCCACAGGAGGCGGTGTGGTGAGAATCATGGTGTACGGTCCCTTCCACCTGGGCTCCAAGGTTTCTCTATGGCGTCTCTTCACCCAGACGAGGTCTCCTGGCTGGAAGGGGTGGGGTTCCACAGGAGGCAGTGTGGTGAGAATCATGGTGTACGGTCCCTTCCACCTGGGCTCCAAGGCTTCTCTATGGCGTCTCTTCACCCAGACGAGGTCTCCTGGCTGGAAGGGGTGGGGTTCCACAGGAGGAAGGCTGTGGACGTGTTGGATCAGTGAGAACAGGTGGTCTTGATTCTTCTGGATGGCCTGTAAAGACTTTAGGATGTCCCAGTTAGTGACTTCTGCTAGTAGGTCATACTTGAGTCTGGGGCAGAGGGGAGGCGGCCTCCCAAACATAATTTCATAAGGGGTTAAGCCTTGTACATAGGGGGTGTTTCTTGCTCTCAATAGAGCAAAGGGAAGGAGCCCCACCCAGTCACTGCCAGTCTCCAAGGTTAATTTAGTTAAGGTCTCCTTAAGGATCTGATTCATTCTTTCTACCTGACCTGAGCTTTGGGGATAATATGCACAATGTAATTTCCAATTAGTCCCCAAGATCTTACCTAAGGCCTGGGTTACCTGGAAGATAAAGGCTGGTCCATTATCCAAACCTATAACTGCAGGAAGTCCACACCTGGGAATGATCTCGTCCAGGAGCTTCTTCCCCACTGTTAAAGCAGCTTCATTCTTGGTGGGGAAGGCCTCCACCAATCCTGAGAAGGTATCTACAAAAACTAGAAGATACTTATACCCGTGCCTACCAGGCTTAATCTCAGTTAAGTTCACCTCCCAGTGAACTCCTGGGGCTGTTCCTCTTTCCCTCTTTCCCAAAGTGGTAGAAACAGGAGAGACAGCGTTTGTGGCCTGGCAGACCAAGTATCTTGATACCTCATCGCGCACCATCTGATGCAAGTGAGGTATGTGGTATCTTGGCTTTATGAGTGCTGTCAGTTTATTTATGCTCAAGTGGGTTCCTTCATGTAGCTGTTTAATCAGGGATCTTCCTAGGGCTGATGGTAATATCAACAGGTCAGTCTTAGTGTAAATCCATCCTTTCTTCCGGTAGGCATGCGGGAGTTTCTGGATGTATTTGGTATCTTCTGGGGAATATGTTGGAGTCAGGGGTAGCACTGGAGCAGGCAGGCTGAGGGCTGCCATCACAGTTGCCTGGGTTTGAATGGCTGCTCTCTTGGCCTACTGGTCAGCCAAGAGGCTTCCTTTTGCTATCGATGTAGCTCCTTTCTGGTGGCCTTGGCAATGGATAATGGCCACTCAGCTTGGCAGCCAAATGGCAGCCAATAGGTCTAGAATTTGTTGTTTATTTTTGATAGTCTTTCCCTCTGCTGTCAGAAGTCCAAAAGCATAACGGCTGTCAGTGTAGATGTTGACTGCTTGACCCTGGCCCATCCTGAGAGCCGCCGTGAGGGCTATGAGCTCTGCCTGCTGAGCAGAAGTCCCCTGTGGCAGAGACTGTGTCCAAAGAGGCCCTTTTTCATCCACCAACGCTGCCCCTGAGTACCTGATCCCATCCTGTATGAAGCTGCTTCCGTCAGTGTACATGGTGACATCTGGGTTATCCAATGGCATGTCGGTGAGGTCTGGTCTCAATCCTTGGAGGTGACTGAGGATCTCCAAGCAGTCATGAGGCTCAACTTCCAGGTCCGGGGTGGGTAGCAGGGTAGCTGGGTTCAGGGCTGTACTGGTGGTAAATGTCACTCGGGGCTGGTCTAGTAGTAATGACTGATAGCGAGTTAGTCGGGCATTGGACATCCATCGATCAGGTGGGCTATGGAGCATCCCATCGATAGCATGGGGGTTGGTTATGACAAGGGGCTGACCCAGAGTAAGCTTGTCAGAGTCTTTGGTCAGCAGTACGGTGGCTGCGATGATCTTGAGGCAACGCGGCCAGCCCGACGCGACCAGATCGAGTTTCTTAGATAAGTAGGCCACTGGTCGCTTCCATGGGCCAAGGGTCTGAGTCAGGACCCCTTTTGCAATTCCACCTGTCTCATCTACAAACAACTGGAAAGGTTAATCCAGGTTTGGCAAAGCCAGGGTAGGGGCGGACAACAAAGCCTCCTTGATATTAATGAAGGCTGACTCCTGCTCAGGAGTCCATGTAAAGTCCGATTTCTGGCCTCTAGTGGCCTAATACAATGGCCTTGCCAGTTCTGCAAAGCCCGGAATCCAAAGTCTGCAAATCCCTGCAGACCCAAGGAACTCCCTCACTTGCCTCCTTGTGGTTGGGGTGGGGATTCTAAGGATAGTTTGTTTCTGTGCCTGAGAGAGTGACCGTTGCCCCCCCTTGAGTTGAAATCCCAAATAGGAGGCTTCCAAGACACAGATTTGAGCCTTCTTCACTGAGACACGGTACCCCAATTCCTCTAGCAGCTGCAATAGTTTGTGTGTGCCCTTCAGGCATGTTTCTGTGTCCTTGGCTGCTAGCAACAAATCATCAACATATTGTAGGAGGGAGACCCCTGGGGTGGAGAGGCAGTACTCACGCAAGTCCTGTTGTAAGGCTTCATCAAAGATAGTTGGAGAGTTCTTGAAACCTTGCAGCAGGCGTGTCCAGGTCAGTTGCCCGCTGTAGCCATCCTCAGGATCTTGCCACTCAAAGGCAAAGAGCAGCTGGCTGAGAGGCCTTAGGGGAATGCTAAAAAAGGCATCTTTCAAGTCCAAGACAGTATACACCTGTCGGTCTGCTGGCACGGAGCTCAGGAGGGTGTAAGGGTTGGGGAACGTGGAGTGAATGTCTTCAACCCTCTTGTTTACCTCTCTCAAGTCCTGGACTGGTCTGTAGTCCTGACCCCCAGCTTTCTTAACTGGCAGTAGGGGTGTATTCCATGGTGACTGGCAAGTGACTAGAATGCCTGCCTCTCTAAGGCAGCGTATGTGTTGTCTAATTCTGACTCTGGCCTCTGTCAATATTGGGTACTGTTTTACCCGCACTGGTTGTGCCAAGGGCTTGAGGTCCACCAGTACAGGACGCTGATGACTGGCAAGTCCTGGGGGGTTCTGTTCTTCCCATACTCCTGGAATTTCTACCAGAAGTTGTTCCTTGATGTCACTGTTAGTAGGCACATGCCTGTCATAGAGGCAATACTCTTCCTCCAATGCCAGCACACAGGTGATATTTTTGTCCCATGTAACAGTGGAGTGGGCCCCCGAGAAATGGATAGTTGCTCCCATTTTTGACAGTAAATCTCTCCCCAGTAAGGGTTATGGGCAGTCTGGCATGACTAGGAATGAATGGGACACCATCTTGCCGCCCAGGTTGATGTGTGTTTGGTGGTCCATGGATATGAGTTAATGCCAGTGGCTCCCTGTATGAATGTCTCATGGCTTGTGACAGGTCCCATAGGAATGGTCAGCACCGAATTACTCACGCCAGTGTCAACCATAAAATTAATGGGTTTCCTCCCCACAGCTAGTGTTAGCCTGGGCTCTGGGGGGAAAATAGAGTCCCGACTGTCCTAGTCCTAATGAAGGCCCTGTATGTCCAGTTCCCCTCTTTGTTTCTCCTTGTAGGGGCATTCATTCTTCCAGTGTCCCTTTCATTTACAATGGACACACTGGTCTCCATCCAGTTTAGGTTTTCCCTGAAGAGAGGGCCCCCGTGGCCTACCGGTCTGTTGTGAGGCTGGAGAGCGCTGCTTCCATGGTGTAGTTCTTCTCCAGGTGCTTTGGGCAAGCAGTATCCTTGCCAGCTTCTTGGTCTGGTAGTCCTCTGGGGAGCCCTGATTATTGTAAGTTTTCATGGCAATTTCCATTAATTCAGAAAGGTTATTTCCTGCAAAGCCTTAGACTTTCTGTCTCTTTTTTTTTTCTAATATCCGGGGCCGCCTGGCTCACAAAGGCTACATTAATGGCTCTCTCTGATTCTCTGGCGCTGTGGGGTCTATTGGGGTGTAGGTGCGATAGACCTCCAAGAGCCTTTCCAAATATACTGCTGGGGATTCATTAGCTTGCTGAACTACCTGCCCTACCTTAGATAAATTTGTGGGCCGCCTAGCAGCCGCTTGGAGACCCCCCTCATTAGAATCTGGCAGTAGACCTGGAGTGACTCCTTACCTGCAGGGGTGTTGGGGTCCCAAGAAGGTTGGGTTCTTGGGAATGCCTGGTCAATCTCATTTGGATAATCGGTCACACGGCCATTAGGGCCCGGAACTGACTTTCTGGCGAGGTGCAGGATTCTCTCCCTTAACTCGGTAGTGAAAAGGACCTGGAGAAGCTGCTGGATGTCATCCCAGGTGGGTTAGTGGGTACAAAAAATCGACTCTAGATGGTCAATTAGAGCCTGGGGTTTCTTAGAGAAGGGAGGGTTCTGTCTTTTCCAATTATACAAATCAGAAGAGGTGAAGGGGGGTATAAACCAGAAATGGCTGTCCCTCTCTGTCCGGGGGTCCCGTAGCCCTGAGGGGGAAAATGTCTGGCCTAATTTCCATCCCAGAATGGGTGTGGCGGGGGGAGAAAGGGGGACTGGAGTCCACCGAGGAAACACTCGAGAGCGGGGACACAGGGAGGGGGTCTGGTGGGGCTGAACAGCCCGGCTGGGAAGTACAATGATATGGAGGGGGAAGAAAAAGGGGATCCTCATCCTCTGTTGGTGCTGGGAGGACTTTGGGTGGGGATTGGCATCCTGGGGGCTGTGTGGCCTTGGCGACCAGGACTCTCTGCTGGGGTAGGGGAAGAAAGGGGCGCAGCCACTCAGGAGGACTGCATATGAGTTCCTGCCATGCGATGATATACGGCTGCTGCTCCGGATGCCCAGGGTCTCTGAAAATAACCTGAAAAACTCTGTTAACAAGCTGTTTATCAAAAGAGCCTTTTGATGGCCACCCGACCCCCAAGGTTGGCCACTCCAATTCACATAGAGTTGGGAGTCTCCCAGAAGAGACTTGGCCAGACCATCCAGTAGCTTTCCTGAAATCCTTAAAATGGTCAAGGTCCAGGGTCAAAGGAGTGGGAGTGGATTTAGAGTTTCCCATCCTGAGATCCCAGAGAATGAGAATGAAAGCAATCTCAGTACAGAACAAAAGTGAAAGGAACAGACAACAGAATAAGGGCCCAACAATAAAGACTATGCAGACTCGAAGAGGAGAAACGCTGCGTGCACGGAGCTGACTCCGTGAGACCCGGAGCCAGAAATCCGGACCCCTTGCCCAAATTCCAAAACCCTGAGGCAAACCCACTATTCACACTCTACCAATGGAGAGCTGGGGTGTCCCTGTCTCTGCACTCAAGGAGCAGTTCTGCATCCAGATTCTCCTATCTGAGCTCCCCAAATCAGAAACTTGAGTTTAACCAAAATAATCAAAACCAAAGTAAAAAGAAAAAAAAGAATTGAAAAAGAATTTGAGCTCAGTCTTACCCAAAAGACACGGCTGCCTGAAAGTTTCTAGTCCCTCCGGTGGTCTTTGGGTGATCTCCGTTGGACCTCCAAGATGTTAGGGTTTGAGAATCCACACCAGACACACCGAAGGATGGAAAACCAAGACTTTATTTTGGGAAAAAGTAAACCAGCATGCTGGGGTGGGAGGGAAAAGGCTCCGACCCCGATATCTTGGCTCACAGGCCTTTTATACAGGGTCTAGGGGAATTTTAGTGGGAATTCTAGCCCTATTGGATAATAACAGGCTTACACTCATGGTTAGGTCAGTCCAACAGCACCTCACATCCCAACAGTTATCTTTAACAAGTTTGAGTTGGCTGTTCTTGAAGCCTTGAGCAACTGTCTTTGAGCAATCAACCTTTTTCCTGGATTAGGCAGGTTTCAGTAATTGCTTAAAATGGTGGCTATACTCAAAATGGAGTCAGTGTGGGACTCTCTTACACTACTAAAAATAAATCTATTAAAACCAGGGCTTATTCTTAAATAATTTTCTTTAATATTGACACATTGATGATTATCTTCTTTAATTTACTGTAAGTTTTGAAATATTTTTCAATAGTTTATTAAAATGCTGCTAGCGGGGCTGGAGAGATGGCCTAGTGGTTAATAGTGCCGACCGTTCTTACAGAGGTCCCAGGTTCAATCCCCAGCACCCACATGGCGGCCGAGAACTGTCTGAAACTCCAATTCCAGGAGAACAACAGGTCCAGGGGAATCCGAGACTCTCTTTTAACCTCCGCGGCATTGTAGGACACGTGTGCACAGACCTACATGCAGACACATTCATACACATACAGAAATAAATAAAATAAAATAAATAAAAAATAAAATAAAATGCTGCTAGCTAGCCATTATAAGCCTCTTGGAATACCACTAGGAAATTCAAAGAATTGTCTATAATTATGCATTAGTGAAATGAATAAACAATTTGATTTAGTTTATTGAAAATTCCATGTTTTCATTAGGATAATTGCTGTTACACATTCAATATAGGCTTATAATATTTGTACTTAAACCTCGGAACACAATGACACATTGCTACAATTACTCCTTAAGATGCAAAGCACACTGCTGTCCTGTTTCTTCTTCTGAGACACATTACTATGTTTTTCCTATCTTCTGTCTTAGGAATTACAAAATTAATAAATCATCCACCTGAATTTGAGTTGTATTAAGTAAGTTGTATTTCAGCCTGAAGTTTAGCGAGTTTTCTTCTGGGTGTCTCCTATAATATGTTTATATTTACTCAATAATTACCATCTACATCTTTCTAACGAAGTTAGATCTTGTAGGTGTCTTCAAATATCTCTCTTTAGATAATATAATATTGTATTTTCTCACATTTACATTTCTTCCTTTTTTTTCTCAAGAATTTTTCTTACATTAAAAAAAAATATTTTAACCTGTCAAGGGAAAATGATTAACACTTTATATTTATATTCATTTCTATTTATTTTACATAATAATTTGAGGGTTTAATATTATGTATTATTTTTGTCAGTATATATTTCATTACATAATTCACTAAGGAAATATTTTCTTGCTACTGAATAACTGAATTTGATTTTTAAATAATTTAAAAATATTAAGTGCTTTAATGTTATTGTTCAGTTTATGGATACTGTTTTACACTTTGGATTTCTCTTTTATGTTTGAATTTTCTTCACTGTGTTAAATCTGAAATAACTGATAAATTATAAGTATACTTTAATTCAATATAAAATGGAATGCTAATTTGCTAGGTATTTATTCTATTTATGAAGAGAGCAATACTATTTCCTCATAGTCTTCCACAATTCTCTAATAGTTAAAAGCAATTACCAATTGTGAAATAGTGAAATAGTATTTATGTTATGACACATGCATGTTTCATTTACTTTATATTACTAATTCTGAACTCAACATCATTCTGTAAATTGACCATACCTCCTTATTAAAGGGCCTTGTGAAAAAATCTTGGTATGGCAGTTTTTCTACATCCACAATTTCAAAACAATAATATAAACAGTCTCTATCACAGAAACTTTTGGAAACTCTAGAGCAATCACTGAATATTTCTGAGTCCTCTTTCAATGATAAGATTCTGTTGTTTTTACTTTTATTTAGTTGTGCTTAATACCTAAATGAAGGTATTTGAAAATGAATCAATCAATGTTAATGAAAAAGTTGCATGTCTGTGGAATTGCAAATGGAAGAATTTTGGCAACATCAAGGAATGGCTCTAATATTTCACCCAGTTATTTTTATACAACCTAAATTAAGTGAGAAGTATTTATACTTCTTTATTTTTTTATTTAAATGATCTCTACAGTATTTTTTAACTCTACTTCTTTTATATGAGCACAGAATAGTTGGAAGAGCCAAAAAATAGAGGTGTATTTTTATGTAAGAATAAAATCCTTTTATAATGCACATCTATTCTTAACACAAAAGAAAAATGGCAGGTGGGAGGAAACAAATTGTTTTGCATTGACCCATACTTGATCTTTTGTTAGCTGTGTCTCTGGGGTTTTCAACAGTGAATTGTTATCTTTAAGAATATTATCCTTCAAAATATTTCAACTGATTTTTTTTCTTTCACTTCAGAAAAATATATGACCATACTGACAGTAATAAAGCAAAATCTGTAAAATGATCAGCAGCAATTTTATCATGAGTGAAGATTGCATTAGTTGAACAGTAACTTGGGAGATATAATTTATCATTCATCTTGGAAGGTTGAAAACTGGCAATTTATATCAATGCGAACCAAGAAAGATTTGTTGGGAAATTCATAAGAAAATTCAATTCCACTGGCTCTGTGCTTGCTTATAAAAATGAAAGAAAGATGTGGCATGCTTAAATGTTAACAGAGTTTAAAACCTTTCTAGAAATAAACTTAAGATGTTTTATTTGTATTTATTAATGATTTGGACAGCCATAAGGGAAATATAAAACACTTTCATATGAAAAAGAAGATAATTTGAATTGTGTGGATTGTGATTATTTTTCCTTTAGAATTTTATATTTGTTTTTTAATGTAACATTTTGACTAATTATTTGAATATTTCATATGTACATAAAATGTCTTGTGATAATAATCATTCTTTACCTTATAGCAATTTATATTCATCCTTCCTGTATCCCACAACTTCCTGTCCTTTGATTTTATAAACCTACTGAGTAGAGTTTGTGTTGCTTGGGTACACATGACTATGGACATCATCCTCTGGCTGTATGGATGACCTGCGACTGGAAAGGCTGATAAAGAAAACTGACTTTCCTGAAGCAACCATCCTCTTTCAGTACCTTTACATTTAGGGGGAGGGTTCCTGAGTCCTGTTCTTGTATATAGCTTCTGTGTATTTATGAATGTAGCCTGTCCAGAAGACGCTGTTTTCTGTGTTTCCTACCTCTGACACTTAAAAACCTTCTTTGGGGCAGTGTATTAATCACTTTTCTTTTGCTGTGATAAAACCATCATGACCAAGGGAACTTATAAGAGTTTATTTGAGCTTATGATTGAGGGTTCCAGGGAATTAAGAGATGAATGTGATGGGAGGCATGGTGTGGTGGCTGGGGTGGAACAGAAAGCTGAGGTTCACATCTCCAATGAGGAGAGAGAGAGAGAGAGAGAGAGAGAGAGAGAGAGAGAGAGAGAGAGAGAGAGAGAGACTGCAAGGCTTGTTAAACTCACTACCTCCTAAAACAGCACCACCAATTGGGGAAAAATGTCTGAATACTTGAAGCCCATGGGCGACACTCTCATTCAAACCTCCACAGGGAGCAAATATATACATTAAAGAGTTAAATTAGAGTGATATGATATCTGAGTGGTTTTAATTTGCGTTTCCTTAATGATTAATGATGTTGAACACTTTCTAAGATGTTTCTCAGCCATCATTACTTCCTTACTGGTTGAAGTCTCTGTTCAGCTCTTTACTCCATCTTTTGAGTAGGTCATTTGTCTTCTTACTTCTTTGTTTTTTGAGTAGTTAATATATTCTTGATGTCAATGTTCTGTCAGATGTATCACTGGTAAAGATTTCCTTCCAATCTGTGGGTTTTCTTTTCACCTCCTTGACTGTTTCTTTCACTATACAGAAGCTTTTGAGTTTTATGAGGCCCCATTTGTTGACCTTACTTCCTGTGCTGCAGCTGTCTGATTTAGAAAGTATTTTCCTATGCCTAAGTCTTGTAGGTTGTTGCCAACAGATATCATCTCACTCAAATATGACTAGCTAAGATCAAGAAAACAAAAGACAACAGATGTTGGAGAGGTTGTGGGGGAAAGGGAACACTCATTCACTGATGGTGGGAATGTAAACTTGTACAACCACTAGGGAAATCAGTGTGGAGAACCTTTAAAAGACTCGGAATGAGCCTACCACCTGACCCAGTCATACCACTCCTGGGGATATACCCCAGAGACTCATCCTATGGAAGAAAGATACATGCACATCCATGTTTATTGCAGCTCTCTTTACAATAGCGAAGAGCTGGTATCAACCCAAATACCCCTCGATAGATAAGTGGATGACAAAAATGTGGTATATCTACACAAAGGAGTACTATTGATCACTAACGAAAGATGGCATTATGAACTTTGCAGGTAAATGGATGGAGCTTGAAGCCATTATGCTGAGTGAAGTAACACAGTCCCAGAAAGACAAACAGAGAATTGTTTCCCTCGTTTGTGGATGCTAACCTTAAATCCCCCAGACAAAAGGCAAGATGAACGACATTATGGTTATATTTCTGTTTATCTGAAAGCAACTGTTTTCATAATGCGAATCTCTCAACGTTCTCTAGAATCTACCCACCAACTATTTTCACACTCTGTAATTACTGTATATGGGTGGAGAGTATGTATCCATATTTTAGAGTAATATAAAATTAATGGAGGAAAATGTAAATTCCTAAGCATAAATAAAAGACTGAGAGAAAGATGCAGGACAGTTATGGCAGAATGCATGGTCTGGGGTGGTATGGGGTGGTGTGGGGGTAAGGGAAAGGGGAAATATACCTGAATTGAATTGAAAAATGATGTATTAAATACACAAAACATCAATAAAAAATGGAGAAAAGAAAAAAAGAGTTAAATTGGAGTTTTACAGGGAATATTCTCTACAGATTCGTCAGCAGTAAAATATATTTTTTAAAACTTTTTACCAGTAATATACCACGAATCTTTAAATATGAACTTGTTTCTGAAAATATGGAAATAATCTTGGTTAGGATTATCACCATGCATGATGGAGGTACTACACAGTTGCTCTACTCTGCTAGAAGTTCCTCTGTGAATGGGAAATGAGCAAGAGATGGAACCAAGAATCTCTGAGTCACTGTGTGTTTTCCCTTTGAACCAATGCATTAAGATTGTTATAGCAAAATACAAAATTGTTTATGACCATATATGCACAATATTTTCTGTATGTGTTCAGTAATTAATATTACAAATAAATTGTAAAGCCTTTAAAATAAGGATGATGGTGGCTGTTTTTGCATAGGATTTGTGTGCTAGGTACAGGATCCTTGTCTACCTGTAAATTAGGCAAACACTTTATCAATGAACTGCATGCTCAGCTTCTTTAGTTGTATAAGGAGATTGCACAGTAATCACAAAATGATTGTGTAATTTATATAATTATAACATATTTCAGCCATGATGAGATGTAAGAAATAAAACCTACCATGAAATATGTCCAATGTTCAACACTATATCCTGATTCATTTTTACAATATAAAGGGATTGTTGCAATTTTATCTGTGGAACACACATTAAAATTTTATTTACTAAGGTGAAATTCATTGGAGAATGCTTATTCATACTTTTTAAAAATTTTTATTTATTTATTTATTTTGTATGTGTATGAATGTACTGTCTGCATGCAGGTTTGGGCACCCGTGTCGTGCAATGTCGTGGAGGTCAGAAGAGGGTGTTGGATTCCCCTGGAACTGGAGTTAAAGACGGTTCTCAGCCATTATGTGGGTGCTGGGGATCGAACCCAGGTCCTCTGCAAGAGCAGTCAGTGCTCTTACCCACTAGGCCATCTCTCCAGCCCTATTCATACTTTTTTAATTTCTAAATTATTCTACTCATTACTAAAATTAATATGTAAGACACCTTTATAAAACCAAATTTAGTACATTATCCTAAGGTGTCCCATCTCCTCTGTCATATTCTCCTATCCCAATTTAATTAATTAATTAATTAATTAATTGATTAATTATTTTTTTTTTTGGTCTTTTCGAGACAGGGTCTCCCTGTAGTTCCAAGTGTCCTGGAATTCGCTCTGTAGACCAGGCTGGCATTAATGAAATAAATAAAAACAAGAACTCTCCAGTGACATACTGAATTGAAATCCTCTTCCTTGCTTGTGTCTGGTATCTGCTACTCTTATCACATACATCTGAATGTGTAGCCAGATGCACTGCTATCCACTGAAATAATATCATCTTTGATGTAATATAGAAAAATAGTATACAATAAGAAATGAATTGGGTATTTACCTGCTTATGTTCCTTCTTGATCATTATTATTATATCTACAGAATACAAACCTTTACAGATATATAAAGATTTAAGTCATTGGGTAGAACAGTTATTGACTTTTTAAAATTTTTTATTTTTTATGTGCACAAATGTACTGTCTGCATGTAGGTTTGTGCACCCATGGCATGCAATGCTGCAGAGGTCAGAAGAGGGTGTCAGATTCCCCTGGCACTGGAGTTAAAGATGGTTTTCAGCTGCCATGTGGCTGCTGGGGATTGAACCCAGGTCCTCTGAAAGAGCAGTCTGCACTGTTAACCACTAGGCCATCTCCCCAGGCCTTAGATATTGACTTTTACTTTAAGTGATTGTTTCAGAGTATTTCTCTTATGGAAAATCATATATCTCCAGTAAGAGTGAGCATACAGTAAATAGAAGAAAAAAATGAACTAAAGACAATAGAATAATTGTCACTGAAAGTCATTTCAAGTACTTTTAAAGCATATATTTTGAGGAGTAATTTAGCTACTTTTCCTGATATGGCTCTATGGTTCATCAAAGACATTTTATTCTTCTGTTTTCTCCAATGAATATTCTTGCCTCAGCTTACGCATCATCACACTCCATTATATGGTCAGTGACCATGGCTAGGTTATGTGGTGCTAAAGATCAAACCCAGAGTACCATGAGTCCTAAGCAAATACTTATCCTAATGAGGTATATTCCCACCTCCCAGTAAGAATATTTTAAAAGCATTTCAAGAAAACATATTAGGAACTCAACTTATGCCTAAGTTCTCACTCATAAAAAAACAGGTTAATAGTATTTTATTTACTTATAGAAAAATGAAGGCAAGCCACTCATATATGATGGTTAGGAACCATCTCTCTAAGCATATGGCTTAGACAGAACTGGCCCCTAAACTCTGAATGCCAAACTGCATTACAGAGATATCAAATAAACTATGGTATCATCATTGATCTTAAAAATGACAAGATTTTTAGTCTACAAGGGTTTATTAAAATGCTCTGTTTGTGAAAATCCTCTTTCTATTAAACCTATCTTTTTTTCTATGTTCTAAAATACCTTGTTGTCTTTGAAGTTTTTATCAGCATCAATAACATAAAAATTGTAAAGTGTTGATTTGGTTAAACATATAAAAATAGCTGACATTTATGATTTCCTACAATGATTTCAGCACTCTGTCATTTCTGATTAACTTCTTTGAATTCTTTAATTATTTTTACTTGCATTTAGGATATGAATTTCAATAAAACACAGCACTCAACATATCTGTGTATCATTATCTCAAAATACAATGCATCAAATAGAAAAAAATTTCCTGTGTCAATTCATGTGTATGTTAGATATTTAACAATGTCATTTTTAGACAACACATAAGCCATGCTAAATACTTAGTTATCTATTATAAAATTATGCTTACATGTATAAAAATGGTACAAAATATATTTTTCTACTAATGAATAACATAAAAATACAGCATTCTCATAGGTCTCCTACCTCATACAAGGCATTTGGTTAATGACGTAGATAGTGTAATTTCAAATATGACAAAGTAATATGACATCCTACTTTGAGGATAACATACATATCTATATGTGCATATTAAAACCTGACAGATATCCTTAATACAGGTGAATAATAACAGATGACACGGGAAGTGGTATTGAAGGGCATTGAAAAACAAAAGAGGTGGAGCTTAAGTATGATTTTCCAATATTTTTTATAACAAGATTTGGCAAACTTTTTGTTGTTTCAATACCATACATTTTTGAGCCCCTATATCCAATACTATGTAGTAGCAATTTAGAAACATAAGGAACATTCTTCAAATACACACACACAGAGA
Organism: Rhizomys pruinosus; assembly: GCA_009823505.1. Classification (NCBI taxonomy): domain Eukaryota; kingdom Metazoa; phylum Chordata; class Mammalia; order Rodentia; family Spalacidae; genus Rhizomys; species Rhizomys pruinosus. Next base: position 5,256,504 of record VZQC01007142.1, on the reverse strand, counting down.
GATAAATACACAAACACCCACACAATCTCTGTCTCTCCATCTCCCTGTCTCTCTGTCTCTGTCTCTGTCTCTTTCTCTCTGTTTCTCTCTCCCTCCCGCTCCCTTTCCCCTCTCAGATACATCCACTGAAAAAAGAATGAAGAAATGTTTCTTAGATTACGAATCTGGAAGCACAAGCCCAAGGAGCCAATAGATCTGCTGTCTTTGTTTTCATTCTGGTTTCATAGATCAGCTTTTTTCTTACCCCAAATTCATATGGTCTCCATGTAGCCCAGTGTAAAAATGCAGTAATCTCATTCACAGGAGTCTGCCCACAACACCTAAACTGTCCCCCTGAAGGCCTCTCTTCCTATAACTGTCACATTCTACTACCTATAATCAACATGGAAATGTTAGATGTTGGACACATCAAACCACAATTATCAGACAGTAATAAACATTTTGAACTTTTGGCCATATGGCCACTGTCACATTTATTCAACATGTAAAAATTTAGCCATAGAGAATCTGGCCCTGATGACTGTGAGCGCTCTCCCACAAGCTCTTGTTTTATACAGAAATTAAATTCTATATAATTTTCACATGTCACACAATATTGTTTTGATTGCCTCAGTGATTTGCATTGAGAATCTCATTGTGTGTGTCTCATGGGTCATAAAATTCACCGTTTTCATTGAGTTTGAACAATATTTTCCCGAACTCTTTCTATACTGTTATTCATGAATGCAAAAAACAAACATTTTTAAATATTTATCTGGAAAACTGTGAAGGAATTCAAAGGAAGGAAATCTTCCACAAACAAGTTAACTAAAAAAGTCTATCACAATTTGCTAAAGCATTAATTTATTCAATAGAGTAATGCCCATTATTGAGACTAGATGCCTGATCATATTCTGACTAGTAAGGCTAATAACAACAGCAACAACAACAAAGAAGAGGCAAAATCTCTCTAACAGAGGTTTCATTACATATATGTGTAATTATTAATCTTATTAATCATTTCATATTTTTATATTCTCTTTTATGTGAGAACAATGACATGATACATGGTTTGAATGCATTTATTTTCTCACTTGTTAGAGATGTTCTGCTTCTTTCTATAACCACAAATATCAAGTATAAAATTTGAAAATCATCCCAAAATATGAACTATGGGAAAACGTAGTTAAGATGGGTAGCATTTTAAGCCAATGTGACCTCCCTGGCCACACCCATGGGGTGGGATATAGTGAAGAAAAGGTTTAGGATTTGGCAACGGGAGTTGAGTTATGCTGTCTATATAACCAGGCATTTTACAATAAGACTCTTTCTGTATTTGGACCTTAACATGCGTCCACGTGGGGTGCTTTCCTGTGCGTGTTTTAGACATGGATTGTCCTGGGAATGAATGCCCCCCAACACAAATAGCCCCCAGTCTATTACTAATGGCATATTTATATTTTACTTATGTATAGTGTTATAATTATTTTTATTGTTAATAAAAATAAAGGAAAATTTTAATCTTCTACTTTCTTCAATTCAAGCCATCCTGATGACTAAACTTTATCATCATTATACATGTCATTGTTGTTGATAACTTTACACCTGTGATATCGTTTAACTATGGATATTCTATTTGATCACTTGTTTCCAGGTTTTTCATTTATTATCATTTATATGCCATCTCTAGAATTTACAGATATAAATACTTAAAATGTTATAATATCTGCGTGAAATACCTAGAAATGTCTCTCTCTCCTTGTTTTCTCTCCCTTTCTACATATCTCCCTATCAACATATTTCTGAATATGTTTTCATAGGTTGAATCTCTACAGAAATTGCAATAGAGATTGGTAGAACCATATACAGGCACCTATGACTCAGATGCTTTCAGTTGATCCTCAGTTCCTTGTTATGTTTGATAGTACAGGTAGCTGTGGAACAATGTGGGAGTTTATATAATTCATCATTATTATCAAAACATTCTGGAGTGCTTTTTACAGTACACCTCATTTTCCAGACAGCATGTGTTTAAATAAGTCATGAAGCATTCTTGTTTATTTGAAAGATGACAGTTGAATAAAGTGACGTAAAAAAAGCAAAGTGAGTAAGAAGCAGAAAGCACAGTTCTCTTTCTCTCCAGAAGTCCTAGTACACTGCAGTTTTATTTTAGTTAGAAATACCATTGGTTAGAAATACCATTGGTTAGCCGGGTGTGGAGCCACACGCCTTTAATCCTAGCACTCAGGAGGCAGAGGCAGGTGGATCTTTGTGAGTTCAAGGCCAGCCTGGTCTACAGAGTGAGTCCAGGCCAGTTGGGGCTACAAGGGAGACCCTGTCTTGAAAAGACAAAACAAAAATACCATTGGTTAATTAATTTCTTTTAAAAAATTTTTACTGGATTTTTGTGTATTTCATACAGTATATATTACTGAATATTAATCACCAGTATACCCCCTTCCTCATTGGATCCCTCCTGTAGCCCTGCCCCACTGGAATTTGTACATGCTATTTGTGTTAAGCCCTATTGTGTGAAGTTAAGGCCCTCAGACATTCCTCAGCACAAGCTCATCCTCTGAGGTCCAGTGGTCCTATGCAGTGTCCCTCCTTAAGAAGATCAGCTCTTCCTCTCCCAACAGTACTCAACTGACAATATTTCTTGAGATAAGATTTAGTTCTAATGCCCATTTCACCAGTTCAATGCTGAGTTTTATCTGCATAAGTTGGCATGGTCCTTGTGCAAACTGACACCATTGCTGTAGGTTCATATAAGAAGGTCCCAGAATTTATAAAAACATTATATTATTAAAAAGTGTTTTCCACTGAGTAGTACTCCATTGTGTAGATGTACATTTTTTGTCATCCACTCCTCAGTTGAGGGGTATTTGGGTTGGTTCCAGCTCTTTGCTATTTTGAAGAGAGCTGCAATAAACATGGATGTGCATGTATCTTTGTTCCATAGGATGAGTCTTGTGGGTTTATACCCAGGAGTGGTATGGCTGGGTCAGGTGGTAGGCTCATTTTGAGTCTTTTAAGAGTTCTCCACACATATGTTTATACAAGTTTACATTCCCAGCAGCAGTGGATGAGTGTTCCCCTTTCCCCACAACCTCTCCAACATTTGGTGTCTTTTGAGTTCTTGATCTTAGCTAGTAGTATCAGAGTGAGATGATACTGAGAGTGGTTTTAATTTACATTAATGATATTGAACACTTTTTAAGATGTTTCTCACCCATCTTTATTTCCTCACTGATGAAGTCTCTCTTCAGCTCTTACTACATCTTTTGAGTACGTCATTTGTTTTCTTCTTTGTTTTTTGAGTAGTCTATATCTTCTTGTCATTATTGCTCTGTCAGATGAATCACTGGTAAACTGTAGGTAGATTCCTAAGCACATGTAGAGATTTACATTTTAATGGTAAATTTGCATGCAGGTATAAATTTGTGTAATTTTACATTCTTTTTTTAGAATATGACTACATATCCTCCATCTATATATGGTAATTACAATGTGTGAGTATAAGTGGTAAGGCAATTCTAGAGCCCATTTATAGAGTCATATTGTAATAGTACAAGTACATTCAGATACAATGAAATATAATAATAAAGTTGGTCAGTTTGCCTGCCAACTGGGGATTTGGTATTTGGTATTTGCATTCACAAATGAGGGAAACCATTCACCTTTTTTATTTTTTGGCTGGGAATGTATTACTGTATTACTTCACTTAGTATAATTGCTTCGAGTTCCATCCATTTGCCAGCAAAGCTCGTGCTGTCACCTTTCTTTACTGCTGCATAGAAGTCCACTGTGCCACATTTTTGTCATCCAGTCATCAGTTGAGGGGCATTTGGGTTGGTTCCAGTTTTTTGCTATTGTGAAGAGAGCTGCAATATACATAGCTGCCTGTATCTTTGTGGTAGGATGCATCTTGTGGGTATATACCCAGGAGAGGTATGGCTGGGTCAGGTGGTAGGCTCATTTTGAGTTTTTTAAGGGTTCTCCACACTGCTTTCCACAGTGGTTGTACCAGTTTACATTCCCACCAGTAGTGGATGAGTGTTCCTTTTTCCCCACAACCTCTCCACCATTTGGTGAATTTTTTTGCTTGATCTTGGCTAGTCTTATTGGAGTGAGATGATACCTTAGTGTGGTTTTAATTCGCATTTCCTTAATTATTAAATATATTGAACACTTTTAAAGATGTTTCTCAACCATCTTTACTTCCTTATTGGTGAAGTCTCTGTTCAGCTCTTTACTCCATCTTTTGAGTAGGTCATTTGTTTTCTTCTTTTTTTTTAAAGTAGGATGTTAATGCTTTGTCTGATGTATCAGTGGTGAAGGTTTCTTCCTACTCTGTGGATTTTCTCTTCAGTTCCTTGATTGCTTCTTTAGCTGTACAAAAGCTTTTGAGTTTGATGAGGTCCTTCTTGTCCTTATTTCCTGTTCAGCTGCTGTTTGATCTAGAAAGACTTTTCCTGCACCTATGTCTTTTAGGTTGCTGCCGACTTTTTTCTTCTATCACCTTCAGGGTTTCAGGTTTTAGGTTGAGATCTTTGATCCACTTGGAGTTTATTTTTGTACAGGGTGAGAAGTAGGGGTTTGATTTTGTTCTTCTACAAATGGTGATCAATTGTAATAGTCTCCATCTTTTGCTAAAATAAGTGGTTTTGATGAGTATTGAGGGGTATAATTGTATGGAAATATGAGGTTATTTAGAATAAAGTTGGAAATTACAATGGTCTAGTGATGTGGCAAAAATAAGATTTCTGTAGGATCTATGACCACTCTAGCATGAGCTCCCTCCCATTGTGCTGACCTTAATTCCAATTAGACAGGTGTTCATTTCCTGTAAGATAAAAGAGACACTACTGGACCAATAGTGGTAGATTGACTGGCCAGTAACTGTTATCTATTAGCATTTACATCCAGATAGGAAGGATGGGTTTTCTCTTGCAGCTTGCATAGTATCCTCTGACTGAATATGAGAGCTAGTCCTCAGGGAGGATGCTTCCAGGTCACTTCCAGCTCAACTGCAGAAATTCTTGTGTCCAAAGTGTGCCCTCTTTTCAGCAATAAAGCCTTGCATTCAAGTTGTGGGAGGGAATCAAGGGCAATGGCTATAGCCTGTTATTTTGTTGTTTTGTGATTTTGTTACCATGGGAGTCTCATGGACTACCTTGACCAAAAACATGAGGACATAAAGGGAGTTTCTGGCACTATATTTTTGGTGTACAGCATTCAGGTATATCTATCTATCTATCTATCTATCTATCTATCTATCTATCTATCATCTATCTATATATCTATCATCTATCTATCTATCTATCTATCTATCTATCTATCTATCTATCTATCTATGCATACGTACATACTGTGCATTTTTCAATAGGATTGTGAACTGTTATTTTTTATCTGGATTTTCACTCTTTAACTGTGGAGGGAATTGGGGAATGTCCTATAGGGAAAATGGAAAGAGAGAGAGAGAGAGAGAGAGAGAGAGAGAGAGAGAGAGAGAGAGATATCATTTAAAAGAAATATCAAGAAAACCAAAACGGTTGAAAGGGTTTTATATAGAATAAAATTAGCTCCTTTTGTGACCTATGTACAATTTAAAGAAGCTGCATTAATGTTTATTGTATGTTATTATGCTTAGGTTGATTACTCTAGAAGTGTTAAACTGAGTTTCTATATATAGATGTTTCTGAAACATCCATCCTACAAGAGAAGAGAGATTAGCTATGAACTAAATATGCCTACATCAGGGCTATTTTCTTGCAATTCCATTCCTCAAAAAGATTTAGTGGCCCTTGTCCAATCCAGTAAAAATAGAAATTAGAAGTAGTCCAGACCCAGACCTGGTGATATTATAACAACTTTCTTAAAACACTTAAGAAAACATTCAATACAATTTCCCCCATATTTCCAAATCTAAAAAAGCAATGAATGGGTGAAAAGAATAAATATTTCACAAAATATTTAGAACACTAATCCAGTAAGAAAGTCTGAGCTCTTATTTCTCTATGCAAAATTTGATAGATCTTACCAATCCACATTAATTGTACAACAACAATATTATATTCAGTACAATATATATGCTCAATTTTAAAATGTATGAAATAGAATATAAGAAAATTATTAAATATTAGGAATCAAGCAAAGAAGACAAGAGTTGTAGACAAAGTCATATTGTCAGACAATTAATTAAACATATTTATTTGTATATCATACTATTTGGAATATTTACATATTGAGTGTAGATTGATGCCCCAAATTATACTCTGACTTATTCTCTCACCAGGATAATCATCTTCTTGCTTACTTTATTTCACCCATGTTCTGATTTTCATACCATTTTCAAAATGTGTTTTCCAACATAGAAATCTGACTGCAGAATATACTTGAAATTCATCTATTTTTTCCACATTTCACATTTTAAGGAGAACATTTTATTGAATATTTTCATCAATGTGAATATTATTGTCTTATTTATTTATTTATTTATTTATTTATTTATTTATTTATGTATTTATTTATATTTGGTATTTTTGGGACAGGGCCTTCCTGTAGCCCCAGCTGTCCTGGACCTCTCTATGTAGACCAGGCTGGCCTTGAACTCACGGAGATACACCTGCTTCTGCCTCGTGAGTGCTGGGATTAATGGTATGTTCCACCACACTGGGATTTCTATTCCATTGGTCAATGGGTCTGTTCTGAAGAGCAAAGTACTGATTTTGGTGCTGAAGTATCTTTTTTTTTTTTAATTTTAATTATACAGTTTTATTTTGATATGAAGGTAAACTTTGATCAGTATGTTTCTTCTGTATGGGCTTTTTGATTTTTATGTTTTATTGTTATTAAACTTTTTCCATAAGTCATGCATCATTTCTCAATTAAATTGATTATGTAATTGCTTAATTCAATTTAAACATTTTGAAATATTTCTTATCAAAACATATTACATGGGGCTGGAGAGATGGCCTAGCGGTTAGGAGTGCCGACAGCTCTTGCAGAGGACCCGGGTTCGATCCCCAGCACCCACATGGCAGCCTAGAGCTGTCTGAAACTCCAATTCCAGGAGAACTCCAGTTCCAGGGGAATCCGACACCCTCTTCTGACCTCCGCGGCATTGCACGACACGGGTGCACAAACTTGCATGCAGACAGTACATTCATACATATACATAAATAAA
>VZQC01007142.1:5129818-5247797 GCA_009823505.1 Rhizomys pruinosus | reverse complement strand
TTTATTTATTTTTATGTGTATGAATGTATTGTCTGCATGCAGGTCTGCGCACCCGTGTCGTGCGATGCCGCGGAGGTCAGAAGAGGGTCTCGGATTCCCCTGGAACTGGAGTTCTCCTGGAACCGGAGTCACAGACGGTTCTCAGCCGCCATGTGGGTGCTGGGGATCGAACCCGGGTCCTCTGCAAGAGCGGTCGTCGCTCTTAACCGCTAGGCCATCCCTCCAGCCCCTAGTTATAACATTTTTAACTAGTGTATGCATGTCACACATTCAATCTAAAAAACAGAGAAAAACAGCAACCTAAAAATAACAACAAAGTAAGCAAATTGGCCTTTGTACAAAACTATATTATCAGTTTTATTACTCAAAATATTACTTTGGTTAGACATGGTGGGGCATAACTTTTGTCTGATAATCAAGATGCAGAAGCAAGGAGAATAAGGTCTGCATTGTTTACATAACTAGTTCTAGGCCAGCTTGGACTACAGGGAGACTGTGTCCCTAAAATAAAAATAAAAGTATTGTATGTTCTATTTTAATTGTGGCATCATATGCAATGGATATAACAGAGAATTCATCTATAACTATCATAATGACATTATACTTTTATATGAATAGATTATTGAAGGTATTTACTCCAATAAGACTAGCTATGATCCAGAAAACAAAGGATACCAAATGCTGGAGAGGTTGTGGGGAAACGGGAACACTCAGCCCTTGCTGGTGGGAAAGCAAACTTGTGCAACCCCTATGGAAAGCAATGTGGAGAACTCTTAAGAAACTGAAAATGACCCTACTGCCTGAACCAGTCATACCATTCCTGGGTATACACCCACAATACTCATCCTATCACAGGGATACATGGACATCTATGTTTATTGCAGCTCTGTTCTCAATAGTGAAGAACTGAAAGCAACCCAAGTGACCCTCAACCAATGAGTGGATGGAGAAAACGTAGTACATCTGCACAATGGAGTTCTATGCAGCAGTAAAGAAAGATGCCATCTTGAAATTTGAAGGTAAATGGATGGAATTTGAAGCCATTATGCTAAATGAAGTAACACAGACCCAGAAAAACAAAGGACAATTAGGATCCCACATTTGTGGATGTTATCACCAAATCCCTAGTTGAAAGGCAATGTTGTTGTTATATTTCGTTTTATCTGAAAGCAACTGTGCTGCTTTAATCTGCATCCCTTAATGGTCTCTAGATTTAACTTATCACTTATATTCAGACTTTATAATTGCGGTATATGGGTGGAGGGTATTATGTATTCATATTTTAGATTAATATAAAATTAACGGGAAAACATGAACTCAAACATATTTTGGAATTACCATATGGTTTATTTTCAGAGGCCACAATTTTGCTATATATAAGTGACTTAAATATAGGCATAGTTTGGAGTGATAGAAATGGGAGCAAACAACAAAAAGAAAAGGACTGGGTCAAAAAACTTCCTGAAATAGTTAACTTGTGCACCAAACAATAAATCTCTGTAGAGAAAAACTTTCAAAAGACTGAGAAAAAGATGCGAGATATGTATGGCAGAATGTATGAGCTGGGGTGTGGTGGGGGGCATGGAAAGGGGAATGTGTCTAAATTGGATTGACAAATGATGTATGAAATACACAAAACATCAATAAAATATTTCATAAAAAAGAAAACTAGATGATATAATTTCTTTGTAGGACTGTATAAAAATAACATAATTTGAAATTTATAAAAGAGGTATTAGATATATTAACATGATTTTAATAATTTGAAAATTAATGGCTGTTAAATAAATTAATAACTGAAAAATTTTAAAACATCGATTGTGGTGGTTGAATTTCAGAATTAAATAGTTATTTTAGGCTTTTTATGTCCAAGATTTTACCTCTTTGTATAAAACAACATATTTAAATTAGGAGATAAGATAACGTAGGTAAAGAAAAAGAAAATTTCTCTGAAAGAAATAACTGCATTGAAGTAAGGTCTTATATTAATACAAATATAGTTGATTAGACCTGTTACTTTTTTCACCTATGAGAAAGAATGCAGAATAAAATTAATTACATGAAACATAAGAACAACAATGTAGAACAAGAATGCATCCTAAAATAGAAAATAATTAGGTGTATATGAATATAAATTTATTTTATATATTATGTATTATGTACTATGCAATTTTTGCTATGTGTTTTATATCTCCTTATCTGTATATAAATATAAATGTTTATATTAAATATGAATGCATTGATATGTCTATTTTGTGTTTAACAGTTTTGCAAGACATATCTCTTTATCGGTTTTGCACACATTTACATTAAAATCTGTGTTCAGACTTCTAACATTCAGTACAATATGTTAAAGATAAAGTTTCTTTCCACCTGACAACTATGGATAGACGTTGCAATTCCCAAGAGGCATAGATAAACTGACTTGGGTATCAACTGTGAGAAGATGAATTTTGTTCACTCTGCATTCCAAATTTTCTGTAAAACTAGAGACCTATGCCACCGTCACCTTCATAGTGAAATTATATAAAAACATAGCTTGATATCAGTGCTGGGTGTAATAGTGTGTCTATTTCATATGCTAGCTGTTAGATTCTAACAGTTCAAACACCTGATAAAACACAGGCACATGAAGCTTAGTCACTCTGGGAGCATAATTTACTTCAAGAATTTCCAGGGCTGGCACATGGTGGGGTAGCAGCAGCAGCAAGGTGGAGACTGAGGCACACCCCTTTATAGCCATGGCGTGAGACCTCAGGTACAGGGAAAGAAATCAGAAGATTGACAGCTTCTGGAGGAAGTGGACATCTTGTGTCCCTTGGAATTCTGGGAAGCCCAGACCTAACAATAGCAACATTTTACATTGAACAGGAAGGTGATGCCCTTCATTTCTATTTCAACTATTTAAATGCATATATATATATATATATATATATNAGTTCCAGGGGAATCCGACACCCTCTTCTGACCTCCGCGGCATTGCACGACACGGGTGCACAAACTTGCATGCAGACAGTACATTCATACATATACATAAATAAAAAATTAATAAAAAAAAAATTAAAAAAAAACATATTACAATGCAATCACTGCATATAATTTTAAGATTTTTGTTGTCAGCTAAAATTAAATTCAACATAAAGCAAAAAATATTGTTTACCTTTGAAATATGAATATTTTATGTATATTAAAGAAATATAATCTTGCACGTAAATTTTACTATTTACTCCATAAATTGGATAATTTACACACATACACACACACACACACACACATATATATATATATATATATATATATATGTCTAAGTATATTGAAATATATGACACTGATCTGGATGTAAAAAGAAACTGCTTGTAGAGAAAAGAAAATAAAGTTACAAACTGAAGATTACATAATTCCATTACTATGGAGATATATGTTAAAGAATTAAGAAGTATTAAATAAAGGTTGGAATTTGGATGTTAAACTAGATCTTGAAAGGAAAACCTTGTTAGTTTGAATGAGGATGGACTGAGGTGTTTTTTATTTCAAAAGAAATAAAACAGCCCTTCAGTTACAGTTAGAATATGGAATACAGGAAGGGATAAGAGAAAGCCAGAAACAGAAGGGAGCAGAGGAAAAAAGAGAGAAAAGAAAAGCTGAATATAATTTTATCTAGTCCAGAGTAAAGAGTTCACATTTAACCATGACTTATACATGTGGCCTACAAGAGTTGAAATGCAAATTCATGCATATAGTGTAGCATTTGTTTTTATTAAATATGCCTGACATTGGCAAATATAATTGAACAAATAATAAAATAAAAATGAAATCATCCAATATATTTATGAATATTTACAGAAATTGTGATCTTATGTTTGATGATTTTACTTGATTGAGGAAAATTAAAGCAAGAGTACAGCATCTAAGCCCTCAGACCAATTTGAAGATTAAGCAGATAAAGTATGTCTAAAGAACTTATGCTAATAGGATTCTAATTTTATCAAACAGAAAATAATGAATAGTTTTATATGTTTATTCACATAACTATCAAGTTATAATTCAGCAGCCTAATAATTTTTATTTTCCTAAATTGAAAATTCTTCCATTAAAGTAATATAGTTGAACCATAGTAAAAGGCATAACTTTACAATAGTTACTTTGGAGAGAAACCTAATAACAACAAATTTCTAATTATTTTTATGTTTTGTTTGTACATAATGAACATGACCTAACAAAATCATGTCATCTAAATTCATGTACCCAACTCACAAATCAAAACAGAAATTATTACATTTTAAATGTTTGTTAAATTAATGAATGGATTAATATTAAAATGAAAATATACATGTAGATGTAATTTTATTTCTCTTAATTTTCCTGTTTAATATGAATGGCTTTAATAACAAAACGACAAACAGAAATAAATTCAAGATCCAATACTAAGAAACTGGAAAATGCACAGTTTAACATCTTTCTGTTTACCTTTCTGTGGGTACTTCCTATTTCAATCTGAGAATATTTCTTGAAGCCAAAAAAATTCAATTTTTTATGCCAGCCACTGAACCTGCTCCATCCAGCTGTTTACTTAAGAGCAAACGTTTGTATATTTTCCCTTCATACTTAAAATCTACCCAAATTTTCATATACAATTCTGTTTAAAATTTCTTATTGGTATATTTCATCATTTGAAGTTTGCAATGTATATTCAAGTGAATCACTTAAATCATTGCCATAAATTGATCATTGAAGCCTAAACTATGTACATTGGACTGGGATTTGGAATTTGACTTCTTTTGATAGTAGATGTTTAGCAAGGGATTTATTAAGAAGTAGAAAGCATTGGATACTATATCCTTGGCTTGATATAAAGGGAAGAGTTTAGAGAAAAAAGGAACTCATACCAGATCATAAGGACTAACATATCAGGTGAAAAACTGATATGGTAGCATTCTGAAAGCAACTATTCCCAACAGAAAATGAGTTATTTGGATGAAGTAATGATTTGACACATATTGGTGGAAATGTTTACTGAATGAGATATTTAGAATTGATTATTAATTAAGCAAGAATGGCTGTGGTAAGGGTTGGAAATGCAGAACTCAGGGAATTTTGAAAAGAATATACAGAAAAGTGTTTGGAGATAGGTAGCACATATTTTTACTTACACAGTCTCATATAAGCATAAACATTTTACTCCCACATATACTTTTCTTAAATAAATATCCATACAAATACATGACTAAGCACAGAATCTCAAAATGCATAGATTTCTGATCACAAACTATTTTTTGTGAACATATTTATAGATGTGAAAATGGTTCTGAACAAAACCAAGTAGTTTGCTTTAATCAGTAATGATGTGTTTGGGTTATATGCATTCACTTTAGCAGTAATACTACTATAATCCCCTGATATACTAAATCCTGTTTGTCCTAGCTCAAACAATTCACTTAGTTATTTTATAATTGTTCCATAACATTTGAAACAGAGAAGGCTGATTAACTTGTCATGTAAGGATCTGAGCTTGATTCTATAACACTTAATGTCTAAGACAAGCCCATCTGGAATGCTTTGAGTGGCATGGAGATAACTTCATTTCCAGAAGAACTAGCCAAGAAATGCCTATAGGCTTGAAAATGCAATTGTCTATGACCTGAATACCACTTTTTGACAACTGTACAATAGAAAATAAAATAATAGTAGCAACAAAAATTAAATATAGATGGAATTTTGTCTATCATCTATTTAACCTGCATCAACATAGATGTTGTTAACTGATCTTATCTACATATAAATGCATTTTAAAGAAAAGTTACATAACTTCCATTGTGGATAATATTGATATTACACATTTAGTGACTAAAAACCGTTTTTGTGTGTGTTTCATCATAAAATATAGAATGTGGGGGATGGAGAGTTTCGTCTGCTGCCAGCTGTCAAGAGCACTGGCTGATCAGATTCAATATCTAGCAAAAACACACAGTGGGTAACAACCATACCTAACACAAGTTGCAGGGGATCTGACACTGTTTTAAGACCTCCATGTATGGTTAGACATGGGTGCACTTACATACATGCTGGCAATACATTCACACATAATATATTCACACACATAATCAATGTTATGAACTGGTTACCAAACACTCAAATACTGGAGCTATGTGGAGACTATTATCATTCAAACCATCACAAATGTCTAAAATATAATAAATTGAAAGTTATTGTGTTAAAGAAACAAAATAAGCCAGGTGTGGTGGTGCACGCCTTTAATCCTAGCACTTGGGAGGCAGAGACAGGCGGATCTTTGTGAGTTCAAGGCCAGCCTGGTCTACAGAGTGAGTTCATGAGTTCCAGGACAGCTGGGGCTACAGGGAGACCCTGTCTCGAAAAGACCAAAAAAAAAAAAAAAAAGAAACAAAATAAATATATTATTACCTACATACAAGCTTATGAAAGAAAACAATATCAAGATAATAAATGGGTTTATTTTAGATTTTCCATTATATTTTTAAAATTGTGTGTTTGTGTGTGTGTGTGTGTGTGTGTGTACATTGGGAGTACGGATGACTATGTAGTCCAGAACAGGCTATTTTGAGTCTCCTCACATGGGTGTTGGGAAAAAATTGTATTCTGCAGGAGCAATACACACTCTAAATTGCTGAGCAATGTATGCATCCACTCATTTATTCATCAACTTTTAGTCACATATACATGCAGTATATACCATATATTATTGTGACTACTGCTTAGTTTTATTAAATGCAGTACAAATGGATGTTTATTTGTGCTTTTCTGTAAGTTAATGGTCAACGTTTAATGTTCATTCCATTTAACAGCCATACAGAAGCAAAGAAGACTGTATCCATCTGTTTAACTTTTCATAGGCAAATTTTTGCTATCATAAATATATGTTATTAAGTTCATCATCTAATCTTGTGCTTAAAAGTATAAAATTTCAATAGCTTTACTTGTATTGTGAAGGCATTCAGGAAATTTTTTTGTTCCTGCCTAATTATTTTAGTGGTTTATGCTGTATTTTTATTTGATAGGAAATTTATAAATTATATTCAATATTTGGCATAGCTAACTTTTAACACTTTATCTCCTACTAAATGGAATCTCTATACTTATATGAATTTTTTAGATATTCATATTATGAATATTATTGTTTAATAAAATATTCACTGGCCCCTTCTTAGCTTTTCCTAATATGTCATTCATTTTAGATAAAATAATAATTGACCTTATGTTTAAATTTATTGCCTTCAAATATCATATAACTAAAATGAATCTTTTGTGATGTATGTGGCTGATGGAATTTCAAGTGCAAAATAAAGCATTTAGTTTATTGTGAATTATTTCACATCTTCAATATTTTCAACTCCTTCATATTATGCCCTCTTTTGTATATGTTGTTGTTAGTTTGAGTTTTTAGGAGGTGATCTATCCCTCCAGGCAATATGTTGAATTCATTAATTTGTGTTGTTCCTCTTTATATTTTCCAGAGCAATGACATTACATCATGAAATAAATGAAGTGCTCTTTTCTTTAATTTTATTTATTTCTGTATGTGTATGAATGTACTGTCTGCATGCAGGTTTGTGAACCCATGTCGTGCAATGCCACAGAGGTCAGAAGAGGGTGTTGGATTCCCCTGGAACTGGAGTTCTCCTGGAATTGGAGTTTTAGACGGCTCTCGGCTGCCATGTGGGTGCTGGGGAGAGAACCCAGGTCCTCTGCAAGAGCGGTCGGCGCTCTTAACCGCTAGGCTATCTCTCCAGCCCCCATAAATGAAGTGTTCTTTACGTTACATCAACCTCTCTATCCTCAGCCTTCCATAATTATGCAAGAAATAGCAATGGAAATGGAGGCCAATATTACCTGGCATTTCCCATCTGTATTCCCTTCCATTTCATAGTTGTTCCTGCATCTCTCACTTCTTTACTTATATGCTTTCTTTTAGTAACGAAATAAACATAACTAAATTCTAATCTGTGTTATGCAAAAGCTTAGTTTCCCTCATAAAAGATATGATTTTTTTTTGAAAATGAGAATGAGATATGTTTATAAAATTTTGATGACTCTGAATCTTACTTGAGATTTCTGTTTGGATTTGTTTTCCATTTTTCATTTCTTTTATTTTTGTGTGTGGGTTTTCAAGACAGGGTCTCCCTGTAGCCCCAGCTGTCCTGGAACTCACTCTGTAGACCAGGTACCATTTTTCATTTCTTGCTCTTGTGACAGACAGAACTTGTGGAAAGTCTGGGCCTTATTCAAGTACAGGAAATAAGTTCTTGTTTTTGGCCTGAAGAAGAAACTAATTAGTATTGTACCATTCATTCCAAAATATCACCTGCTTATCGTTTTAAAACTGCTTATTACCTCTCTCATATTTCTACTCCTTAGTCATGATGACAGACCACAGGTCAGTGGATTAATAAACTATGTTTTGTTTTTTTTCTTGACTCAAGGAGACCTATATTTGCTTTATTTTTTTTAGTGGCCTTTGGTAACACTCTCTGGTATTCCAGAGACCAACTGTACACTTGCAAGTGCAGTCTCAATACATTTTTCCCATGCTTACATCAGGTCTTCAACAGCAGGGCCTTATTGCCTCTCTTCTTGCAGGTTTCCCAGTTTACAGGCAAGAAGCCTTTACCTTTGGTGGGGGGGGGGTTGGATCCCCTGGCCAACATCTCCTTAGTAGAATAATCCATTGCTGATATTAGAGCTCCCCTGTATTAATATATTTTGCTTAATTGCATAGCTTAAAGAGACTTTAGCATTATATTTGGATATGAATAGAGAATAATCCTTTTCACAGTTCCTATGCCTATAAGTCAATTAAAGAAGGCAGTTTTACCAGTTTTATAAGAGATTACCTCGATGACAGTTGCTCCAATTTACAGTTGGAGAACGACCTGATCATTGTCATATTCCTCCTTGTTCTATGAAGGAGAGGTAAAAAAATCTCTCATATTAAAACTTTGTGGCACCTATAAGGTAAGTTCCATTAGGACTCACTATAAATAGTTGTTGCAAGTAAAATCCACAGAGGGGTTTGATGCCTGTAGCCGTCTGAGGCTTTTCTTCCTTTCAATGTTCGGACGGGCCAACCTTTCTGCTGGCACTTCCTGGTACATCCTACACAATGCAAAGCTGTGTCTTTTCTTTCTCAGGGGTTAAGTTGGTGACGTTTTGACCTGTGGGAACATACAAATCTTTTCCTGTAGTTAGTTTTAAGATTTGAATTGCAAAATTTTTGACAAAAAGGTTTCATATATATCTGTATCCCCCCCTTTTTATTTTAGGTTTTAGTTTTTTGACCCTTGAGTCTCAAAAAGGCATTTGTAGTACACGTACCTATAGGCAGGAATTGAGGCACAAATTTCATCGAATTCCCCCAAGCTGTTTTGTGTGACTGTATGTCATTAACTCCGTCAGCACGAGTTACACCTCACCTTCCTGGAAATACTGTGCAGCAGTGGCAGCCATATGCCCGTATATCCCAGATCTAATTGGCTATTAGCTCTCTCTTGGAGGAATAACCCATGGCTGATGCCACAAGCTTACATCCTCTAGCAGTTAGGAGTTATTATAAGCCACAGTAAGACCCTGTCATATTTTACAGAAAAAAATGTAATTCATAGATTAACATACCATCCAAAAATCTATGTCTATACCAAAGTAACCTACCATAACAATTAGTACTGTTTAAATACCTATATATCTAATTGCCTGTGCTTCATTAGTAGGATTGAAAGGTTATTCCTGGACAAACTGTCACCCCATGAAAGGAAACAGCCAGAATTGACCAGAGTCCAAAACGACAGCTCCAGAGAAAGTAGACTGTTTTGTTACTTGTCTACCTGTGCCCCTTTTCTTTTTTTTTTTTTTTTAATTTTATTTATTTCTGTATGTGTATGAATGTGCTGTCTGCATGCAAGTCTGTGCACCCATGTCGTGCAATGCCGCGGAGTTCAGAAGAGGGTCTCGGATTCCCCTGGAACTGGAGTTCTCCTGGAATTGGAGCTTCAGACGGTTCTCAGCCGCCATGTGGGTGCTGGGGATCGAACCCGGGTCCTCTGTAAGAGCGGTCGGCACTCTTAACTGCTAGGCCATCTCTCCAGCCACCCTGTGCCCCTTTTCTAAGCCTAGGAAACAATCTGTGGAAGAGGGGGCATGGTAGAATGTAAGGGCTGCGATTGGGGTGAATGGTGAAAACTACAGCAATATAGACTGGACACTTATTTGATCAACTTGATTGAACATACAAGCCCCCCAGCTGAATGGTGGGACCCTTGAGCTGTGTGGATTTGGGCACAACTGCTTGCAAATTGGTTTTACATGAAGGATGCTGTACTCATAAATTATTACTTATTGTTAAAAAATGAAAAAAAATAAAAAAAGTAATAGAAGAAAAAAATAAACTATGGTGTTATATGGATAACCACATGGATATTTTAATACTTAATTATTCCTTTCAATTTTAATGGCTCATAAAATATGAAACTTGCAATGAATTGAAAGAGTTCTAAACCTGGAGATGTAAAATTTATAAATATTGAAATATTCACCACTCCAAACAATAATCAGTAAGTGGATAAACATATAGTTTTCAAAATAAAAGCAAAGTCAAAAGCACCAAAAATTACATGAAAAATATTCAATGGAGTGCACAGAACTTAGATCATAGATTTCCCAGGACTCCCTGAAGCACAACTCTCTTCACAATAGTGAAGAGCTAGAACCAACCAATGGAGTTCTATGCAGTGGTAAAGAAAGATGACATCATGAACTTTGCAGGTAAATGGATGGAACTAAACGATATCATGTTAAATGAAGTAACACCATCCCAGAAAAAAAAAAAAAGACAAATGGTATCCCTCATCTGTAGATGCTGGTGCAAATTACCGAGTTGTAAGGCAAACTGAGCAAAGTTAGTGTTATATTCCCTGTGATCTGAAAACAACTGTGCTCTTATATTGTGAATCTCTTAACAGGTTCTAGAACTAAGCTACCATTTACTTTCAAAGTTAGGATTTTTTGGTATATGGGTGGAGGGTATTTATCCATATTTTATAGTAATATAAGATCAAATTAATGAGGAAAAAACTAGTTTGTCATGACATGTCTAACCACAGTAATTATTTTATGGTAGTGCTTCTTAATATTTCTTATACAAGGCTGCTTGAGCTTTTGTCCAAGACTTTTCTAAAATATTACACAGTAGTTAAAAGTATCAGACTGTTGTAACTTAGGCCTTTCTGGATGCTTATCGAAAATAGTTAATGTCCATACTAATTTGGCTCTGGGTCTTAAGGGATAACTTTGTTCCTTGCCCTCAGAAGTCAACTAACTCCCAGGAGACTATGCATGGGGGCATCTCTTGAAATGTCCTGCAAATGTGAATCACCAGTCTTCCTGTGCAGAGAGGTCTTAGAGATTCACTAATGGGACTTCAGCCAGTGTCCAGTCTATAAAGAGGAAAGTCTGTTCATGCTTCAAAAAGGGAAGCCTGGTCTAGCAAGAACTGGCTTTGTCCTCGAGTGGTTGGAACTGGTGATTGAAAAGCCAAAAGGAGCCAGGGGCTCCCTTCCACGCCCCCCCAAAAAAACTGAGTTAGCCTTGAGGAACAGATCCTCAAGTGACCTTGAGAAAACAAAAACTTTGGTTAATCTGGGCTAACTGTATGGCCTTAAATATACAAAGGGACAGTATAAACAGAAATATTTAAATAGTAAGGCCTGAGAAATTGTACTTTAGATATAAAACTAGAGATCTTAGAAAAAAGAAAAAGAAAAAAAAAGCACAGCTGTTTTGCCTTACTGGCAAGTGCAGCTACCCTGTGGATGCCACTGCTTTTGTCATCCTTCAAAAACCTGAGACACAGCTTTTCAGCCTTCTAATATGGACTGAAGACTCATGTCTCTCCAAGAATCCTCCAAATCTTCAGTGCCAGATGGGGACTGCTGAGACATCCAACTTGTGGACTGAGATACTACTGAAGTTTCAGCCTCTTCAGAGTATAGACTGCCATTGTTGGACTACCCAGGCTGTGTCACGGAGACCAGTACAGGAAGATCAAGACAGGACGCAGTGCTTACTGGACCTCATTTGGTGACCATGGAAAGGGAAAACCACACTGTGGAGCACAAGGGCATAACTCATGGTGGTTTGGGCTTGCCAAGGAGGAGCCTTCAAACATGACATCTTTGAGCCTAATAAAGAAAAAAAATCGTAAGCTTAAGATCCTAAATCTATAATATATGTGGCATGCATATTTGCATATTTTGGAGTGGTGCATACTGGAAGAAATAACAACAACAACAACAACAATAAGACTGGGTCAAAGAACTGAAGGAAATGGTGAACTTCTGCTTGAAACATTAATTTCTGCCTGGGGAATTTTTAAAAAGACTGAGAAAAAGATGAAAAACATGTTTGGCAGAATGCATGAGCTCTGATGGAGTGGGAGGGCAAGGAGGGGGCCACGGGTCTACATTTGATTGGACATTTTGTGTGAAATGCACAAAGCCTCAGTAAAAAGTTGGTTTTGAAAAAAAAAGTATTCAACATATTAAGCCACCATAAAACTACACCAAAATTTAATCTTGTACTAGTCAGTGTGAATACCGTAGAGAATAACATTTTCTAACAAAAACTGAGAGGATGTGGGTAGGCAGATGTCTCTTTTAGATACTGATGATGGAATCCCTTCCAGTATGGAAATCAGAGTAAATCCCTCCAAATATTAATAAAATTATATGTATAAGTCAGAGTGCAATAGAACTATTATCTGTATGCCTATATTTGAGGCAGTGCTATTCATGAAAGTAAATGTAAAGAATCAGCCTAGTTGTTTAACATTAGATGGATAGAGCTGGAGAGATGGCCTAGCAGTTAAGAGAGCCGAATGCTCTTGTAGAGGACCCGGGTTCAATCCCCAGCACCCACATGGTGGCTTAGAACCATTCGAACTCCAATTCCAGGAGAACTCTAGCTCCAGGGGAATCCGACACCCTCTTCTGACCTCCGTGGCATTGCACAACACAGGTGCACAAACCTACATGCAGACAGGACATTCATACACATAAATAAATAAATAAAATTAAAAAAATTAAAAAATTAAAATTAGATGGATGAAGAACTATGTAAAATCAAATATAAAAAAAAGAAAAACATATCATTTGAACAAAGTTGATGCTTTGTTTGCCTTGCAACTAGGGATTTTGTGCTAGCCTCCATAAATGAGGGACACCATATGTAGTTTGTATTTCTGGGACTGTGTTACTTCACTTAGCATAATGTCTTCTACTTCTACCCATTTACCTGCAAAGTTCATGATGTCATCTTTCTTTACTGTTGCATAGAACTCCATTGTGTAGATGTATCACATTTTCTGTATCCACTCATTGGTTGAGGGACATTTGGGTTGCTTCAGATTTTTGTTATTCTGAAGAGAGCTGCAACAAACAGATGTACATGTGTGTTTGTGACAGGATGAGTCTTGTGGGTACATACCCAGGAGTGGTATGACTGGGTCAGGCTCATTTTTAGCATCTTAAGAGTTCTCCACACTGCTTTCCATAGGGGCTGCACGAGTTTGGATTCCCACCAACAGTGGATGAGTGTTCCCCTTTCTCCACAACCTCTCCAGCATTTGGTGTGATTTGTTTCCCTAATCTTGGCCATCTTTCCTGGGGTAAGGTGAAATCTTAAGCTGGTTTTAATTTGTGTCTCCTTAATTATTAGCAATGTTGAACATGTTCTGAGATGGTTCTCAGCCATCTTCATTTCTTCATTTGTGAATTCTCTATTCAGCTCTTTACTCCATCTTTTGATAAGTGTCACTTTTTCCTCTTTTTTTTGAGTAATTTTTTGAGTAATTTATATATTCTGGATGTTAATGCTCTATCTGATGTATCATTGGTGAAGACTTCCTCCTACTCTGTGGGTTTTCTCTTCACTTCCTTGATAGCTTCTTTTGCTGGACAGAAACTTTTGAGTTTAATGAGGTCCCATTTGTCTATTGTTGACCTTTTTCCAATGTTGCAGCTGTTTGACTTAGAATGTCTTTTCCTACGCTTATGTCTTGTAGTTTGCTGCCAACATTTGTTTCTATTATTTTCAGTTTCTGGGTTCTCATTGAGGTCTTTGATCAATGTGGAGTTGATTTTTGTGCATGGTGAAAAGTAGGGGTTTAGCTTCATCTTTCTACAAGTGGCAATCCAATTTTGCCAGCACCATTTGCTGAAGATGCTATCTTTCCTCCACTGGGTCTTTTTGGCCCCTTTATCAAATATGAGGTGGCTGAAATTGCATGTGTTCAGGTTTGGATCTTCAATCTTGTTCCATTGATGTACTTGTCCTGTTTTTGTGCCAGTACCAGGCTGTTTTTATTACAATAGCTTTGTAACATAGTTTGAAGTCAAGTACGGTTATCTTCCCTGTGTTTCTCTTTTTTTTTTTTTTTGTTTTGTTTTGTTTTGTTTTGTTTTCATTTTTTTTAACAATAGGTGATAATTTGTGAGTACAAGCATCCTTCATGTAAAACCAATTTGCAAGCAGTTGTGCCCAAAACCACACAGCTCATGGGTCCCACCATCCTGAAAGGGGGGGCTTGTATGTTCAATCAAGTTGATCAAATGAGTGTCCAGTCTATATTGTTGTAGTTTCACCATTAACCCCAATCGAAGCCCTTACATTCTACCACGCCCCCTCTTCCGCAGATTGTTCCCTAGGCTTAGAAAAGGGGCACAGGTGGATGAGAAGCAAAACACTCTACTTTCTCTGGAGCTGATGTCTTGGTCTCTAGTCAGTTCTGGCTGTTTTCTTTCATGGGCTGCCAGCTTGTCCAGGCTTAACCTTTCGATCCTACTAATGAAGCACATGCAATTAGATATTTAGGTATTTAAACAGTATAATATATAGCCTTTCGATCCTACTAATGAAGCACACACAATTAGATATATGGGTATTTAAACAGTACTAATTGTTATGGTAGGTTGCTTTGGTATAGACACAGATGTTTGGATGGTATGTCAATTCATGATCTACATTTTCTTCTGTCAAGTATGGCAGGGTCTTCGTGTGGTTTTGGCTCTCTCCTTGGAGGAATAACCCACAGCTGATGTCACAAGCTTACATCCTCTAATGGTTAGGAGATGTTATAAACCACACGAAGACCCTGTGTTTCTCTTTTTGCTCAGGGTTGCTTTGGCTATCTGGGGTCTTTTGGTTTTCCATATGAATTAAAGGATATTTTTTTTCTAAGTCTGAGAAGAAATCATGGGGAATTTGACTGGGATTACATTGAATCTGTGTATTAGTTTGGGTAGAATGGACATTTATAGTATATTAATTTTTCCAATCCATGTGCATGGGAGGTCTTACCATCTTCTGCTATCTTCTTCAATCTCCTTTTTTCAAGGATTTAAAATTTTTATTGTAGAGATCTTTAGTGTCTTTGGTTAGGTTTGTTCCAAGGCATTTTACTTATTTATTTATTTATTTGAGGCTATTGTGAATGGGATGGTTTCTTTGTATTCCAAGATTCAGACAATAATATTAAACTCACAGAAACCTACTTACCTGTGCCTCCAATGTCTTGGGAGTAAAGACATGGACCACCACACCTGGCTAAAGAGATGTGTCAAATGTGGGATGTGGTAAATGTGTAGTGTAAGCTGGCCTTGAACTGTTTATTCTCCTGCCTCTGCCTCTTCAGCATACCCTACCAGCATGTCCCACTACAACCACCTGCTCTTTTTGAAACAGGGTCTCTGTATTCTCATCTAGTCTAGAACTCTCTATTTAAACTAAGCTGCCCCCAGTCTCATAGACGCATACCTGCTTCTATCTCTGGAGTGCTGGAATTAAAGGCATGTATTACAATGGCCTGCTTTTTATTCTCTTTTTACTAGCTGTTTATATTTTGAAATTTTCATTGATTTTATTTGTTTTTTTAATATAATATTTTATTGACATTTTGTGTATTTCATACATAATTTTCACTTCAATTTAGACACGTTCCCTTTTTCCTTCCCCCTACCTCACTCTAGTTCCTATATTTTGCCATACATGTCCTATATATTTCTCTCAGTCTTTTTAAAGTTGTTCTCTGCAAAAGTTTATTGGTTTTGGCAGAATTTCACAACAACAGTCCATTCTTTAACTCAGTCCTTATGTGTTTGAGGTTCCCTCCCAAATGTATTGCTCTAAATTATGCCTAGATAAACGTCATATATGTACCAGAATTATGTAAAACTGTAAGTTAACTCTGATATATGTTTAGGAGTTCACACTTTTCCCTTTAATTTTATATTCCTTTAAAATATGAATATATATCTTCTGCCTATAAACATTAATTACTATGCCTGAAAGTAAGTGGTAAGTTAATTCTAGAGCCCATTAAGAGATTCACATTATAACATCACAATTGCTTTTATTTGTAGTAGTTATTTTTCTGTTGCTGTGATAAAACACTATGACAAAAGGAACCTATAAGGAAGAATTTATTTAGCTTATAATTTCAAAGGGAGAACAGTGCATCATGGCATGGTGGCAAAGGTAGCTGGAGTAGAAGTAAGTTTAGTAGTCACATTTTGAAGCAGAGAAGAACTGGGAATCCTACAGGTCCTAAGACCTCTCAGTGACATTCTTCCTCCAGCAAGGCCACACCTTCCTTCTAAGATCTCCCAAAACAGCACCACCAACTGTGGACAAGATGTCCATATAATTGGAGGCTATGGGTGACACTCTCATTCAGATCACCAAGTAACTTAATTACTTTTATTCATTTTTCTTCTATGTGGATCTGTGCTGCTTGAATACATCTAAGTGCACCTAGGTGTATTATGCCTTTGGAGGCCAGAAAGAGGTGTCATATTCCCTTGAGTTGGAGTTACAGATGTTAATCTGCCATGTAAATGCTAGGAACAAAACCTGGGTCTACTGGAATAGTAGCCATCACACTTAACCACTGAGAAATCTCTACAGACCCATTTTTGTTTGTTATTTAAACACATTTTAATATTTCTTATTCAATTTGTTGTACAAATACAAGCTGAACACATAACCTTTTTTTTTTTTTTTTTTTTTTTTTTTGGGTCGTTTAGAACAAGGTTGGTCGCACGATGAAGAAGCTCCAGATGTCCTGGAACTCTCTCTGTAGACCAGGCTGACCTTGAACTCACAAAGTTCCGCCTGCCTCTGCCTCCCAAGTGCTAGGATTAAAGGCGTGCACCACCACATCCAGCGAACATGTAACTTTCTTCAAAGAGTGTTCATACTTTAGTTGTTTACATTTTACCATAAATATTCCCCAACATATATTTAAACATTAAGTAGTTTGAATTTAGTTTGTTCCTAACATACTATTAATTATATCTTGAAATTTTTGTGAATTTCATACAATACATTTTGATTATATTTGGATGTCTCCCTTCTGCTCCCTTCATATAGGCTCCTTGCCTAATTTCATGTGCTGTGTCATAGATAGCAAGGCCTATTTAATGAACTTTGTGTACCCAAATATCCTTTGGTGTGTGCTTTTTGCCTTTAGCTTGTTTAGTATTCTTGTTCATGTTTTCATTTTAAATTATTCTTTGGTGAGCCTGAAAATGCACTGGATATTTTTTTTTTTGTATTAGAAATTAAATTCAATTGTAGGGAAATACATCTCATGTAGAAAAAATTATAGGAATAAACATTACTGACAGATATATTTTATGATTCTTTGAGAATTATATACAATGTATTTCAGTCATGTTCAAAACCACTACCTGTCTCCACCACTATCCCACACTGACTTCCTGTCCTATAGAACTATTTTTTTCTTTCTTTAAAGGCCTGTAGAGTATAACTTGTGTTTTCCAAATGCTCATGAGAATGAATCCATTCCTTGGAGTCTTGTCAACCTACCAAACATTACACTCTTTAACACCTTTAAAGAAAACAGTCTCCCTCTGCCAACATCTAAAAACTGCTAATAGAATCTCAGCTAGTTCTATTAATATTTGCTTTTCTTTCTCATTCATGCTAGGGTTTGTATAGCTTGGACTTGCACAGGTCTCATCCATGTTGTCACAAGAGCTATGGGTTCTAATGTGCAATGGCCCTTTTGTGTACCAAAATACACGTCCCTTTGCATTCATCTACAGTCTTTGGTTTCTTGCAGTCTTTCTGCTCCTATTTCTGCAGTGATATTCCAGTCTTGGAAGAAAGGGTATGATATAGCTGTCCAGAGTAGGAATAAACACTCTGGAGTGTCTTATTCTCTTGACCAGTTGTAGGTCTCTTAATTACCATTTACTTCAAGAAGAACCTACTCTGGGGCTACAAAGACCTACGAAGCTGGAATAAAAGGAAACAGAAGGATTACAGTTATTCATCTAGACAGCAACTGAACCTGAAGAATCTATCTGATATGAGTGATTTTGCAACTCTGAGATCTATTTTTAGACTCCAACTTCTAGGCCAGACAATGTACAAAAACCTGTGAAAGACTGTGGTTAATTTTAATCCTTGACCAAACAACACTCTTTCTCCTAATCCCAGCCATGTTGCTTCTCACTTGTTTTAGCAATACCTTGAATGTAGTTTCCATCAGCAGGGCTTGGCAATAAGATCATGCATCAAAATATCTGGATCTGTGCCAGAATTTCTGAATTTTTGCTTTGGATCACAGTGGTCAAAGTGGCAGTTGGTCTTTGTTGTTTTTCCTCCCACTTTGTTACAAGTCCTTTTATTTTTAGCTAAAGTGAATTCCAGTTTTAAAGGCTAGCTGGACTTTTCCGCACTGTTATTAACCCATAGAGTCAGACGTTAGAGAAAGGGTTTTCAAAATTAGTGGAGTCTGTGAAGAATAACTAAACTACTTAAAAAATTATATGCTTCAGGGTATTGTTCATATAAGGCATGTTCCATGTAACAAAGAGATAAAAAGACAGCAAAAACTGAGGAAGGATGATTAGTAAAAGTAACATATAATTAGAATTAAAAAATTTTGGAACTCTGGACAATTTTGTATGCTACACAAACAAATGAAACAACCACTCAAACAAAAACAAACATATAAAAACAAGTGATGCATATCCCATTTAAATTAATATATATATATATATATATATATATATATTCCCTATATATGTTTACATATGAATATACTGATGGCTACAAAATAAATGTATCCAGATATATAGATATCTGTACTTTGAGAAAAGGCTTTTTATAGTAGCTCTACTAGGAAAACATCTAAAAATAACTGTCTTCAGGTTACTAAAAAGTTGATGAAAAGCATGGTTTTGTCAATGAAACAATATTTGATCAAAATTGTAATATCGAAAATGATAAAATATAATGGAGATTATTAAAATGCAAAAAATTCACTAGAGAGATGAGAAGATAATTTGGATAGATAGGTATAGCAATGATTTGAAAACTGAATAGTGGAAACAAATCATATCTGAGGAGCAGAAATGTTCTTTCACAAAAGAAGAAACTGAGTAGTAATTAAGATTTCTGTGTGGCTCTTGTGCGAGGGAGAAAACAGGGGAGAGAGAAATTCTTTGAAGAAAGAAATGTTGTAAGCTTGCCAATCATTTTAATATCTGCTATAAAGGTATCACAATGAATTATATGTAAGTTTAACACAAAGATACCCTTCCTAAGCCACTTGAAGTTCTATTTACTCAAAGTCAAAACAAACAAAAAATCATAGAAGAAAGTCAAGAGACATAATACACATGAAGGATTTGTAATGAGATTACTAGCAGATTCTCATTTGATACTTGGATGGTAGAAAACAAAAATTTAAATACCTAAGAAAACAAAGCAAAGAAGTTATAAGAAATTGTGAAACCTGCATCCTGTATTTTTTTATTCATTTTATTTATTTATGTATGTGTATGAATGTACTGTCTACATGCAAGTCTGTGCACCCGTGTCGTGCAATACCGCGGAGGTCAGAAGAGGGTCTGGGATTCCCCTGGAACTGGAATTCTCCTGGAATTGGAGCTTCAGACGGTTCTCAGCCGCCATGTGGGTGCTGGGGATCGAACCCGGGTCCTCTGCAAGAGCGGTCGGCGCTCTTAACCGCTAGGCCATCAAGAGTTGAAAGGAAAACAAACAGTGCCAGATAAACAATATCCCAGGGAAGACCATAGTCCTGCCTTACAGAAATGCTCAAGCAGGTCTTATATGGTTAAAATAAAGTACGCTAGACAGGAAGTGTAGGCCATCTAAATAAACCATGTTCTTAGTAAAAGGAAACATGAGCAATACTTAAATTACTTCAAGTGTGTATCTTCTTGGTCCACTTAGAAAATCAGCTGATTTTCTATATGACTGCTGGCTGATATGTATTCAAGTCTGGCTCTAATTTCCTTAGTTATTAATTACCTTAAACACCCAATCCTCATATCTCCAACTCCAGATAGCTGGAATTACAGCCATAAAACCATCATGCCTGGCTTACGGGATACTCAGGGCATCTTGACTCCTAGGTGTAGGTGAATTCATTCTGAGCTTATGTATTCATGGGCTACATACAATTCCAGCCAGTGCTTCCCAGAGGCACAAATAAGAGTCATGAGACCTTCCTGGCTATGCCCATGGATTGAGATGTAATGGTACAAAGGTCTGGGATTAGACTCTGGGAGGTGAGGTCACACTGCCCTACATTTGAATAAAGTGTCCTCTGTATTTGGATTCATACCTTACTCCATTTGTCTGTGTGCTGTGCTTTCTCATGTGTACTTTCTACATAGCCCACCATGGACATAAATGGGCCAAACCACACTAGGGGAGCACTGTACTGACTGAGCTAACTTCTCAGTACCTACTTTATTTCTGTTCAGTTTTCTATTTTGCTCATTGAAAGTCTGAAGGATATTGTAAATATTTCTATGCCCCTTTTTTATATATGTATATGAGGTTTATGCACACTTTTGTATACAGGGAGCTCAGTGGAGGACATTGGAGTTTCTTTTCAATCAATCATTTCTTTTGCCTGTCCCTCACACGATTTGGGAACTTATGGCCATGATCCCCCCCCCCAACCCCCCCATGCCCATGGGGTGTGGATCCAAACTGAAATACTAAAGCTTGAACATCAAGAACTCTGGTCCATTGAACTATATTTCCAGGCAAGTTCTTGTACTTCAGTGCTTCTCAGTCAGCAATGGAAAGGAAGAAGTGGAAACTCTCCAGTTCCCTTTGTCTGAGTACCTTGGTTTCCTGTTCTATTTGCCCTGATAGTGCTTTGAAGGTCTCCATTTGTTTCCTCCTCCATCTTTTCTTGTTATGCTCACTCTGTATTGTAGTTTAACCACACAGATATGTGAGAGAAATTTTCTACAATATGCTGAAAATATAATATGTATATTTTTTATAAACTTCTTTTTTATATTAATTTTATTTATTTATGTATGTGTATGAATGTACTGTCTGCATGCAAGTCTGTGCACCCGTGTCGTGCAACGCCGCGGAGGTCAGAAGATGGTGTCGGATTCCCCTGGAACTGGAGTTCTCCTGGAATTGGAGTTTCAGACGGCTCTTGGCCGACATGTGGGGTGCTGGGGATCAAACCCGGGTCCTCTGCAAGAGCGTCGGTGCTCCTAACCGCTAGGCCATCTCTCCAGCCCCATAATATGTATATTTAAAGGATGGCTAGGTCTACCAGAAGAGAATACATTTTGATAAAGTATATCACTTTAAGATATAAAACTGTATAAGTCTAAGAATTTAAAACAGTACATTATATGACTTAAGTTCCGTTAACGAAGCACATCAGTTGCCATATTGAGAGTATATAAAGTTGGAAATAAATATTGCAGAGGCAGGGAAATCAGGAAGACTAAAATCTCAGTATGCACTTTGCTTTATCTACTTTCTATTGAATATAAAGAATGATTAAAGTGGTTAAGTTTTTGTACATTATAATATTTGTTTAAATTCATAAGTATTGTAACTGGAATAACTTTTATATTCAATCTTCGGTAGATGTTAATAACTAATTTCAAAAGTAAAATACCTACAGGAATATTTGTTAAATTTTATCCTGTCTCTTTTCTCACTGAGGTTCTATAATAAAGAACTTGAAATTTCTTATGTCTAATTAAATGTCTCAATTAAATTGCCATTTGGATTTTTTGTGCTGCACTTACAAATTATGCCTGAATTAAGGTAATTTTATATTTCAAAAGCATTTACTTCAGTTAATGTACATGATAGATGATATTTGAACCCAGATGAATACACTATTTCTTAATATTTATAGGTGAAAACATTTTATCCCATATACTATTGTTCTATTGTGGTTTTTTTTTTTTTTTTTTTTTTTTTTTGTTTCGTTAGACAGGGTCTCAATGTAGCCAGAGATGGTCTATAATTTGGTAGGTAGACCAGGGTGGCTTGGATCTTTCAGCAATCTTTTCACATCTGGAGTGTTGATGTTAAATGCATGGACCACCATGCCTACTTTATCCCATTGTTTTATATTCCTTTCTTTTTCTTCTGTAATTTGATTTTGTATTTCAGGGTGACATTGTTAAATTTCTCTCAAGGTGCTTATGTTTGTGTTTCAGAGGAATTTAGGGGAGTGATAGTGGTAGTTTTTGGACAGGGAAAAGGAAGGATTTAAAGTTAAGAAATAAGAACCAGAACTTGACCTGCAACAGACAAATAATATATACCTTATTAGAATAAGTATGTAGCAGTGTATGACAGATATTCCATTATGCACATAAAAGGAACATCTTCCATTTAATAAATAAAAGTGGAAGGTTTTATTCACTGAGCACAGCTGAAATGTGTCAGATGCCAAGGCCTGGTGTCCTTGGATAATTTGAAAGCCTTCTTTTGATTTTTTTGGGCTGAGCAGGGCAGTATTTTAAGGGCATGAGACAGGTGGCTTCATAAACAGACAGCATCAGTTCTGTGAATGACTGATAAGGCTTTAGCAAGGCCAGACTACCAATTTCGGGTCACTTAGCCGTTTCCAGGGATTTATGACTCTATAGCATCCTTAATGATGCTTATGATGCTTCTCCTCTTCACATATTCTATCAGATAGTTTAACATTATTTTTACTGTTATGACTTAGGTAATCCATAAACTATTAATGCAAATTCTGTTTATTTATGTTGTAAAATATGTTTACTTTTCATTTGTGATTATAAAATATTTTTTACTATGCTAATGGCAACATTGCAGGGTTGTGGCTATCACAATATACTTAATATCATAACTGATACTGTCTTAGCAGAATTACTTTTATATGAACATGAACTTACACCCTCACAGCACCCTCAAGGTCCTGATGAGCTGCATTATTAAATACATTAATATTGATAATTTTCATAAGTGATTTTTGATAACTCTTATTAAAAGGCTGCTTTCTAATTTCTCTTTTAATATTTATTTTGAATATTATTTGTATAATATTTGTGATCCTCTTTTTGTTATTATTTGCATTTATTGAGGGTAGATCTCTGGTGTGTCTCTTTTAAACAACATGTAAGTGATGCATTTAATGTATGTAATCAATTATGCTGATCTCCACTTAGAATGCTTAATTCACTTACATATAATAACATTTGTGACAAAGGAATATTTGTGTCTCCCTTTTTGCTATGCACTTTCTATAATTCTCATATCTTTTCTTTCAAATACTTCCCTCCATCAATCTTCACATGAGTAAAATAGATATTTTTATGCATCATTTTAATTAACTGGTTGGTACTTTCTAACTACATTATCCTACATTTAGTGGCTGCTACAAGTAGGTAGCACTTTGATTTAAAACAATTTGACTATGAGTAATACCATACAAGGAAAATAGATTTACAGCAATAGAACTGTTTTGCTCATAATTATGATTTGCTTCTCCCTTTGAATCTCCTATAATTACAAAGTGTCATGGAGGCTCTGGTTCTGGGCTGGCTCTGGCGCCAGAGTGAGTTCATGTGTGGGGTGCTCAGGTTCTGGCCTTGCTTACTAGTACCACCTGGGATGTGGATAGGAACCCGGCGCCACTCCAGACAGGAAGTCAGAAGTCAGGAATCCCCCCACCGCCGCCCCATCAGAATTACAACTGTTCTCTGCACAAACCATGAAAGCAAGAAGAACATGGAGCAAAAAAAATAAAGAAGAAGTCCTAAGAGGGAAGTTTATAGCTCTAAGTGCCTACATTAAAAAACAAAAACAAAAAACAAAACAAAAAATAAACAGAAAGAGTACAGAAAGAGAAAGAGTATCCAAGTGGATTTTTTTGGAGAACCCTCAGAACAGGAAGGGAAGAGTGACTTAAACTTCCAATATCCAATATATAAACAAAATTGAAAGCCTGAAACCTAGACAAGTCAACACTCCATAAACAAGGAGGGGGAAAAAAAAAAAAGCATTGGAAGGAGGCAAGCAAAACAAAACAAGCCTTAAACATAGTGAAAAGACATTTGTGATTGGCATCCGAATACAGGCAAAAAAAAAAAAAAAGGAAACTCTCATGCCCAGGACACAGCGAAGGGAAAGCATGAGAAAGGTACAGAATAATT
The DNA here is from genome assembly GCA_009823505.1 of Rhizomys pruinosus. Taxonomy (NCBI): domain Eukaryota; kingdom Metazoa; phylum Chordata; class Mammalia; order Rodentia; family Spalacidae; genus Rhizomys; species Rhizomys pruinosus. The sequence continues at coordinate 5,223,255 of VZQC01007142.1, read as the reverse complement.
CCGCACCAAGCTCTACCAAACCTTAAGGAGATAGCTAAAAAGGGAAGACCCTGGAAGTGACCCAAGAAACAGATCTTAGAGGAATAAATGCAGACCTATACAGAGAAATTAAAGAAAATAAAGAAGACAGAGAGCTAAAAAGAGAGAATGAAAAACTCAAAAAGGACCTAGAGGGATACAATGACAAATTTTGGAAAGAACTAAAGGAAGAGAATGGCAAATTCCAGAAAGAACTAAAGGAAGATAAAAACAAACTCTGAAAGGAAGTAGAAACACTGAAAAAGGAAGCCAAACAGCGAAGTACGGAGCACCAAGAAGAGATTGAGAAGCTCAAAAAGGAAATGGAAATACTAAAGAAAACACAAGATGAAATGAAAAAGGAACTAGAACACTCATCCAGTCAAGAAGAATGGAAAGGAAAAAGCCTCAGAAATAGAATGGAGGAAGCAGAACAAAGAATACCAGACCTGGAAGATAACACAGAACAAATAAAAAGCTCAAATAAAGGATATAAAAAAATTAAAAATACACAAAAGTGGAACAACCAGGAAATATGGGACACTATGAAAAGATCAAACCTACACATCGTAGAATAGAGGAAGGAGAAGAATCTCAAGAAAATAGTATTGATCAGATCTTCAACAGAATAATAGGTGAAAATTTCCCCCAATTAAAACTAGACAAACCCATACAAATACAAGAAGCACATAGGACTCCAAATAGACAAGATCAGAAAAGAAAATCCCCACGCCATATCATAGTTAAAATGCTAGATGCCCAAAACAAAGACAAAATTCTGAAGGCTACAAAAGAAAAACAAGTCACATACAAAGGGAAACTCATCAGAATTACAACTGACTTCTCGGCACAAACCGCGAAAGCAAGAAGAACATGGAGCAAAGCATTCCCATTGTTAAAGGACTATGGATGCCAACCCAGAATACTATATCCAGGAAAAATGTTGACTATAGTTGAAGGAGAGAGAAAAATCTTCCATGACATAAACAAGATGATAGAATACATATCCTGAAAATCAGCTCTTCAGAAATTACTTGAAGCAATTCAAAGTGCAGAAGAGAGGAGCAACTATCCCCAAGCACCTAGGAAAAGAAACTAATAAAAACACAACCATAGGAGTAGAATCAGAGACCCAAAGTCCAAATGGATAATAAGGTGAAAGGAAGCAACATCCATCTTTCAATTATAACCTTAAATATTAATGGACTAAATTCCCCAATCAAAAGACATAGACTGGGAGAATGGATTAGGAAACAAAATCCATCTATATGCTGTCTACAATAGACCCATCTCAATTTCAAGGATAGGCACCAACTTAAGGTGAAGGGATGGAAAAAAATATTCCAAGCAAAGGGTACCAAAAAGAAAGCAGGGTTTGGTATTCTAATTTCAGACAAAATAGACTTCAAAGCAAAATAAATCAAAAGAGACAAAGAGGGCCATTACATCTTTATTAAAGGAACAATTGATGAAGATCTCACAGTCATGAGTATATATGCACCAAACTCCGGGGCACCAAACTTTATAAAGACAATTCTTCAGGACCTCAAGGCACAGATTAACCCCAACACACTAATAGTAGGGGACCACAGTACCCTACAAAGTCCTTTAGACAGATCAACAGGACAAAGGATGAACAGAGTGACATCTGAATTGAATGATACAATACACCAAATGGACCTCACAGACATCTATTGAATATTCCAACAAAACACCAGAGAATACACTTTCTACTCAGCACCCCACGGAACATTCTCCAAAATAGACCATATACTGAGACACAGGAAAAAACTTAACAATACAAAAAGAATGAAATAATCTCATGCATTTTATCAGACCACAGTGCAATAAAACTGAATATCAATGCCAGGATAAGCCCTACAACCTACAAGAACACATGGAGACTTAACAACACTCTCCTGAATTACGAATATGCCAAGGAAGAAATAAAGAAAGAAATAAAAACATTCCTGGAGCTGAATGACAATGATAATACAACACAAAAAAACCTATGGGACACTTTAAAAGCAGTCCTAAGAAGGAAGTTTATAGCTCTAAGTGCCTACATAAAAAAAAAATAAATAAATAAAGGAGCACAAGTGAATGATCTAACACTGCAGCTAAGAATACTTGAGAGGTAACAACGAATGAGCCCTAAATGCAGCAGACAAGAAGAAATAACAAATTCAAAGCAGACATCAATGAAATAGAAACAAAGAAAACCATACAAAAAATCAATGGATCCAAAAGTTGGTTCTTTGAGAGAATAAACAAGATAGACAGACCTCTAGCAAAAAGAAAGAAGGAACCACTCTAAATCAATAGAATCTGTGATGAAAGCGGAAATATCACAACAGACAATGAAAAGAACCAGACAATCTACAGGCATACTTCAAAAACCTATACTCTACTAAGTTTAAAAACCTAGAAGAAACAGATGAATATCTGAAATCCTGGGAATCACCAAAGCTCAACCAAGAAGAGATCGACAGCTTAAAAAGACCAATAATATATGAAGAAATTGAAGATGTAATAAGAAGCCTCCCAACCAAAAAATTCCCAGGCCCAGATGGTTTCATAGCAGAATTCTATAAAATATTTCAAAAAGACTTACAACCATTATTACAATGTTTAGAAGGAAATAAACGGAGGGAGTTCTCCCAGATTCCTTCTATGAAGCCAGCATCATGCTATTACCAACACCAGACAAAGATACAACCAAAAAGGAGAACTATAGACCCATTTCCTTAATGAACACATATGCAAACATTCTAAATAAAATACTTGCAAATCGCATATAGACCCATATCAAGAAGATCATTCAATATGACCAACTTGGATTCATACCAGAGATGCAGGGATGGTTCAACATATGAAAATCAATAAATATTACCAAACATATAAATGGACTAAAAGAAAAAAAAAACACACCATTATCGCAATTGACATGGAGAAGCCTTTGATAAAATCCAGCATCCCTTCATGTTTAAAGTCCTAGAGGGAATTGGATTGGAGGGATCATTCCTCAATGTAATCAAAGCCATATACAGGAAACCCAAAGCCAATATCATCCTAAATGGGGAAATGACAGAAACATTCCTCTTAAAGGTAGGAACTTGATAAGGCTGCCCCCTGTCACCACTCCTTTTCAGTATAGTGCTTGAAACCCTTGCTAGGGCAATAAGGCAAGAAAAGGAAATTAAAGGAATTCTAATTGGAAAAGAGGAAGTCAAGCTATCCCTTTGTGGTGATGACATGATTGTTTACATAAGGGATGCTAAGAACTCCACCATAAAACTCCTAGAAACGATAAAGAGCTTCAGTAAAGAGGCAGGATACAAAATAAATCTAGAAAAATCAGTAGCCTTTCTTTAAACCAACAACAAGCAACTGAAGAAGGAATAAAAGGAGACCTTCCCTCTCACAGTATCCTCAAAAACAAAATACCTAGGAACAAACCTAACCAAAGACACAAAGGATCTCTACAACAAAAATTTTAAACCCCAGAAGAAGGAAATTCAGGAAGACATCAGAAGATGGACAAACCTCCCATGCTCATGGATTGGGAAAATAAATATAATAAAAATGTCCATTCTACCTAAACTCTTGTATAGATTTAATGCAATCCCAATCAAAATTCCCAAGAGTTTCTTTACAGGCATGGAAAAAAATCCTTAATTTCATTTGGAAAAACAAAAGCCCTGAATAGCCAAAGCAATCCTGTGCAAAAAGAGCAATACAGGGGGGATCTCTATACCAGGCTTCAAACTATACTACAGGGCTATGGTCATAAAACAGCTTGGTACTGGCACAAAAACAGATGATTTTTCCAACTCTGCCATCCACAGCACACACAGCTCTTCTCAGAGACCCAGACCAGCTCCATTCCACACCTGCTGCTGTTCTTGGTGCTCATCCCATGGTCCTGGAATCTCCAAAAAGCTGGGGTCTACACGGAAACTGAGGCAGCACCTTCACCAATGGTCTCTTCTGACCTCTCCTGGTGCAAAACTTCAGCTTCACTTCATGACCCCTGCAATTCTGGGATCTTCATTGCAATGGAGGATGCACTTTCAGCAATGGGCTTTCCTGGCCTCTCACAGAGCCAAGCCTCAGCTGCTCTCTGTGACCCCTTCACATTTTAAACACCAGATCCATATAGGAGACTCTTACACATTACCAAGTCCTGCTTCTGGCTTAAGGTGGAGAGTCAGGTCCCTTCTGAACCAGAGCTTCTGTGTGCTGAGCCTAAGATTTCACAATAGTGATGATGGTCTCTTGTTACAGATGAGTTTTTCAGCCCCAGCTAACCAGCATCAACTGTCCCAGTACAACAAACGTTTCACTTCAGGTTCTGGACTCTTGTCACTTAAGCTGATACTTCAGCCCCAGCAGATCAGGACCCACAGATTCTTAATTAAAAAAAAAAATATCATGCAAATATTCCTGATGGTTTCTGCTTCCCCTTGAAGCTTCACAAGCCAGGTCTTCATCATTTACAACTCATTCAGCACAACTATTTCAAGTTCCACAGCAACTAACTTTAGAAACTCAATGATTTTTCTTGCCCAAAGTTCCAAATGCTTCCACAATCCTCCCCTAAAACACTAAGGTCAGGTCTTTCATAGCAATACCCCACTCTTGGTACCAATTTCTGTTCTAGTTTCATTTCAATTGTGACAAAACACTCTGACCAATTCCAACATGGTGAGAAAAGGGTTTATTATATCTCCTGGGTCACAGTTCATCCCTGAGGGAGCCCACCACATGAACTCAGGACAGGAATGTGGAGGCAGGAGCTGAAGCAAGCATAGGCCATGGAACAATGATACTTATTGGCTTGCTTACCTGGCCCATGCCCAGCCTGCCTTCTTATACTGTACATAACAACCTGCCCAGGGTGGCACCACTCACAGTGGGCTGTTCCCTCCCACAATGCTCAACAATCAAGACAATTCTCCACAGAAATAGCCACAGGCCAGGCCAATGAAGCCAACTCCCCAACTGATGATCCCTCAACCCAGGTGTGTCAAGTTAAACACTAAAGTACCTATATGGACTTAATTGGGTACTGCAGATCTAAAATGCAGTACTTATGTTTTCAATGAGCCATCTCCTCAATCCCATATATATATCCACAATTTTATTGATATCTTTTGTTTAGATTTTTGATGTATCTTGGATCTGATTCAAATTAATTACTTCTGGCTGGCCTTGTTGGTGCATACCTTTAATTTTAGCACTCAGGTGGCATTGGGAGGTGTACTCATATAAGGTCAAGGCCAGCCTGGTTTAAATAACCACTTCCTAGCCAGATGGTGCCATAGGGAACTCTGTCTTAAAAAGAGAAACTCACAAAATATTTCATTATGAAAAGAATATTTTTAGTTTAAATACTTGCCTTTATTAGATTACAGTTATTTAGTAAAATTTTCAGAACCAAATTCATTAATTTAATATGTTTACTTATGAATAAAATATTTGTAATATTTATTCTCATGGACATAATACTGTCCTGGTGAGTAGATGATATTGTAAGGACAACAAAAAGAAAAAAAAAATCCTTTTTCTAACATGTGATACCGCTTCTAAAATTAAATAAAATACTAATTATTCCTTGTTTCACAACCATTAAAATTATTATTATGGAAAATTATGATGAAAATTCACCTTCATTGTAGTTCCTGAGTTCAAAGATATTTATAGCATCTTATTGACTATACGATTAAGTTTGTAATGGCCTCTGTAGCATGCATTGTTTACACAGAAAAAATATATAGCATACTCAGAATAATTTGCGATTAAATTTTAGTTCGAGGTAAACATCATCCATGATGTCCATAAATAAATACAGCATTTTTATAGACACTTATGCTTCTTAAAATAAACTGAAGTTTTATTTTTTATATAGCAGAATCAAATTAAATTTACATTCACACCGTTTTTCATGTTCAGTTTAGTGAAGATTTCTTTGGTAAAGTATAAAGAATTAGATCCTGAGAGTTTCAATGAACCATCTGGTTTGATCAAGATAAACCTGACACTGAATTCCCAAGATACACTAAGACCTACGTTTTTAGAGTAGTTTGGCTTGAAGTGTCCAAGATTACTAATCTCCTGCTTAGCAAGACTGAAAACACCAACTGGAGCACATATTCTGAAAGGTGATAAGAATTCCATTAAGACTCACTATTATTATACTTTGCTGACTGTGGTGAAAACAATTTCAATTTTTACATACTCTAAACCAAGAGAAAATAGCGCATGTAACAAAATCCATACAAAAAATTCCTAAGAGAGTGGAACCTATATATCAGTGAGTATTTATTTCAATATACATTTCTGTTTGCAAAACAAAACTGTAGATGCTAATATTGATAAAACGTGTTATATTTAATTCATAAAAATGACAGAGGCAGTTAAATGAAAGAGAAAATACCTAGGAGCCAATACAAGTAGACACAGTCAGCATAGGAATGTTGGTAATTAGAATTTGTTGGCTACCACGTTATTGAGCATAATGAAAATTAGAATGAAATAGAGGAAATAAATTATATATGTAAACATTTTATATATATGAATAAAGAAACACAAAATTTCAATTTTTATTACTTAACACAAGTTTATATACGATATAAGCCAGGACACTATCAAGTTAGACTTTATTAACAAGCTTCCATACAAGGCCAGAATTTTGAGTTCTTGACAGCAGATATATTTCCATGGTTAACCATTTAAATAGTTGCTTATGGAAACTCAGCTACAGGAAAATTGTGAAGTAATTTTGTAAAATGTTCTTTGGCTCTGTGTTAGGTGCTGTGTTGCAGGCCTTTAATCCCAGCACTACAGAGGAAGAGGCAGGTGACCCTCTGTGAGAGTGAGGCCAGCCTGGTCTTCCTGGTGAGTTCCATACCCATGGGGATTACAGGGAGACCCATTCTCAAAACCAAATAAATAAGAAACTAAGAATTTACCTCTAACTCACATAGATATGTTGGTGGCATTGCTCTCATAGACACGTTGGTGGCATCGCTCTCATAGACATAGTACAAATCTACAAGTCAATAAGAAGTACTAAGAGTAAATTTTTTTTCTTTTGATTGCTAAGGAGAAAATTCTAGTCTTCCTGTCAAAGACTATGCCAACATTCTGCTCCTGGAAGCCAACTAGCCTATCAAAGTAGTCAGAAGTCTGTCACTCTGCGCCTTCCTGCTTTGGGACTAGTCCTGAAAATGCTTATGGAGTGCTCATTGCTAGCTGGAGAAGATAGTCAAAACCAGCCCATGTTGGACCATCTTCTAACTGCAGGAATATACACAGAACCACTCTCTTATAAACTCAGAAAGCTTCTGATGAGATAATAAGGTACCCACCCAGTATGTTGCTATTTTTTGGATCTGGGACTCACCACACCCTCAAAAACAAAACATGAAGCACAGCCCTACTAACTATACATACCTGATCAGAGGCAACCAAGCTACAACAATAAAAACAGAACCAAACTTCCAAAGAAATCAGGCTTGAATTTCATATTAGGCATGCAATCAATGAAAGAAGTCCATATGTCCAAGTCACATTATAGACAAAACAAATAAAATGAAAACATAAGATAATATACTCTCACTACCACTAGTCCTTCATATGTGTTCTAAAATGAGAACTACGGGCTGGAGAGATGGCCTAGCGGTTAAGAGCACTGACCGCTCTTACAGAGGACCCAGGTTTGATCCCAAGCACCCACATGGTGGCTGAGTACCTTCTGAAACTCCAATTCCAGGAGAACTCCAGTTCCAGGGAAATCTGACACCCTCTTCTGACCTCCTCTGCATTGCATGACACGGGTGCACAAACTTGTAAGCAGACAGTACATTCATACACATATAGAAATAAATAAAAAATATTAATAAAAATTTTCAAAAAATAAAATGAGAACTACATAGAGGAGATTCAGGGCAATATAAAATAATTAAAAGCTTTTAAAAACACACAAAATTAATTCAAATAAATCAAAGATGGTATAATTAAGACATGGATGGAATATTCAGGAGCTCAAGGTCACCATTCAAAGTGCAAATCTATAGCTGGGTATGGTGGTACACACCTTGAATCCTAACACTCAGGAGGCAGAGGCAGGCACAGATCTTTGTGAGTTCAAGTCCAGCTTGGTCTACAGAGAGAGTTCCAGGACAGCTGGGGCTACAGGAAAACCCTGCCTTAAAAAGACCAAAAAAAAAAAAAAAAAGAAACCGAAAAACAACAAATAAGAAAAAAAAAACCAAAGTAAAATCATAAAAAAAAAACTGATTAAAGTAAGTAGAGAAAGAGAAATATCAGGGTCAAGAGGCTTTGAAGCACTATTCAATAGGATTATAGATGAAAATGTATAATGACCGGAATTGGGTTTTTACATGAAGGGATGCTGTTACTCATAAATAATAATCAAAAAAAAAAATGGAAAAAAAAAACCTGAGAGAAAAGATGCAGACAGTTATGGCAGAAATGCATGATCTGGAGATGGGTAGGGTGGGGTCCGGGGGACAGGGAAATGGAAAATAGGCCTAACCTGAATTGGGACAGTGATGTTGAAATACACAAAGCATCAATAAATAAATGAGAAGAAAAAAATAAATAAAATATACATAGTACACATAAAGAAAAGAAAATTAATAATGCTGGAAAGCACAAAGCAAATAAAAGCAGCAACCATAGTTGTAATAAGACATAGCAACTGGTTGTATTATCGTTTGATCCTTCTTTCCGAACCGTATGAGGTGGCTTTTTTACCAGAACACCTAGGCTCCAGTGGTGGACCCATGCTAAAAGGCGATTAATGACAACAAATAACTAAGCATCTCTATCTCTCCTCGTCTCCTCTCTCTCTCTCTAGATAAGATAGTATATATCATATTATATAGAGATACTCTCTATATATAATCAAATATCACATATTACAGGAAATAAGAGGAGGTGAGAATAGGGGAAGGGGAGGAGGAATCTAAATATCATCAAATTCTATAGTATGAAAATCATAAAAGTTCAAGAAAAATTAAATGCCTTTAATAAACCTGAAAAAAGTCTAGTTTTGTAAAGAAGTATGTATACACAGTTAAGTACATTTGAAACCTAAGTGATTGGGTAGCCAATGGTTTTAGATGTTTCTCTTTTAACCAACTTGCAGAGGAAAAAGTTTATTTTATCTTAAACCTTCCAGGTCACAATTCATGACTTAGGGAAGCCAAAGGAGGAACTCAGGGGAGTACAGACTATGGAGGAACACTGTTGAGGGCCTGCTCTCCTGGCCCATGCTCTACTTGCTTTCTTATATAGCACCACGTGCCCAGGGGTAGCACCATCCACAGTGGGTTTGGCCTTCCCACATCTCTCAACAATCAAGAAAATACCCCCAAAGACAAGGTGGAACTCCAGTCCAATGGAGGCAATTACCTTCTTGAAGTTCTCTCAACCCGCTTGTGTCAAGATGGTCTTGTCCCTTTGCTTACGTGGTTTCCATATTACAGTAATACTGACATCAGAGAAAGAGTTTGGAGATTCTCCCTATATTACTATATATTTGAATAAGTGAGGTATCATTGGATTCAGATATTTTGAATTATTGATAAAATTCTGTGAATCCCTCTGGGCCTAGATTTTTTTTTCGAAGATCATTGCCTTTTTCTTTCAGTTTCTTTATTTGATAATGGGTGTGTTTTACTTGTTGATCTCTTTTGGATTAACTTGGTCATTTTAATGAATATAAAATTCATCGATTTCTTTTAGTTTTTCAAACCTATGTGAATATAGGTCTTGAAAATATTCTCTGGAGATCTCCCAAGACCAGGTGAAGAACAGGAAGAAGCACATAGAACTCCAAACAGACAAGATCAGAAAAGAAACTCTCCATGCCACATCATTGTTAAGATGCTAGACACCCAAAACAAAGACAAAATCCTTAAAGTCACAAGAGAAAAACAAGTGACCTATAAGTGGAAACCTATCAGAATTACAACTGGCTTCTCAATGCAAACTATGAAAGCAAGAAGAATGTGGAGCAAAGCATTCCCAGTGCTAAAGGACAATAGATGCCAACCCAGGTTACTATAACCAGCAAAAATGTCAATTATAGTTGAAGGAGAGAGAAAAACCTTCCATGACATAAACAAGTTGAAAGAATGCATGTCCAGAAAACCAACCCTTCAGAGAATACTTGAAGCAATTCAAAGGACAGAAGAAAGGAGCAACCATCCCCAGGCACCTAGAAAGAGAAATCAATAAAAGCATAACTGCAGAAGTAGAAACGTAAACCAAAACTGCAAATGGATAATAAGGCAAAAGGAAGCAACACAAACCTATCAGTCATAACCTTAAATACTAGTGGATTAATTCCCCAATCAAAAGACATAGACTGGGAGATTGGATTAGGAAACAGAATCCATCTATATGCTGTCTACAAGAAACACATCTTACCTTCAAGGACAGCCACCACATTAAAGTGAAAGGATGGAAAAAAAATATTCCAAGCAAATGGTACCAAAAAGATAGCAGGTGTTTCTATTTTAATATCAGACAAAATAGACTTCAAAGTAAAAGAAATCAGAAGAGACAAAGAAGGCCATTACATTCTTATCAAAGGAAAAATTCACAGAGAAGATTTCACAATTATGAATATATATGCACCAAACTCTGGTGCACCAAACTTTTTAAAGACAATTCTCCAGGACCACAAGTCACACTAACCCCAGTACACTCATAGTAGGAGACTTCAATATCCCACTGAGTCCTTTGGATAGGTCAACAGGACAAAGAATAGAGAGATATCTGAATGATATGATACACCAAATGGACCACATAGACCTCTACCGAATATTCCACCTTAATACCAGTGAATACACTTTTTACTCAGCACCCCATGGAATATTCTCCAAAATTGACCACATACTGGGACACAGAAGAAACCTCGACAAATACAAAAAGATTGAAATAATTTCATGCATTCTATCAGACCACAGTGCAATAAAGCTCAACATCAACACCAGGATAAGCCCCACTGCCTACAAGAACAAAGGGAGACTAAACAACACACTCTTGAATAATGAATGGATCAAGGAAGAGATAAAGAAAGAAATAAAAGCATTCCTGGAACTGAATGACAATGACAATACAACACAACAAAAACTATGGGATACCTTAAAAGCAGTCTTAAGAGGGAAGTTTCTAGCCCTGGGTGCCTACATTAGAAAAACAGAAAGAGCACAAGTGAATGATCTAACAATGCAACTAAAAGCATTTAGAGGCAACAACAGATGAACCTTAAACACAACAGAAAGGAAGAAATAACAAAAATCAGAGCAGAAATCAATGAAATAGAAACAAAGGAAACAATACAAAAAAATCAATGAATCCAAAAGTTGGTTCTTTGAAAGACTAAACAAGATAGACAGACCTCTAGCCCAGTAAACCAAAAGAAAGAAGGAACAACTCCAAATCAATAAAATCCATGATGAAAAGGGAAATATCACAACAGACAAGGGATAGATCCAGAAAATCATATGGGAATACTTCAAAAACCTATACTCTACCATGTTTGAAAACCTAGAAGAAATGGATGAATACCTGAAATCCTGGGAATCATCAAACCTCAACCAAGAAAAGATCGACAGCTTAAACAGACCCATAATACATGAAGAAATTGAAGATGTAATAAGAAACCTCCAAACTAAAAAAAGCCCAGGCCCAGACAGTTTCACGGCAGAATTCTGTAAAACATTTCAAAAAGACCTACAAGCATTATTACTGAAATTGTTTAGAATGATACAGTCAGAGGGAATTCTCCCAAAAGCCAGCATCACTCTATTGCCAAAACCAGGCAAAGATACAACTAAAAAGGAGAATTATACACCCATCTCCCTAATGAACACAGAGGCCAAAATTCTAAACAGGATACTGGCACATTGCTTACAGACCCTCATTAAAAACATCATCCATCACGACCACGTTGGATTCATACCAGAGATGCAGGGATGGTTCAATATATGAAAATAAATAAACATCATCAAACACATAAATGGAACCAAAGACAAAACCACACCATCATCTCAATTGATGCTGAAAAAGCCTTTTACAAAATCCAGAATCTCTTCATGCCTAAAGTCCTAGATGGAATTGGATTGAAGGGATCATTCCTCAATGTAATCAAAGCCATATACAGGAAACCCACAGCCAATATCATCCTAAATGGGGAAATAACAGAAACGTTCCCTTTAAAGGTAGGAACTCACAGAGATCCACCTGTCTCTGCCTTCCGAATGCTGGGATTAAAAGCATGCACCACCATGCCCGGCCTAAAATGAGTATTATGTGGGTGCTGGGAATCAAACCCCTGTCCTCTGCAAGAGCAGTCAGTGCTCTTAGCCACAGAGCCATCTCCCCAGCCCCTCTATAACCAAAATTTTAAACCATTAAAGAAAGAAATTGAAGAAGACATCAGAAGATGGAAAAACCTCCCATGCTCATGGATTGGAAAAATTAATATAGTAAAAATGTCCATTCTACCAAAACTCTTGTATAGATTTAACTCAATCCCAATCAAAATCCCCAAGAGTTTCTTCACATACTTGGAAAAAAAGTCCTTAAATTCATTTGGAAAAACTAAAGACTCCGATTAGCCAAAACAACCCTGACTGAAAAGATCTACACAGGGGTTATCTCTATACAAGACTTCAAACTATATTACAGGGCTATAGTCATAAAAACAGCCTGGTAGTAGCACAAAACAGACCTGTTGACCAATGGAACAAAACTGAAGATCCAAACCTGAGCACATACAATTTCAACCATCTCATATTTGACAAGGGAGGTCAAGAAGACACAATGGAGAAAAGACAGCATCCTCAGTAAGTAATGTTGGTAAAACTGGATCACAACTTGTAGAAGAATGAAATTAAACCCCTACCTCTCACCCTGTACAAAAGTCAACTGCAGATGGATCAAAGACCTCAACGTGAAACCCGAAACTCTGAAGGTGATAGAAGAATACATGGGCAGCAGAGTACAAGACATAGGCATAGGAAAAGACTTCCTAAATCAGACAACAGCTGGGCAAGAATTAAGGTCGACAGTTGACAAGTGGGACCTCATTAAATTCAAAAGCTTCTGTACATCAAAAGAAACAATCAAGGAAGTGAAGAGAAATCCCACAGAGTGTGAGGAAACCGTCACTGCAGAAACATCTGACAAAGCACTGATTTCCAGAATACATAAGCTACTCAAAAAACAAAGAAGAAAGAAAACAAATGACCCACTCAATAGATGAAGCAAAGAACTGAACAGAGACTTCACAAGTGAGGAATTAGAGATTGCTGAGAAACACCTTACGAAGTGTTCAACATCACTAATTATTAAGGAAATGCTAATCAAAACCACTTTAAGATATCATCTTACTCCAAGAAGACTGGCTAGGATCAAGAAAACAAATGATACCAAGTGCTGGAGAGGTTGTGGGGAAAGGGGAACACTCATCCACTGCTGGTGGGAATGTAAACTCGTATAGCCACTATGGAAAGCAGTGTGGAGAACCCTTGGAAGACTTGGAATGAACTTGCCACCCGACCCAGCCATACCACTCCTGGGCATGTACCCTCAAGACTCACCCCACCACAGAGACACATGCACAGCCATGTTTATTTCAGCTCTCTTCACAATAGCAAGGAGCTGGAACCAACCCAAATGCCCTTCAACTGATGAGTGGATAGAGAAAATGTGGTACATCTAAACAATGGAGTTCTATGCAGCAGTAAAGAAAGATGACATCATGAGCTTTGCAGGAAAATGGCTGGAGCTAGAGGACATCATGCTGAGTGAAGTAACACAGTCCCAGAAAAATCACACGAAGAATGATATCTCTCATCTCTCGATGCTAGTGCCAAATACCTAGTTGTAAGTATTTCTTTTGCACGGCCCCTTGAGCTTTTGTCCAAGCAGTTGGGAGTGATGCATATTGGAAACAACGACAACAACAACAACAACAATGGAAAGGACTGCATCAAAGAACTGACTGAAACAGTGAACTTCTGCTCAAAACAGTCAACTTCCACATGGAGAATATTGAGAAAGACAGAGAAAGGGATGAAAAGCATGTTTGGCAGAATGCATGAGCTCTGGCGGGGTGGGGGGATAGGATGGGGGACACAGGTCTAGATTTGATAAACAAAATATATATGGAAAAAATGTTATTGTACTTCATAGATAAGAAAAAATATATTCCCTGATGATATTTGGTTTCTTCTGGGTAATTTTCCCACCCATCTGTCTCTGAATTTGTTGATTTGGACTTACTCTTTCTTTTGGTTTACTGGTGAAAGTGTCTGTCCATCTAATTTATTTTTGCAAAGAACCATTTCTTGAATTCATTGACTCTTTTAATCCATTTTGTTTCTGTTTCATGAGAACCTACAAGGTTCATAACCCTAAAAATACTGTCATTTTCTTCCTTAGCAGGCATCAAATGCTAATATGTCACAAGGATGGATAGGGCACATGAGAAACTTTTCCATTCATGCTAGAACATTTACGGGTCTAAAATTCTTCATGTCTTCTACTGGCAACCACTGATGACTTCATGGATGCTGTGGTCAGGTCATATCCAGAAGACAATTTTTTTGAAAAAAATTATTTTATTTATTTTTGTATGTGTATGAATGTACTGTCTGCATGTAGGTTTGCTCACCCCGTGTCGTGCAATCCTGCGGAGGTCAGAAGAGGGTTTCGGATTCCCCTGGAACTGGAGTTCTCCTGGAATTAGAGTTACAGACAGTTCACAGACGACATGTGGGTGCTGGAGATCAAACCCCGGTCCTCTGCAAGATCAGTCGGTGCTCTTAACCGCTAGGCCATCTCTCCAGCCCCGACAAATTTTTTAAACAATTTTATTCATTATTGTTTATTTAATGCATATGAGTGTAGTTGCATGTAGGTTGCTGTACCTATGACTTTCAGTGCTGTGGTATGTCAGAAGAGTGTAAGATACCTAAAACCTGGAGTTACAAAGGTTTTTATCAACTATGTGGATGCTGGTATTTTAACCTTGGTTATCTGCAAGAGCAACTAGTGAGCTTATACCCTGGGCCGTGTCTCTAGCACCAGAAGAGATTGTTTTGCCCCAGGACTCTGACTTTAGCCTCTTAAATTCATTATGACCCCTTCTTTGCAATATTCATGATACTTGGGAATTTACTACTAAGTTGTTTGTTTAGAGGCATCAAAGATATTATGCAAATTGTAGCATAAATTTAAAATCAACTTAACTATAATATGTAACTTATTGGAGTTGACAAAATCAATTTAATTTAAAATATCTGGGCTACATAAGCTTATATAAGTGGTGTCTGTACTTAAAAGGCAACAGATTTAATGTACTAATACAAATATTTGAAGCAGTGGTCAAAATTCAATTTGAGTACATTGATTAAGTTTGACATGTTTGGAATGTTAATATGCAACACGTGTTTATTACCATTTGCTCCTCCAAACAAAAGGGAAAAACACAAACATTGTTTACCACACAAATGAAATATTATTTGTATATATTAATTTGATTGTATAAGATAAAATCCCATTAGATGTTTAGGGGGAATAAACATTTTAAATAAAATCAATACAGAATTTTTATTAATAAATTTGTTGACCTTTTGCCTGAATAGACAATTTAGAAGAAGATAAAATTTGATTTCGTAGGTCTTAAGTGCACAAGATTATTTTTTCTCACTTCTTACACTGGAAGAGACATAAATTACTAATGACACAGTACTTCAGCATGTCAGTCATAATCTGAAGTTGTCTTTATCATGATTGTCAGAATGACTACCCTATTTGAAGGTGTGCTTTGAATTGAGCAATAATAAATGTTTAAATATGACATATATTTGAGAAAAACAGAACAAACAATATAAATAATTTAATTGCAGGAGTCAACTTTTATAATTATCCTCAAGAAGTTTCCAGATGTTGGACTTATTATTAATGGAATATTCCCTCGATTAGTACAGTAAGTCTGTGCTGATGATATTCTCACAGGAGAAACCCAGAGGAGAGTTATCTTCAAATAATACTGTGAGATTACAGTATGGAATTTCTTCATTCCTGAGGTACTGATGAAATTTCACAGCAGCCACCTGGTAAACAAAAACTGGAAGTACTTCTAAAACCTATGCTTTCTTTTTCTATGTAATGAATAGAGCCTATACCTCTCACATAGCCCAGCCCTCTTCCACAGCTTCTAGATTTATAAATTCTCATTTAAATGGACACATTCATATCTCCTTTCTGTTCCACCATACATATTTATGTCTATTCATACCTATAGTGAGCATGCATTTTGCAAATAATTTTTAAATGCCTTGCTGATGTGTTCAGACATGTCCTTCAGACAAGGAGTGATTCAGTTAAGTAGTTTCATAGAGATGTTTTTAATTAAATTTTGTGAATTTTATACAATATATTCTAGTTGTATTTCATTCTCATCCCCTCTCTGCATGCCCTTACTACACAATTTCATGTACATTTTTTTCTATACATACTGAGCATGAACATGCTTCTGTGTGTGTGTGTGTGTGTGTGTGTGTGTGTGTGTGTGTGTGTGTGTGTGTGTGAGTGTATGCCTATAGGGTCAAATTTGCCTCCCCAAATTCCCTTTAGAAGAGGTCCATACACTGGAGCCTATTCAACCTGCCAAGAAACATTCTTAAATGAAACTGAATCTGCTCCCCACCCAACAGGTATCTGTTGTCAATATTTCTCTAGTGTTGGGGTTTCTTACTTCCCATGTCTATTCTGGGATTTTATCTGGCTTGAGCTAACATGAGACTTATGTATGTTTCATTGTCATTGTGAGTTCATATAAGTTAAGTGCCTAGCTATCAGGAAAATTCTGTTTCCTTGTGGTCATTCAACTCCTTTGTCTCTTACATTCTTTCCACTCCCTCTACTTCAATAATACCTGAGACTTGGAAAGCAGATGGTTAGTAATGGTATTCAGGCATTAGCAGTCAGCATCCCCTTGTTGTCTGCTCATTGGCCATTTGTGGGTTTCTGTGTTAATTATCTTCTGGTTCCTAAGAAGCTTCCTTGGTGAGAGTTTAGAGATACTTTAATCTATGGGTATTAGGAGTCCATTTAATGCTATACCTATTTAACACAATAATAGCATTAACTGTCACCAATGGCCTGTGACTTGTCTCCTCTCAGGTTCCTAGTCCTAATATCAATGTCCAAGTAACTCAAAATCATGAATAAAAAATGAATTAAGTCCATAAAAATTTAAATGGTTGAATTAAATGAGTAAAACAATTCATAACATGAAATTAGAATTCAGTAGAATATTCAAATTTCTAAAGAAATGCCAATCTAAAATAAAACGAAATAAAAAAATCCTGATTTAAAATGGTTTAGAACTTGCTTTTAAGGTTTGGTGTAATATATATATGAATCCATATATATATATAATATGATAGATATATATAGATATATATATATATGTCTTATTTGAGACAGGTGCCTCTGCCTCCCAAGTGCTAAGATTACAGGCATGCACCAACATGCTGCCCAGCTTTATTTTATATTTAATCAAATTACTTACTAACTTTCAAAATTTCTATGGCTAATCTCTAATTATTTACATTTATATCCTCATTTCTTCATTTTTTCCCATTTCTCTTTGTTCAGTATCTATAACCAGAGGGATGATGGAGGAGGTTCTCAAGTCTGTCATCTTAAACTTTTACATGACTCCGTTCAAGTATTACTACCAAATTAAAATGTAAATATTTATAATTTTTCAATGTATTTATAAAATGTATACTCCTTATTCTCTGAGGATATTTGCATACCCTGTGGTATTTTAAAAGTTTCACACATCAGTTATTTTAATTTATAGCCATACAAAATTAAAACTCAGTAAACATTTGTCATAAGATATTATATTTCTCTAGAAATAAGTGTTATTTTTCCATCACTGCAGTTTCTTAAGCCTATGTACATGATGAATCTATTCATCGCTGTTTAACAATACTATTTATTTCTTCAGATTACTCTTTGAATATTAAATGGCTAGAATATAGTTTTTGTTTATATAAAACATATATAAGATAGTATTTTACTTCAAAAGGGAATTCGCATTATCTCTTAAGTAATTAAACTTTATGCATTTTCATTACATGATAACCATACTTATCATTCCTTCTGTGTTCTAAAGTTTGAAATTGTTCACCTTGATGTTCAGGCTGTTTTCTCTCATACTGTTGGAAATAAACTGTCCAAAGAGAACAGACTTTTATTTTCTTATTGGGATCTTATTTTGTGAACTGTTGAAATACAGGTTAGCAAATATCTCTATGATACTTTAAATGTGAGTATCAAACTAATATTTGTAGAAAGTTTTACATAATGAAGAGATTACTCAGTAGATATCACTATAGATGCTCTAAATTAAAGGTGAAAATTAAGAACACATAAAATAAAATAGTTAAATGCTACTTATGTATTTTTTTTAATTTTTATAAAATGTTAGCAATATGACTAATTATATAGCTATCTTCATTAACTTTTTCTCAGAAGGAATTATTTTGGCATATAACCTTCTTACTTGGCCTGAAGTTCATTGATAATAAATATACTGCAATATAATAGTGATATAGTTACCCTATTCAGGGATAGGCACTATGCAGCCTCCTGTTTTCTATGCATTGGCCAGTTGCAAGTTTCTTTGTTAACCACCCTCTGTTGTATAAGTAAACTTCTTTGGTGGGAGGTGACAGATGCATTAGCATGGGTATGCCGATAAGTAATTGTATTGTTAGGAATGGACACCTCTGATGAAATGGAAATTAAAAACAATTCCAAAGTTTTTGTTCAATTCCAAAGTATTCATGCCATTATTGCACCATTGGGCTTATATTGTCTGACAAACTGTAGTCTTCAGTTTTCACAGCTTTGTAAATTTGATGATTACTTTTTCCGCAGTTTGAAAGCTAGCTCTTAGAGATGAAGTTCTGTACTATCATAATTCCTCTCTGTTCTATAACTCACCTATGTACTCCCTTCTGTAATATTGTCTTACCATCAAGTTCTGGTAGAACCAAAAGCTGAGACAGTGACCAGTAATATTTGAGGGTCTATGAGACTCCTAGACAACAGCTTCAAGAGGAGAAAGTGATTCCTATCATTAGAGTTTTCTTTTGTTTGCCTATTATTGGCAATAGCCAATGTTTACCTGTTATGTGATAGCTATTTTTAATCTCATTTTTTAAAATGTATATGTAAATATTTTATGAAACATATATTGTAAGGTTATCATATGGCTTTCTCTAAAGTTTTTTTTTTCTTTCAGTGTTACTCATCTCTCCCTTTACTATTTTGTCTACCTTGCTTATTCAAACTCAGGTTCTCATGCTTACAAAACATGTATGGTTATCCATTGAACAATCTACCTGGCTTGAATTTGCATCTTTTATTTTAAAGTGAAAACTTCATCTAAAACAAAAGAAATCCAACAAAAGGCATATATTAATAAAAGAGATATCTTTGAAACCAAAACACAGCACAGTAATTAATTAGGAAATTCAAGAAGCCCTCCCCAGAATCCCTGGCCCATTGTGGGTGAAGATGCTTAATTAGTAGTTGAAGAATTCTCTGTTTTTTTGAAAAATGTTGTATAAAATTTTCATTTTATTATGCATTTCTGTAATTACGTTTTTAGATCAAACTACTCCTCAAACAGAAGTCTGAGTGTGAAATTTGCCTCCATTCATTCTTTATTCATATTAAAAATTAGAAGAACTGAAAGAAAACAGATTGTATAGGAAAGTTCATTAAATTCTGGGGGAGTAGGTGTGCAGAAAGGAGAAGATCTAAGGACCATCTTACTATGGTTGTATGAAAATCACAAAAATTTAGTAAAAATCTTTGTCCAACATTTTTGTGCTCTCTGAAAGTGGAAAGAATAGTACTTTTCATTAAGTGTTAAATGGCAGAATATATTAGAAAATTTAACCATTGGGACCTTTATAATCTTCATCTTTCCATCAACTCTAAGTAGTGCTACTACCCTGGAGAACAAACGTTTACCACAGTGGCCTTTACCAGGTATTTAAGATAAAATCTCTCTCATCTCATATAGGTCAAATTTATTAGAAACTAAGACAGTAGTGATACTTTGGTCAGCAGTGAATTGGAAGGAGCAAAGAGTGCTGTGAGAAGCAATGGCAATACTGTAGTTTCCTAAGTCCGTGGTCTGGAGGTCTGATTTATTATTACAAAGTTAGGCTCAGTTTTTGCCTACTCAACAAGCTGTAAATTTAGGATATCATGCATTTAACTGCATGTACCTGAGAGACACCTGAAAAAATTGTAAAAATCACAAGAAACTATGATTGTGTTATTAAATAATTAATGCATTTGAAGAAATATAAAATTTGTCAAGCATTTCAATTGATAGCAACAGGTCAGAATTTTTTACCTTGGCAAATCTAGTTTTCATTTCTTATTTTAATTTCATTTGTATGAACATATTGCCTGCGTATACATTAGTGCACCTGTATCATGCAATGCTCACAGGGGTCAGAAGATGGTGTCAGATGTGTCAGATTCCCTGAAACTAGAATTAATAATGACTGTTAGTCACAATAAGAGTGCTATGAATTGCACCAGGGTCCTCTGCAATAGCAGCTAGTGCTCTGAATTGCCAAGCCATCTTGCCAGCCAGCAAATCTACTTTTAATTAATCACTATTAGAAGGAAAAAAAAAAAAAAAAGCCTGTGCTTGCTTGGTTTAAAAATTTGAATCTCTTTTATTAATTAGATTTTTATTTGACTATTTAATTCATGTATATGATCCATTCCAAATACTCTTCTGTTGCTCTTATTCCAGATCTAAGTGGGACATGTGCACACATGCAATGGTACTCTTACACATATATACACATAGTAACACACAAGTAAACACACACAAAGAAACAGAATAATTTCTGAGTAAATTCTATACAAGCTTCTACAACTTTTAAAAAAGTTTTGATTAAAGCTTTGTACATTTCATGCAAGATTTCTTAATAAAATTTAGACCCAGGGCTGGAGAGATATCCTAGCAGTTAAGAGCGCCGACTGCTTTTGGAGAGGACCCAGGTTCGATCCCTAGCACCCACATGGAGGCTGAGAACCGTCTTTAACTCCAGTTCTAGGGGACTCCCACACCCTCCTCTGACCTCTGCGGCATTGCACGACATGGATGCACAGATCTACATGCAGACAGTACATTCATACACTAAATAAATAAAAAAAAATAAAAATAAATAAAATTTAGAACCATTTCCCTTTTCATGGCCCCACCCTCCAGAGCTCCTATATTCAGCATGCATGACTTGCAGCTTTTTCTCAGTCTTTTTAAAAATTTTAAGTAATATTTATTTTTATTTGTATGCAATTCAACTGTTAAAATGTGAATCTTTAAACATGTTTTGGAATTAACCTATAGTTTATTTTAAGACATCGTAATTTTGATATGTGTGGAGTGTATACATGCATGTATGTGATAATATAAAATTAAAAGGAAAAAGAAAAACAACCAAAAAAAGACTTGGTCAAAGAACTGACCAAACCAGTAATTTTCTGCCCCAAATAGTAAACTTCTGTATCTACAACTTTTTAGAAGTAAAATACTATCTAAATTTTATTATAATTTTGCACAATGAAATAGCACTGTATATAAAACTAGATGATATTATTACAAATAAAGTTAATTATTTCGATGTATGTTTATATGGAAAACTCATATATATAACTTTAATTTTACAACAGTATTATGCTATTCTGTTTGTGTGATTGATAAACAAAAATTATATGATATGACATGATTTATAAATAAAGTTTCTGTAAAATCCTATAAAATATTAATACTGTATTTATGATATAGGCCTTGCGATAAACGAAAGATGACTGAAAAAAGAACAGGGTTAGAAACCAGTTAAGAAAATCTGAAATGAATATTGATTCTCATCTGTGAATAAAGGGAGATTGTAGTTAGATTCGCTGCTGCCCAGAATATCAAAGTAGTGACTCTTCTGTCAATGAAATTTAAAGGATGCCAAAAAACTTCTGTTCTGTGGTAAATTTACTCTTATTAAATAGAAGTTCTGGGCTTTATCATTTTTTTTAAATTTTTATTTATTTCTGTTTGTGTATGAATGTACTGTATGCATGCAGGTATGTGCACCCGTGTCATGCAATGCCGCGGAGGTCAGAAGAGGGTGTCAGATTCCCCTGGAACTGGAGTTCTCCTGGAGTTGGAGTTACAGACGGTTCTCAGCCGCCATGTGGGTGCTGGGGATCGAACCCGGGTCCTCTGTAAGAGCAGTTGGCGCTCTTAACCGCTAGGCCATCTCTCCAGCCCGGCTTTATCATTTGTAATATGCTTCCTGAGATACACATACACACACACACACACACACACACACACACAACATATATATATATATATATATATATATATATATATTTGTTATATACATGTTATATGTATAACTGTTACATATATATGTAACAATTCTGCAAATATAGGCACAAATATAAGACCAACCACTAAATCAACAACAACCATCTCTTACCTTTATTTAATAGCAATCTTTCTCTTCTTATTTTTGCATAAACAGGTATACAATTTAAATCTGTGATCAGTCAGGTTGTAACCACTGGTAGAGGAAACAAGTATTAACTTAGGTTAAAAAAATGTATGCTTCAATTACAAGAAATATGTTGTGCTTTTCCATCTTCAGCAATGTATTAATAATATCTAATTTATATCTTTATATGAATTTAAATGTGAGGTGACACTTTATATATACAGGTTTCATAAATGCATAATTTCTTCTGCTTTATGTTTTGCTATTCTTGAAGTTTCTATAGGGTTTATGTAAAACCACTATCTTTTTTTTATTAGAGAAATGTATGTGGGTGGAGAGAAGTCTCTGGTAAGAGCACAGATGGCTCTTGCAGCATCCACATGTCAACACCCTTTGTATCACCAGTTGAATGCCATCTGATACCCTCTTCTGGCCTCTGCATGAGTATGGTATACCCACATACATACAAGCAAATACCCAATACAAAATACTCAATGCTTGACCAGACAGAACTACCCTTTTAAAACTAGTTCTATGTGTTCTTGCATTTGTTAATGTTTGTGTGTTTAAATGAGTATGAAGACATCGTGATGGCAGTTTAAGGTAGTAGGGCCTGGTAAAATGAGGTAAATTATGGAACATGACCATTTTTCTGGTGCGTTCCTTGCCTTATAACAGAACGGGACTGAACAAAACAGGTTTGTATTACCATGCAGAACAAGTAGCCTCTTCTTATTTAGAAAAGAAGGGAGAAGTGTTAGTCTAAGTCACTGCCTGCATACATGCAGCAGTTCAGGTGCATGGTGGTTCTTTTCCTTTGTTCCTTTGGTCTTAGTAACAATGGCAAAAAGGCTGGATCAAAGAACTTCTGCCCAAACAATAAATCTCTCCAGAGAAAAACTTTAAAAAGACTGAGAAAAAGATGCAAGACATGTATGGCAGAATGCATGAACTGGGGTGGGGTTGGAGTCATGGAAAAGGAAATGTGTAAAAAAATAACCATGTTTCCATCCTTTTTTATAATACTTTTATTGATATTTTGTTCATTTCAGACATCATTGTTCAGTTCAATTTAGACATATTTCCTTTTCCCTTCTTCCCATCCCACTTCCTGCACTCTGCCATGCATGTTCTGCATCTTTCTCTCAGTCTCTCCAAAGGTTTTCTCTGCAAAAGTTATTGTCCTAGGCAGAATTCAACCACAGCAGTCCATTCCTTGACCCAGTCTTCATGCTGTTATGGTTCCATCCCTACTGTACCAGTCCAAAGTATGGTCATGTATACGTTATATATGTACCATAATTATGTCCTCCAGTAATAAATAAACTGTATGTTAATTCTGATATATGTCCAGGAGTTCATTTTTTTCTTTTAATTATATATTACTCTAAAATATGTATATATACCTTCCAACCATATACATTAATTACCATGTCTGAAAGTAAATTTTGAGCTAATTCTGGGGCACGGTACAAGATTCACATTATATCATCACAGTTACTTTCAGATAGAAAGAAATATAAGAACAACATTGCTCAGATTGTCTTTCAATTGTGGGATTTGGTACTAGCATCCACAAATGTGGGAAACCATTCCCCATTTCCTGTGTTACTTCACTTAGCATAATAGATTTGAGTTTCATCCATTTACCTTCAAAGTTCATGATGTTATCTTTCTTTACTACTGCATAGAACTCCATTGTATAGATGTACCAAAGTTTTGTTATCCATTTGTCAGTTGAGGGGCATTTGGGTGGGAGTCTTGTGAGTATATACCCAGGAGTGGTATGAGCAGGTCAGGTGGTAGGCCCATTTTGAGTCTTTTAAGGGTTCTCCACACTGCTTTCCACAGTGGTTGTACAAGTTTACATTCCCACCAGCAGTGGATGCTTGTTCTCCTTTCCCCACAACCTCTCCAGCATTTGGTGTCTTTAGTTTTCTTGATCTTAGCCAGTCTTACCAGAGTGAGATGATATCTTAGAGTGGTTTTAATTAGCATTTCCTTAACTATTACACTTTTAAGATGTTTCTCAGCCATATTTACTTCTCACTGGTGAAGTCTCTGTTCAACTCTTTACTCCATATTTTGAGTGAGTCATTTGTTTCCTTGCTTCTTTGTTTTTTGAGTAGTTTATATATTCTAGAGGTCGATGCTCTGTCAGTTGTATCACTGGTGAAGATTTCCTCCCAATCTGTGGGTTTTTTTCTTCACTTCCTTGAATATTTCTTTTGCTGTTCAGGAGCTTTAGCATTTGATGAAGTCCCACTAATAAGCTGTTGACCTTATTTCCTGTGCAACTGCTGTCTGATTTAGAAAGTCTTTTCCTACTCCTATGTCTTGTAGATTGCTACCAACTTTTCTTCTATCACCTCCAGAGTTTCTGGTTGTGTTGAGGTCTTTGATCCATTTGGAGTTGATTTTTGTACAGGGTGAGACGTAGGGATTTATTTTTGTTCTTCTACATATGGTGATGTAGTTTTGCCAGCACTATTTGCTGAAGATGCTATCTTTCCCCCAATGAGCTTTTTTGCCCACTTTATTGAGTATGAGGTGGCTGAAATTGTATGAGCTCAAGTTTGGATCTTCAAATTTTTTTTTCCATTGGTCAATGGGTCTGTTTTTCTGCCAGTACCAGGCTGTCTTTAGGACTATAGACCTGTAGTATAGCTTGAAGTCTGGTAAGATGATCCCCCCTGTATTGCATTTTTTGCTCAGGGTTGCTTTAGCTATTTGTGGTCTTTTGTCTTTCCATATGAATTTAAAGTTATATTTTCCAACTCTTGGGGGTTTTAATTGGGATTGCATTGAATCTGTATCTTATTTGGGGTAGAATTGACATTTTTACTGTATTAATTTTTCCAATCCATGAGCATGGGAGGTTTTTCCATCTTCTAATGTAATCTTCAATCTCCTTCTTCAGGGATCTAGAATTTTTGTTGTAAGGATCTTCTTGATTAGAGTTTGGTCTAATAGGATGGTAGAGGCAAGCTAGAATGGGCCTTGGTGGATGTTGTGTGTGATTCTTTTTACAGTTCAACAGTTTTAGATGACATTTTGAAAAAGTTCCAAAGAAACTTTAAAAATCTGCATTTCAAAACTGAGAGAAATATGCAGGACAGTTATGGCAGAATGCATGATCTCGGTTGGGGTGGGGGTGGGGGGGAAGGGAAAGGGAAATATGCCTGAACTGAATTGGAAAATGATGTATGAAATGCACAAAGCATCAATAAAAAAAATAAAATAAAAAAAATAAAATTAAAAAAAAGAAATAAAATAAAAAAAAGAAATACACAAATCATCAACAAAAGCATTATAAAAAAAAAATCTGCATTTCACTCTCCAGATCTTGAGAGCAAACTCATTTATGACCAATAAACATCTTTTAAAAAGCAATAGAGGAATGGCACCATATTTCAGTGAGTTGGCTGGGGGAGAATTTTGAAAGTTATTTGAAGCCAGTTTTGGAAGAGGGAAAGTACTGAAGTAGTGAATTTAGTGGGAATGAATTAAAATAAGAGTTTTCAGTAGGTTATTCTAGGACTGAATTCTAAGCTATGAGATACAGTAGATTTAAATCACTCTGCCAAGTAATGTTTACATCTGAGCCTCACCCTTTAAAAGTATATGATTTAAACATTGGATCAGACTATCAACATCTTCCTCTGTTCCTTTTCCACTTTTCCCTGATGGCAGTGTGTTTTCTAACAATTCGAAAGCATTATTTATCAAATATTTTCTCTTTCTTATGAAACTTGGAAAAGAGTTATTCCCATGGATCTCATTTATAATTTTCTATTATTTTCTCAAAAGTATATTGGTTTTGCAACTATAGGTTATAAATGACATGTATAGATGAAGGAACATATAATTTAAACTTTGACTTATCTATGTTGATTCTTAAGGTGAGAACTATTAAGTTGATTGCTATTTCTAAGTAAGATGAAATTATCTTCCCAGTCATTTGCATGGATGTGAATACAATCATCTATGACTAAATTACCCCACGAGTTTCTCTTTAGGTTTCTTACTGATCATTGAATGTGAATGCATTTTTATTTCTACTCAGAAGTTTGAGGTCAAAGATCATTTAGCTTTGCTCTGGGCAAACAATGAGACCCAGGCTGAGCTATAGGACTCTACTTAGATCCTTTCAGTAATATTCGTTCTCCTGAACCATCAACTTATTTGGAAATCTCACCTGTATTTCTCAACTTAAGAAGTAGTTAAAAACAAGAGATGGGAAAAAGCTGGGCATGCTGTTGCGTGCCTTTAATCCTAGCACTTGGGAGGCAGAGGCAGGCAGATCTTTGTGAGTTCAAGGACAGCCTGATCTACAGAGTGAGTTCCAGGACAGCTGGGGCTACAAGGAGACCCTGTCTTGAAAAGACAAAAAAAAAAAAAAACAAGATATGGGTTTGACTTATTTTATTCATTTACAATGGTGCTTAAAAACAGATGCATAAAATTAATAGAAATTTAAGAGTAATTGTAAAATTTGTTAATAGGCAGAACTCTTTTGTGTATTAAAATGGATTATACTGGAAGATATTTTAATAAGTGAAAAAAAGTCAGCCAAAATAAGGTGATTATAAACTGTTTTTATATGTACAACATAAAGCATATCTGCAAGAATTGGTTCCTAAAGTTCAGAAATGTGACTAAAAGCAACTGGATTTGAATATTGAAGGACTTATGTGTGTTTTGAAATATCACACTAATGTACTATGTTTAATTCATGGGAATGAAAACAATATATTCTTAAAATCTATCATATATCCCAGATATCATAAGTTAAAAATAGTATCCTAACATTTATAGTAGTTAACTCTAACAAATTTCAAAGCTGCCTTTGGTCAATGTATTATAGAAAATCCTTTAAATATACAAAAATTATGTCCCAACTTTTTATATGATATTTCCTACCTTTAACTCCTATTTAATGTCCCTCAGTCTCATAGGATCCTTACTACTCTCATGGTAAACACCAGGGAATTAAAAATAATTCAATACTTTAAAATGTAATAAGGTATATGGTCACTGAAGTCACCAGCATTTACCTCTGGCGTACACACGCATATACATGCAAAGGGCATGTGCTCCCCTCATCACAACACATACTGTGATATTTTATAGTCTATACTACACACAGTATGCGATTTCACAAATAAATATACACTTATTTAGTAGTAATTTTATAAGCATAGAATTTTTGTATGAAAAATTAATACTGTGAACAAATATATACTTTCACTTTATAAAATATATATGTATACACTATGGTTTATGGTTTATTGTATCATATAGATGTATGTATATTATATAGGTCAATAACTACTATATTTTATAGCTATTTTGTGAATTCTGAGTATTTCTGATTTTCTAACAAATCAAAAACCAAAAAAAAAATACTCATTGAAATTAAGCATATCTAGTAAGTTTCTACAGACTAATTTCTATACTGAATATTCTGGCATGTTTCCAGTCCTTAATGATGGAAAATAATGTGACACAGCCTTAACCTTGCAACTTTCCTCTGATGCAGCCAGGTGTGTTTGACAACAGGTGTTAAAACCTAAATGACTATTACTTCAGTGGGACCTGCATGAAAAACACCACCGTGAGTTCAGATTGTTTTTATAATTATAAATGTATTCCACTGAACTCATAATACATGCATCTCTAACATCCTGGCACTTTGTCACTTGCTAAAATTGCTAGTTATGTTCTGCCACTAAACACCACAGGGTATGATACAGGAGTGTCACATAGAAAAGATACATTACAAACTACTTCAGTTAGATAAAAATGACAAGTACAACAAGGGATAACAATTAAAATATTGGCCTGGTGGTGGATACCCGGGATCTCAAAATTTGGGAGTCTGAGACAGGTGGATGAATTAAGCTCAAGATCAGCCTGAGCTGCAAAGTGCAAACTAGACTAATAAGTAGCAAAATTATGTCCTCAAAATTTAAAAAAAAATAAAAAGAAAATTCATTAACGACATATTTAAATAAAGGAAATTACAGGAAATATTAAATACAACAAGAATTGTAGGCCATCCAATACAAAAATCTCTTTCTTGATAAGCAAATTCAAAATTGTTTGAACTGAATTATTCTAACTTTATCATATTAAAATCATGTTTAACACATTACCCAAAACTTTCATATACATCCACATCTAAATCACCATTTTCTCCACTTTAAAAATGTTCAATGTATAACTTTACTGAATTTTTGTGGATTTCACATAGTACATCTTAATCATATTGAGAACACTTCCCTATCTGTACCCCTCCATCACTTGCTCACAGTATTTACAGCATTCTGTCATATCTGTTAAGGTCTATCAAGTCAATGATGTATAGCTATACATCACTTGGTTTGAGGTCATCCACTGGAGCCTGTTTAGACTACGTAGATACTGTCACTCCCTTAAAGAAGACCAACTCTCCCTCCCCAACAGTGATCAGCTGTCAAAAGTTCCTCAACTAAAGTTAGGGGATCCTACCAATTTTCTCAATTGTGTGCTGCATTTTTGTATGATTGAGTTTGCATGGTGTATTAGTCACTTTTCTGCTGCTGTGATAAAGCACCATGACCAATGAACTTATAAAAGGAAGAGTTTATTTGAGCTTATGATTGATGGTTCCAGGGAATTAGAGTCCATTGAGGCAGGAGGCATGGCGGCTGGATCTGGAGCAGGAAGCCGAGGGTCACATCTCGCAAAGAGCACAAGAAGCAGAGAGAGGTTAAACTCACTAAGCCTGCCCCCAGTGACACACTTCTTCCAGCAGGGCCACACACCCAAGACCTCCAAAAACAGCGCCACCAACTGGAGACAAACGTCTGAATACCTAGAGCCTATGGGGGACACTCATCCTAATCACTACATTCCACTCCCTGGCCCCCATAGGCTCCTGACCATATAAAATGCAAAATGCATTCAGTCCAACCCCAAAAGTCCCCATAGTCTTTTTCAGTTTCAATGCCATTCAAAAGTCCACAGTCCAAAGTCTCTTCTGATACTGAGGCCAATATCCTAACTGTAAGCTCCTATAAAATCAAAAGGCAAATTACACACTCCCAAGGTACAAGTGGAACCGAATACACACTCCCATTCCAAAAGGGAAGAATAGAGGCATAGTGAGGAAACACTGGACCAAAACAAGACTGAAAACCAGCAGGGCAAAAACCAAGTCCAGTAGCTCCCAGTGTGACTTCTGGGACTTGACTTCCAAAGGGCTTAGATGGCTCAGCTCTTCCAACTTTGCTTGCAACATACATCTCTTTCTTAGGCTGGTACCACTCCCTGTATGCACCTCTCATTGGCGAATATCTCACATGTCTGGCATCTCAAAAGTCTTCTTGGGGTCTCCGCTGCCAAACAGGCTTCACATTCACAGTGGCATATTAGAGCCTTATTTATTCAGGGACACCACTGCTGCACTCTGCCTGACCTTGGCAGCTCTCTGAAACCATGGAGGAAGAACTGAAGACCCCTTCACTCTTGCAAACTTCATGCCTCTAAAGCCAGCACCATGTGAATGGAATTGCCAAATCTGGACTCTGGCCTATTTCAACAACATTTGCAACTTTTCTCTGCCCTGGACTTGCTGGAGGATTAGCTGGATGTGGTCTTTCTCTGACGGTACTGATTCTTTTATTTCCTTGTAAATCTCCAGGCCTCTCCTTAATCACATTAGTCTCCTTATGAAAGGGAGCCTCTCCTTCACATGCCTTGGTACCACCTTTAATCTTCCTAGTGCAATTATCAGATCCAAACTGTACATTCTGCATTTCTTTCTGCCCCATCTGCTCTTTTTCACTGTAGATCTGTATAATATTCACCATTAAAAGCCACACCACCATTTCTACATTAGGCTGTCTTGAAATATCCTCTGCCAAAGACATCAGTCCATTGCTTTTCTTTTTTTTTTTTTTATTTATTTCCGTATGTGTATGAATGTGTTGTCTGCATGCAAGTCTGTGCACCCGTGATGTGCAATGCTGCGGAGGTCAGAAGAGGGTGTTGGATTCCCCTGGAACTGGAGTTCTCCTGGAATTGGAGTTTCAGACGGTTCTCAGCCGCCATGTGGGTGCTGGGGATCGAACCCGAGTCCTCTGCAAGAGCGGTCATTGCTCTTAACTGCTAGGCCATCCCTCCAGCCCCCAGTCCATTGCTTTTCAACTTAGCATCAGGCAAGCATCTGCGCTGTGGGCAAACTGCTGCCACACTCTTTATCAAAATATCCCGGTTGCTGCCTAAGTCTCTATTTTCCTCTGGAACTACATTTTTTGCAGCCATGCTTTCTTTCAGCCTTCTACTAGAATGGCCTGTTAAGCTCTGCTTACAGTGGTCAACAGCTTTTCTAGCCCAAATTTCCAAAGTCTTCCACATTTCTCCAAACATCCACATGGTCAGGTTCTTCACAGCCAACAGCCACTCTCTGGTATCAAATTACTGTATTAGTCACTTTTCTGTTGCTGTGATAAAGCACCATGACCAAGGAACTTATAAAAGGAAGAGTGTATTTGAGCTTACGATTGGTGGTTCCAGGGAAGTAGAGTCCATTGTGGTGGGAGGCATGGCGGCTGGATCTGGAGCAGGAAGCCAAAGGTCACATCTCACAAAGAGCACAGGAAGCAGAGAGCAGCTGTAGACCACGAGGCTTTTTAAACTCTCTAAGCCTGCCCCCAGTTACACACTTCCTCCAGCATGGCCACACACCCCAGACCTCCAAAAACAGCACCACCAACTGGAGACAAATGTCTGAATACCTAGAGCCTATGGGGGACACTCATTATAACCACCACATATGGGTTCTGTAGATGCTACCACCATTGCTATACATTCATATGAGGAAATTCCTAGAAGCTTGTAAGACTCTGTTTCCTAATGGTCATGCACCACCCCTGGCTCTTAAATGTTTCCAACTCCACTGTGCACAATGATCCCTGTGCCCTGGGTTGGTGAATTTTAATATAAGCATTATATCTTGGGACACACACTCTCCAGTCTCTTATTTTATAAATTTTGTCACAAGACAAGTGTGTGCCCTGCTGGGTGAGCAGACTTTATCAGTGTCCTGCAGAATGCCAACTTGCAAAGGAAAAGGTGAGGGCTGCTTTTCTGGGGACTTTGTGCAGCCCTGTGCCCCATAGAGGCCTGGTATCACCCTGGACACTCCAGCTGCACAGCCCAGCATGCTACATGGGCAGAGCTACCTGTGCTCCACAGAGCACAAGACCAGCATGCTGCCCACTGGGCTAGTGGACTTCACCATGTCCTGCAGAACACCAAATGGCAAAAAGACCAGCCTAGGGAAGTGGCAGTGCAAAGAATCTAGCTGTGTGTCCAACGATGAAGCATCAGAACCCAAAGAAACAAATAAACAAACAAATCCACATGCCAAAGACACACACAAAAAAAACAACATGGGAAAAGCTCATAACAAACTGAACTCTACCAACCCTACAGAAGATTCTGACAACAAGATCTCCCTGGAAGGAAACCAACACAGACTTTAGAAAAACAATTGTGGACATATTCAAACAAAGTAGAGAAATAAGGGAAGAGAATGAAAAACTCAAGAATTACCAAGAGGGTGATAATGATAATCATTGGAAAGAACTAAGGGGAGAGCTTGAAAAACTCAAGAAGGACATAGAGGAAGAAAATTACAAAAGTTGGAAAGAAGTGAAAGGAAAAAATGACAAACTCCAGAAGGAAGTGGAAATGCTGAAAAGATCACAGGCAAAAGGGAAAAAGAAAGTGACCAATGAACCAAGGACCTACAAGATGAGAATGATGGGCTCAAAAAGGAAGTGGAAACACTAAAGAAATCACAGGAGGAAATGAAAAAGGAAATTGAACATTTATCCAATCAACAGGAAAGGATGGGAAAAAGCCTCAGAAGCAGAATGGATGAAGCAGAAAAAAGAATATCAGACACTCAGGATAACATGGTCCAACTAGAATGCTCAAGTAAAGATTATGAAAAATTAAAAAAAAAAAACACGAGTGGATCAAGAAATGTGGGAAACTATTAAATAACCAAACCTCTGCATCATAGGGATAGAGGAAGGAGAAGGATCCTAAGACAATACTATTGACCAGATCTTCAACAGGATAATAGAAGAAAATTTCCCCAAACTGAAAAAGACAAACCTATACAAATACAAGAAGCACATAGAACACCAAGCAGACAAGACCAAAAAAGAAATTCTCCACGCTGTATAATTGTTAAACACTAGATGATCAAAGCAAAGACAAAATACTGAAAGCCACAAAAGAAAAACAAGTTACATATAAGGGGAAACCCATCAGAATCACAGCTGACTTCTCAGCCCAAACTATGAAAGCTAGAAGAATGTGGACCAAAGTATTCCCTGTATTAAACCACTTTAGATGCCAACCCAGACCACTATACCCAGAAAAAATGTCAATCATAGTTGAAGAAGAAAGAAGAATCTTTCACAACATAAACAAGATGGAACAATACATGTCTAAGAAACAAACACTTCAGAAAATCCTTAAAGCAATCCAAAGAACAGAGGAAAGTAGCAACTATCCCTTAAACAATTAAAGAGAGAAAGAAACAAAATCATAACAGAGTAAATATAAAGCTAGCCCAAGAATACAAACCAAAAATAAGGTAAAAAGAAGTAACACACATCTCTCAATAACAACCTTAAATACTAATGGTCTCAACTCCCCAATCAAAAGGAAAGTGAACCCTTCTATATGCTGTCTACAAGAAACCCATCTCAGCCTCAAGGTCAAACACCACCTTAGAGTGAAAGGATGGAAAAAGTATTCCAAGAAAATGGTACCAAGAAACAAGCTGGAGTGGCTATTCTAATATCAGACAAAATAGATATCAAAGTTAAATTAATCAGAAGAGACAAAGAGGGCCATTACATCCTAATCAAAGGAACAATGAACCATGAAGATTTTACAATCCTAAATGTCTGTCCACCAAACTCTGGTGCACCTAACTTTATAAACACAACTCTGTGGGACCTCCAGACACAGAACAATCCTAACACACTAATAGTGGGAGACTTCAACAGTCCACTATGCCCCTTGGATAGATCAACAGGACAAAAATTAAATATAGAGACATCAGAATTGAACAATACAATACACCAAATGGACCTCACAGACATCTACAGAGCATTCCACCAAAATACCACCAAATACCAGAGAAAATACTTTTTACTCAGAACCTCAGGGAACATTCTCCAAAATCGACCACATACTGGGGCAAAAAAGGAACCTCAATAAATACAAAAGGTAGAAATTATTCCATGCATTCTATCAGACCACAGTGCAAAAACGCTCAATATGAACCACAGAATAAGTCCAACTAGCTACAAGAACACATGGAGACTAAACAACACAATCCTGAACAATGAATGAGTCAGGGAAGAAATAAAGTGTGAAATAAAAGTACTCATGGAACTGAATGAAAAAGACAATACAACACAACAAAACCTGTAGGATACTTTAAAGGCAGTCTTGAGAGGGAAATTGATATCCCTAAGTGCCCACATCAAAAAATCAGAAAGGGAACAAATAAATGACCTGACACTGCAGCTAAAACCACTTGGGAGATAGCAACAAATGAACGCTAAACCCAACAGACAGGAAGAAATAACAAAAATCAGAGCAGAAATCAATGAAATAGAAACAAATAAAACAACAGATAAAATCAACGAATCCAAAAGCTGGTTCTTTGAAAAAATAAACAAAATAGGGGTTTGGGGGCCTGGCTCAGGGGCCATAGTGGGGTCCTGTGTCAGGGCACAGGAGCAGCCTGCCACTGCTCCAGGCAGGTAAAAATTTTGGGCATTGACCCACGGGGTGCTGGACAATTGATTTGCTGAGTCGTGGCAGAGGGACCAGTGGCTGGTGGGTCTAGATTGGACCCCTAAGCCCCGGCAGAGGGTGGTTGCCCAGCTGGGTGGCCCTGCCCCCCTAGTAGGCAGAAGTGGGAAGTGGTCCTGGGTTTGGGGGCCTGGCTCAGGGGCCATAGTGGGGTCCAGTGTCAGGGCACAGGAGCAGCCTGCCACTACTTCAGGCAGGTACCGAGGCACTGGATAAGTCAGGAATTGCCCCCCCCCCAGCCAACAACTGGAAATGAGGAGAGAGTATCCAGTGTATTAAGAGAACCTTCAGAACAGGAAAGGAAGAGACTTCCAATATCCAATATATAAACAAAAGTGAAAGCCCAAATCCTAGACAAGTCAACACTCCATAAACAAGGAGGAGGGAAGAAAGAAAGGAAAAAAGAAAGGGAAAAAAGGCATCAGAAGGAGGCAAGCAAAATAAAACAAGCTTTCAGCCTTCACACACACTGAAAAGGCATTTGAGATTTGAATCACAAAAGGGAAACCCAAATGCCAGGGACACAACAAAGGGACAACATTGGAAAGGTGCAGGATAATTCCTCACCAAGCTCTACCAATCCGGTAGGAGACAGCTACAATCAGATCCCCCTGGAGGTGACCCCAGAAACAGACCTTAGAGGAATAGTTGCAGACCTATGCAGAGAAATTAAAGAACATAAAGAAGAATTCAGAGATGTAAAGAGAGATTGACAAACTCCAGAAAGAACTAGAGAGAGAAAAAAACAAACACCTTAAGGAAGTAGAAACACTGAAAAAGGAAGCCAACCAACGAAGTAAGGAGTACCAAGAAGAGATTGAGAAACTCAAAAAGGAAATGGATATATTAAATAAATCAGAGGATGAAATGAAAAAGGAAATAGAACACTCATCCAATCAGGAAGAAAAGAAAGGAAAAAGCCTCAGAAATAGAATGGAGGAAGCAGAACAAAGAATATCAGATCTGGAAGATAACACAGAGCAACTAAAAAACTCAAATAAAGATTATGAAAAATTTAAAAATACACAAAAGTGGAACAACCAGGAAATATGGGACACTATGAAAAGATCAAACCTCCACATCATAGGAATAGAGGAAGGAGAAGAATCTCAAGAGAATAGTATTGATCAGATCTTCAACAGAATAATAGATGAAAATTTCCCCAAACTAAAAATAGACAAACCCATACAAATACAAGAAGCACATAGGACCCCAAATAGACAAGATCAGAAAAGAAACACCCCACGCCATATCATAGTTAAAATGCTAGATGCCCAAAACAAAGACAAAATTCTGAGGGCTACAAAAGAAAAACAAGTCACATACAAAGGGAAACCCATCAGAATTACAACTGACTTCTCGCCTCAAACCATGAAAGCAAGAAGAACATGGAGCAAAGCATTCCCAGTGTTAAGGGACTACGGATGCCAACCCAGAATACTTTACCCAGCAAAAATGTCGACTATACTTGAAGGAGAGAGAAAAATCTTCCATGACATAAACAAGATGATGGAATACATGTCTGGAAAACCAACTCTTCATAAAATACTTGAAGCAATTCAAAGGGCAGAAGAGAGGAGCAACAATCCTCAAACACCTAGGAAAAGAAACTAACAAAAACATAACCATAGGAGCAAAATCAAAGGCTAGAAGTCCAAATGGATAATAAAGTGAAAGGAAGCAACATCCATCTTTCAATTGTAACCTTAAATATTAATGGGCTAAACTCCCCAATCAAAAGGCATAGACTGGGAGAATGGATTAGGAAACAAAACCCATCTATATGCTGTCTACAAGAAACCCATCTCAATTTCAAGGATAGGCACCAACTTAAGGTGAAGGGATGGAAGAAAGTATTCCAAGCAAATGGTACCAAAAAGAAAGCGGGTGTGGCTATTCTAATATCAGACAAAATAGACTTCAAAGCAAAAGAAATCAAAAGAGACAAAGAGGGCCATTACATCCTTATTAAAGGAACAATTGACGATGAAGATTTCACAATCATAAATATATATGCACCAAACATCAGTGCACCAAACTTTATAAAGACAATTCTTCAGGATCTCAAGGCACAGATTAACCCCAGCACACTAATACTAGGGGACTTCAATACCCCATTAAGTCCTCTAGACAGATCAACAGGACAAAGGATAAACAGAGAGACATCTGAACTAAATGACACAATACACCAAATGGACCTCACAGACATCTACCGAATATTTCACCCAAACACCAGAGAATACACTTTCTACTCAGCACCTCATGGAACATTCTCCAAAATAGACCATATACTGGGACACAGGGAAAAACTCAACAAATATAAAAAGGTTGAAATAATCTCATGCATTCTATCAGACCACAGTGCAATAAAACTCAATATCAACACCAGAATAAACCCTACAACCTACAGGAACACATGGAGACTAAACAACACTCTCCTGAATAATGAGTGGGTCAAGGAAGAAATAAAAAAAGAAATAAAAACATTCCTGGAACTGAATGACAATGATAAAACAACACAGCAAAATCTATGGGACACTCTTAAAGCAATCCTAAGAGGGAAGTTTATAGCTCTAAGTGCCCACATTAAAAAAACAGAAAGAGCACAAGTGAACGATCTAACACTGCAGCTAAAAATACTTGAGAGACAACAACAAATGAACCCTAAACGGAGCAGACAAGAAGAAATAACAAAAATCAGAGCAGAGATCAATGAAATAGAAACAAAGAAAACCATACAAAAAATCAATGAATCCAAAAGTTGGTTCTTTGAGAGAATAAACAAGATAGACAGACCTCTAGCCCAGTTAACCAAAAGAAAGAGGGAACAACTCCAAATCAATAGAATCTGTGATGAAAGGGGAAATATCACAACAGACAATGAAAAGATCCAGACAATCATACGGGACTACTTCAAAAACTTATATTCTACTAAGTTTGAAAACCTAGAAGAAATGGATGAATATCTGAAATCCTGGGAATCACCAAAGCTCAACCAAGAAGAGATCGACAGCCTAAACAGACCAATAGTACAGGAAGAAATCGAAGATGTAATAAGTAGCCTCCCAACCAAAAAATGCCCAGGCCCGGATGGATTCACGGCAGAATTCTATAAAATATTTCGTAAAGACTTACAACCATTACTACTTAAATTGTTTAGAAGGATACAAATGGAGGGACTTCTCCCAAATTCCTTCTATGAAGCCAGCATTACGCTACTACCAAAACCAGGGAAAGATACAACCAAAAAGGAGAACTATAGACCCATCTCCCTAATGAACACAGATGCCAAAATTCTAAACAGGATTCTGGCAAATCGCATACAGACTCACATCAAGAAAATCATCCACCATGACCAAGTTGGATTCATACCAGACATGCAGGGATGGTTCAACATACGAAAATCAATAAACATCATCAAACATATCAATGGACTGAAGGACAAAAACCACACCATCATCTCAATTGATGCGGAGAAAGCCTTTGACAAAATCCAGCACCCTTTCATGTTTAAAGTCCTGGAGGGAATTGGTCTGGAGGGATCATTCCTCAATGTAATCAAAGCCATATACAGAAAACCCACAGCCAATATCATCCTAAATGGGGAAATGACAGAAGCATTCCCCTTAAGGGTAGGAACTCGGCAAGGCTGCCCCCTGTCACCACTCCTTTTCAATATAGTGCTTGAAACCCTTGCTACGGCAATAAGGCAAGAAAAGGAAATTAAAGGAGTTCTAATCAGAAAAGAGGAAGTCGAGCTATCCCTTTTTGCTAAGGATATGATTGTCTACTTAAGGGATGCTAAGAACTCCACCAGGAAACTTCTAGAAAGGATTAAGAACTTCAGTAAAGTGGCAGGATACAAAATAAATCTAGAAAAATCAGTAGCCTTTCTCTACACCAACAGTAGGCAACTGAAGAAGGAATACAAGGAGAACTTCCCACTCATAGTAGCCTCAAAAACAATAAAATACCTAGGAAAAAACCTAACCAAAGACACCAAGGATCCCTACAACAAAAATTTTAAACCTCTGAAGAAGGAAATTGAAGAAGACATCAGAGGATGGACAAACCTCCCATGCTCATGGATTGAGAAAATAAACATAGTAAAAATGTCCATTCTACCTAAACTCATATGCAGATTTAATGCAATCCCAATCAAAATACCCAAGAGCTTCTTCACAGGTTTAGAAAAAAAATCCTCAATTTCATTTGGAAAAACAAAAGACCCCGAATAGCCAAAGCAACTCTGGTTGAAAAGAGCAATACAGGAGGGATCACTCTACCAGACATCAAACTATACTACAGGGCTACAGTCATAAAACAGCTTGGCTGTTTTCTTTCATGGGCTGCCAGCTTGTCCAGGCATAACCTTTCGGTCCTACTAATGAAGCACATGCAATTAGATATATAGGTACTTAAACAGTATAATATATAACCTTTCGATCCTACAAGGGAAGCACACA
This sequence comes from Rhizomys pruinosus, assembly GCA_009823505.1. Lineage (NCBI taxonomy): Eukaryota > Metazoa > Chordata > Mammalia > Rodentia > Spalacidae > Rhizomys > Rhizomys pruinosus. Next base: position 5,184,215 of record VZQC01007142.1, on the reverse strand, counting down.
CAATTAGATATATAGTCATTTAAACAGTGCTAATTGTTATGGTAGGTTACTTTGGTATAGACACAGATGTTTGGATGGTATGTTAATCCATGAATTACATTTTCTTCTGCTAAGTATGACAGCCAGAATTGACTAGAGACCAAGACAACAGCTCCAGAGAAAGTAGACTGTTTTGCTTATCATCTACCTGTGCCCCTTTTCTAAGCCTAGGGAACAATCTGCGGAAGAGGGGGTGTGGTAGAATGTAAGGGCTACGATTGGGGTGAATGGGGAAACTACAACAATATGGGCTGGACACTCATTTGATCAACTTGATTGAACATACAAGCCCCCCCCCAATGGATAGTGGGACCCATGGGCCGTGTGTGAGCTCTGGGCATCATACCTGCTTGCAAATTGGGTTTTTACACGAAGGATGCTTGTTACTCATAAATTATCTCTTATTGTTAAAAAAAAAATCAAAAAAAAAAAACAGAGAAAGATGCAGGAAAGTTCTGGTAGAATGCACAGTATCACAGAGACCTGGGTGGGGTGGGGGAAGGCATAGGGATATATGCCTGATCTGAATTGGAAAATGACAGTATGAAATGCACAAAGCATCGATAATTAAAAAAAGAAAAAATAAAACAAAATAGACTTCTAAACCCAGTTAACCAAAAAAAAAAAAACAACAAAGAAAGACGAGAGCGGAGCAGCAACTCCAAATCAATAGTATTAGTGATGAAAGCAGAAACATAACAACAGACAAAGAAAAAAATCCAGACAATCATATGGGAATACTTCAAAAATCTATACTCCACTAAAGTTGAAAACCTAAGAGAAATGGATGAATATCTGAAATCTTGGGAACCAATAAAGCTTAACCAAGAAGAGATTGACAGTTTAAATAGATCCTTAATATTAGAGGAAATTGAAGATGTAATTAAAAACTTCCCAACCAAAAAAAATAAAAAAATAAAAAAGCCCTGGTCCAGTTGGTTTCACAGCAGAATTCTATAAAATATTTTATTTTTTGGTCTTTTCAAGACAGGGTCTCTCTGTAGTCTCAGCTGTCCTGGAACTGGCTCTGTAGACCAGGCTTACCTTGAACTCACAAAGATCCGCCTGCCTCTGCCTCTCAAGTGCTAGGATTAATGGTGTGTGCCATCACACCCAGCTTTCTATAAAACATTTAAAGGGGTCTTACAACCATTGCTACTCAAACTGTTTAGAACGATACAAACAGAGGGAATTCTCCCAAACTTCTTCTATGAAGCCAGCAGCACTCTAATACCAAAGCCATGCAAAGATGCAGGCAAAAAAGAAAGCTATAGACCCATCTCATTAATGAATATAGATGCAAAAATTCTCATCAAAATACACGCAAATCGCATACAGACCCACATCAAAAAGATCATCCATCATGATCAAGTTGGATTCATACCAGAGATGCAGGGATGGTTCAACATACATAAATCAATAAATATCACAAAACACATAAATGGACTGAAAGACAAAAATCACACCATCATCTCAATTGATGCAGAAAAAGCCTTTGAAAGGTCCAGCATCCCTTCATGTTTAAAGTCCTAGAGGGAATAGGACTGAAAGGAACATTCCTCAACGTGATCCAAGGCATAGCAAACCCACTGCCTACATCATCCTAAATGGAGAAAAATTGGAACCATTTCCCTTTAAGGCAGGAACCCAGCAAGGCTGCTCCCTATCACTACTTCTCTTCAACATAGTGCTTGAAACATTTGCTAGGGCAATAAGAGAAGGAAATTAAAGGAGTATTAATTGGAAAAGAAGTTAAGCTATCCCTTTTTGCAGATGATATGATAGTTTACTAAGGGATGCTAAAAACTCCACCAGAAAACTTCTAGAAATGATTAAAAGATTTAGTAAAGTGTTGGGCTACAAAATCAACCTAGAAAAATCAGTAGCCTTTCTTTACACAAACAATAAACACGTGGAGAAAAAATACAAGGAGACCTTCCCTCTCACAATAGCCTCAAAAATAATAAGATTCCTGGGAACAAACCTAACCAAAAATACCAAAGATCTCTACAACAAAAATTTTAAACCCCTGAAGAAGGAAATTGAAAATGACATCCAAAGATGGAAGGACATTCCATGCTCATGGATTGGGAAAATTAATATAGTAAAAATGTCAATTTTACCCAGACTGATATACTGATTCAAGGCAATCCCAACCAAAATCCCCATGAACTTCTTCACAAACTTGGAAAAAAAATTGTTAAATTCATATGGAAAAACAAAAGACCCCGAATAGCTAAAGCAACCCTGAGTGAAAAATGCAATACTGGGGGGAACGCCCTATCAGACTTCAAACTATATTACAGGGCCATAGTTATAAAGACATCTTTGTACTGGCACAAAAACAGATGAGTCGACAAATGGAACAAAATTGAAGATCCAAATTTGAGTTCATACAATGTCAGCAACCTCATATTTGACAAAGGGGCAAAAAACCCTCAGTGGATGAAGGACAGTACCTTCAGCAAATGGTGCTGTCAAAATTGGATCACCATCTGTAGAAGAACAAAATTAAACCCATACCTCTCACCCCCTACGAAAATAAACTCCAAGTAGATCAAAGATCTCAAAGTGAAGCCTAAATCCCTGAAGGTGATAAAAGAAAAAGTTGGCAACAACCTACAAGACATCAGTGTAGGAGGAGACTTTCTAAACCAGACAGCAGGCGCATGGGAAGTAAGGTCAACAGTTGAAAAGTGGGATCTCAAAAAACTCAAAAGCTTCTGTAAAGCAAAAGAAAAAAATCAAGGAGGTGAAGAAAAAACCCACAGATGGGGAAGAAATCTTTGCCAGCAACACATCTGAAAGAGTATTAACATCAGGAACATATAAACTACTCAAAAAACAAAGTTGCCTTACAACATGAACCATTGAACATATTGGACACCAAGGGAAGCAAATTAAAAATCACTACTCAAAAGATGGAGTAAAAAGCTGAACAGAGTCTTCACCAATGAGGAATTAAAGATGGCTGAGAAACATCTTAAAAAGTGTTTAACATCATTAATAATTAAGGAAATGCAAATTAAAACCACTCTCAGATATTATCTCACTCCAGTAAGGCTAGCTAAGATTAAGAAAACAAAAGACATCAGGTAATAGAGGGGTTGTGGGGAAAGGGGAACACTCATCTACTGCTGGTGGGAATGTAAATTTGTACAACCACTATGGAAAGCAGTGTGGAGAACCCTTAAAAGACTCGGAATGAGCTTACCACCTGACCCAGTCATACCACTCCTGTGTATATACCACAAAGACTCATCCTACCACAAAGATACATGCATATCCAAGCTTATTGCAGCTCTCTTCACAATAGCGAAGAACTGGAACCAACCCAAATGCCCTTTAACAGACGAGTGGATGACAAAAAATGTGGTACATCTACACAATGGAGTACTATTCAGTGGTAAAGAAGGATGGCATTATGAACTTTGCAGGTAAGTGGATGGAGATCGAAGCCATTATGGTGAATGAGGTGACACAGTCCCAGAAAGACAAATGGAGAATGATTTCCCTCATTTGTGGATGCTAACACCAAATACCCAAGATGAAAGGCAAGCTGAATGACAGTATGGTTATATTTTTGTTTATCTGAAAGCAACTATGTTGGTATAATGTGAATCTCTCATTGGGTTCTAGAATCCACCCAACGATTATTTTCAGACTCTGTAATTACTGTATATGGGTGGAGAGTATGTATCCATATTTTAGAATAATATGAAATTAATGGAGGAAAATGTGAATTCCTAAGCATAAAAAAAGACTGAGAGAAAGATGCAGGACAGTTATGTCAGAGTGCATGATCTGGGATGAGATGGGATGGGGTGGGTGGAAGGGATAAGGGAATATGCCTGAAAAGAAATGAAAAGTGATGTATGAAATACATAAAACATCAATAAAAATGTAAATAAAATTGTCCAGTTGTAGCCTTTTGTTTTCATTGTCCTCTGCAGCACAAGAAAGCTTCACTTATGAGAATAGAGATACATATTAATATTCTCACTATTTTCCACTATGTTTCATGAGCTTTAGTATAGAAGTTCAAGTATAGATATGACACTTAAAGTTGGCCATCTCACAGAAACATTCCCTGTGTGCGACTAGTGGTGGAACTCTATAATAGCCTGTGTTTGAAAAGAAGCTTCTTTAATGCCTGGTGACTGTAATACTTGTCTGTAGATATAGTGATACACATTTAGCATACAGTAAGAAATTATGTTTGTCTAGGAATTTGGCTGATGTAGTGTTTTCTCTAGGATCTATGACCTCTCCAGCCATTTGGCTGTATTAACATCTCCACACAAGAACTCCCTTTCATTGTGTGGGGTTTAAGTCCAATTAGGTAACCAATGATTACCCCGAGATTAAAGTGCTGCTATTGTATCATTATAGTTCCTTGTGCCAGTCATTTTTGTGGTTATTAGGTTTTAAAGCATGGTTTGGACCACTGACTGATTTTCTCTCTAAGCAGCTTACATACTATCCTCCAAAATTATGAGAGCTAATCTTCAGAGAGGAAGCTTCCAAGTCATTTCCAGCCTCGTTGTTTTAAATATTGTGTTCAGAGTAAGTCTTGTCTTCAGCAATATGGACTTATTTTCAAGTTCTGGGAGATAATCAAAACTTGTAGCAATAACATGTCATTTTGGAATCTCTTGGAGTACAATGACTGATAATTTGAAGGGACACTTTTCCTGTCTATCATTGTGTTTCTTATTACATGACCTTCCAAGATACACATGCACTCCTGTACATATGTTGTACATTTAGTTTCAGTAAATGTTTGAACTAATACATGTTATTCAGGTTTTACTACCCTACTAAGCTTTATTTATCTTTCATCTCTCTTTCTCTAACTCTCTATTCTCTCCTCAGTTTAAGTAACAACAGTGTTTTATTTTCCACTTGAAATGCCTGTCTCATATTATCCACTCGCCCTTGAGTTCCTTCTTCGCCTTTATCCCTATGGTTATTTCTATGAACTCACCTCTCCCTTCCCAACTGAATATGACCATCTTCCCCTTTTCCCTATTGGTAACATCTGTGTCCTACTATCTTCCTTCTCAGATTTTTTATTTCCTTTACCACCTTGGCTCCTTTATATTCCTGGCCATGGAAGTTTCATCAGGTTACAAATTCTTAGATTTAGAATTTTGTGCTAATAACCACAACTGTGAAAAACTATACCTCAATTGCTTTTCTGAGTCTATTTCACTTAACTTTGAGTGGTAGAAAATCTTCAAAAGCTATACAATTGACAGAGGTTTAATATTCAGAATATGTAAGGAATTCAAAAAACAAAGAATCAAGAGAACAAATGATGCAATTAAAACATGTATGGATATGAATAGAGAGGTATCTAAAGAAGAAATAAAAAATAAGAAACAGATTACAAAGTGTTTGAAATCCTTACCTAGAGAAACAAAACTCAAAATTTCTTTAAGATTTCAGCTTACCTCAGTAACACTGGTTGTTCAAGAGAACAAATGATTCCAAATGCTGAGAAGTATTTGAGGTGAGGGGAAGTCTCATTCACTCATGATGGGGTAGCAAACTTGCAGAAGCACTACAGAAAGCAGTGTGACCTCTTACAGTACCAGAAATGAGTCTCCCCTATGAACTAATTTTACTATTCCTTGGTATGTACTCAAAGGACTAATCATACATCATATATTGTATATGCTTGGTCTTTTGTTATCATATTTTATTAATAAATAATGCCTATTACTTCCTTTTCTATATCCAAATTTAATGATTATTAGGTTTCTTATTCACAAACACCCACATTGTTTAATGAAATTCATTTTCATCTGAGAAAATGACTTCTAAATGTCCCTTTAAAACATACCAGCTTTCTTTTCCCAACTGAATTTTTTATATTATCATTTGTTAGCATGTAGTATACTGAATATTGCCAGGGTACTAGATAAGAGCCACCACTTCAAAATGATTCACCTTATATGTCTAGTATGAAATATATTGAAAACAACATATATTTTATGAAATAAAATGTAAATAAAAGCTAATAACTTTTAGAGGCATAGTCAGGAAGGTCTATAGAGTAGGTATAATTGTTTGATAATGCAGTGTACCATAGCTCTGAGTTGAAAGAATATGTTTATATTTGAAGAATTCAATGGGAAATGTAAAGAAGAAGGAACAGGGTATTATGCTGTTTGATGTAGTCATTAGCAAGATAATGATGGATGGTCAAGATTAAGGCAAAACTTTCTTCTAGAAATTATAGAAAAACTTTGAAAAAGTTTTATAAAAAGAAATGGAATGTTCTACAATTTTCCATTTAAAGAGTTTTCTTCTTTGATTTATTGTAAGACTTGGTACAATTCACTGTAGTCTAGGTGATTAGTTGGAGATAGACAAAAATTGGACATTGGAAAACAACTAGAAGTCAGGCATGGTGATGCATGCCAGTAATCCCAGAATTCAGAAGGCTGAGGCATGAGGCTTTCCAGAAATATGGAGGGAGCAAGGCTATGATAAATGGCATGATTTTGTCTAAAATACAGAAAATGAAATAAAAAAAACTGTTAGAATATTGGAATCGAAGGATTATGATAACTGGAAAAAGGTTGTTTTCAATTAATGAATATGTTTTTAAGGTATTAATGTTATAGATTTATTTTCTGGGAGAAATATTTTTTTTTGTAAATTATTCATTGGATCTCTTACAAAGTAATGCTAAAACCTTCTTTACCTGTTGGAAGTACTTTGAAAGTGTTTACAATAGAGTTTGGCTGTAGCATCAATAATGAATATATTTTTCACTGACTTTAAAAATACAAAACTGCTTTTTAAATAATGACAAGAGGCAATTTTAAATTAAATTTCAGTAACAGGTTATGGAACATAAAGCTTATATATCAATGAATTATCATGAGTAATAACTTCAAAGACACTGCTCATCAACTGATCAATACTTAAGCCACACACCAGGGTACCACCAAGGATGTGATTAGACATGCACTTTTGCACTGTCTGTGCCATTTGCTATCTATAATTGAGACAATGACATGCCCTCATAAATTGGTTTCCCCTTGAGTGAAATGTCAATAGGAAATATCCCCAGCTGCAGTGTTGTAGTAGGATGAATTGACAGGTTCTATGTAATGTGCTTAGGGAAGTGCCCCTTGGCACACCATAGGATAAGTGAATGAGTTGTCACTGTTTTGATGATATGCTACTGAAAACATTTTCCAGACAGGACTTATCCACTGGCAGTTACCTCTTTATTAGCTAAACACTTCCTCACTCCATGAATTATGAATATCTCCTTTCTTATGAATTCAGTGGTTCATTGTTCACATTCACAAAATGAAATGAAAGGAAACATTTGTACTTCCCTTTAGGAAAATTTGTTTTGCCACTAGATAAAGAGCAAAATATTGTGAATATGGATTCATTCTTCAGACTTTATGAATTAGATGAACATGAGGGATGGGTCCTCTGAGGAATGAATCCACACTTGTCTGCCAACAGGACAGATGTCACAGTCCAGATGGCAATAAATGAAAGAAATCTGTGCCAGCAGGGAGGACTCTGAGGAGGCAGCAAGACATACCTTGTTAGGATCACTTTAAATTTCCTTATCTTACTGACAGTCTCACATTTACACATACTGATTACAGAGATCTCTTGAGTTAGCTGTACGATTAACTATTTATTTTCAAGTAAAACTGAATGATTTTTTATTTGTGATCCCCAAATAAACTACATCTATCTATCTATCTATCTATCTATCTATCTATCTATCTATCATCTATCATCTATCTGCCTATCTATTTATCTATAAACTATCCATTTCTCTATCCTCAATCTATTATCAATATATGACCTATTTATTATGGATTTATCAATTTATCTCTTTGTTTAACTGTATAAATCTTCACACAATGGAACGCATATACTCATGATTCTTTTTATTACTGAATAAATTTATATATTATGCTCTTTTAGAATATAAATACATAATTTTTGCCAGGCGTGGTGGTGCATGCCTTTAATCCTAGCACTTGGGAGGCAGAGGCAGGCGGATCTTTGTGATTTCAAGGCCAGCCTAGTCTACAGAGCGAGTTCCAGGACAGCTGGGGCTACAGGGAGACCCTGTCTCGAAAAGACCAAAAAATACATAATTTTGTGTTGATCATAAAAATGATAAAAACTTTCATTTTTCTGTGAAGTATACCTGTGAATTTGAATTTATATATGCAAATATATATATATACACATATATAATTCATATATATGTATTATGATATGATGAAATAAACAACAGTATGTGATTATACAAAGGGTCTTGTGTACTTTATTTGTGATTTTCTACCATAAATAATAATTTGTTTTCTAAAATAACCCCATTCCAATTATAATTTAAAAATGCATTACTAGAAAAGAATATCCCCTACACTCTTTTATTTTTGTCTAAGTAACACTGGCTCAAAATTAATTACTAATGCATTTGTGTCAATTTACTTGTAATATAGAAGAAAAGAAATATGGCATCATGAACTTTGCAGGTAAATTTATGGAACTAAAAGATATTATGCTAAGTGAAGTAACATAGTCCCAGAGAAGCAAACAATGAAAGGTATCCCTCATTTGTGGATACTACCACCAAGTACCTATGTGGTGGTTTGAATGAGTTTCCCCCATAGGCTTTAAGTATTCAGACATTTTGTCTCCAGTTGGTGGCACTGTTTTTGGAGGTCTTAGAAGGTGTGGTCCTGCTAGAGGAAGTATGTCACTGGGGGCAGGCTTAGTGAGTTTAACTAGTCTTGAGATCTCCAGTTGCTCTCTCTCTTGGCTTCCTGTGCTCATTGCGAGATGTGATCCTCGGCTTGCTGCTCCAGCTCCAGCTCCAGCCGCCATGCCTCCTGCCACAATGGACTCTAATTCCCTGGAACCGTCAATTGTAAGCTCAAATAAACTCTTCCTTTTATAAGTTCCTTTGGTCATGGTATTTTATCACAGCAACAGAAAAGTGACTAATACAACCTACTTGTAAGGCAAACTGAGCAACATTAATATTATATTCCTCTTTGACTGACTGTGAATCACTTAACAGGCTATAGAATTAATGAACCACATATTTCCAGACTTAGTAATTTTGGTACATGGGTAAACAGTATGTAGGCATATTTCAGAGTATTATAAATTTAAAAGGGAAAAGTATGAATCCTGAAATATGATTTAGAAATAACATACAGTTAACTTTCAGATGATATAATTTTAGTATATATGTGATATATTTATATATATGAGTCTAAATCAAACAAAGAAATTATGTACGAAATACACTAAACCAATAAAATATAAAAAAGAAAAAGAAAAAAGGAAAATATCGCTTTTGAAAAGCATAAGTAATTTTCATGTAGAATTTCCACACCATGCACACATTATATTCATACATAAACATTATATTTAGCCATATGACAATACCTCTAGGCTTCATGGATACCTAGAACTATTTCTATTGAATTTAAAATTGCTTTTAGCAAGTCAGTTATAATCCATGTGAAATATTTTACATTTTTCCCTTAGTATTGACATGCAAATTTTGCTATCCAAACAACCTTTAGGAACAACATCACAATTTATTTTAATAATTGAGAGATTAACTTACTTTATACTTTTGAGTACTGCACTCCAGAAAGTCCTTAAGATATTTCCAAAATTGATTTAGAATTTTATTAGGAAATATAACTGTGTAAGCTTTAATTTTCAAACATGGATCACAGAAAAAGGTTATTTCGTGAATATAGTGACAACTTAATTACAGTAAATGCTATTTTTATTGTGTGTAAAAAGGAGAAAATAAAATAACCTATTGTAAATATAGTACAATTAAATACATTGATATAATAATATATTGCTATAGATAATTTTACTTAAGGCATAATGGTAGTGAATAAGGGGAAAGGAGGCTGAGTGAAAGAAGTACTTCCAAATAACAGGGACATTGGATAATATTCCAATAGGAATTAATATATTCTTAAGTGCAGCATTTTATTTCCTAGAATAATTTGGGAAATCAATCTTTATAATACTATGTTTAGGGTTGGTGAGTTTCCTCAGCATGTCCAGTCTCTTGCTTTTGATCCTGATTATCTCTGGGTCCCACAACGTGGAAAGTGAGCACTGCCTTCTGCAAGCTAATCTTCAACTCCACACCTGGGCCACATTGTAAAACACACACACACACACACACACACACACACATGCACACACACACACAAACACACACACACACATGCACACACACATGCAAACAAAATGCATTATATAAATATTCATCTATTTAATAAATAATGTAAAATAAATGAATACATTTAATAAAATATTAAAAATTCATTCTCAGACACATTCTACCTGTGAACAAAAAAATGCAAAAATGATACAAAAATCAACTGTTTTCTCAAGGAAAAATCGTTGTTCTTTCCCTTGTTGTCCCAAGGAAAGAACAATTGCATAGACTTTAAATTACCGATTAAATATAAAAGTTTTTCTGAACACAAAACTTGTTGGATGTGAAGTTTTAGCATATAGGAATCGATATACAAAATCAATTCCTAAATATCCAAGGACTCAATTATTTCTCCTTTTATGAAAACCAGTGGACAGAGTCAGAGAGTAAGAAAGTTCTGTGAATTTCCTGGATTTTATTCTTCATATCTTCTTCTTCTTCTTCTTCTTCTTCTTCTTCTTCTTCTTCTTCTTCTTCTTCTTCTTCTTCTTCAGTCACAACAGGGTGTGTTCTAACAGAATGGTTTGTATCTAGTGAATTCAAGAATGATTCAGTGACAGCAAATCTAAAAATAAATAGCCATAGTAATCGGTCAAAGGAGAGAAGCAAGTCATTTTCCTTTTCCTTTTTTTTTTTTTTTTTTTTTTTTTTTGGTCTTTTTGAGACAGGGTCTCCCTGTAGCCCCAGCTGTCCTGGAACTCACTCTGTAGATCAGGCTGCCCTTGAACTCACAAAGATCCGCCTGCCTCTGCCTCCCAAGTGCTAGGATTAAAGGTGTGCGCCACCATGCCCGGCCATCATTTTCCTTTTTTACAGATCCCAAAGATGCATTTGATAAATTTTAGCAACCAATGAAGATTGTTAGTGAAACAGTCCACTAATACATAAGAATATATAAGACATATTCTACTTATAATAGGAACGTAAAATATCCTAAATAGGCTAAATATGAAAATGTTAAAAAATATACATAGAAAAATGTTCAAAACTCTGCTTCTTTAAAGTGAAAATTTGCATGATTATAATTCACCTTCAGTAGAGTTAGTATTTTAGATGATATTCCATTCTAAATACATTAATCAATTAAATGTTATCTTAGAATAAGATTTCCTGCATACCCCTCCCCCAACTACATTCATTTCTCACAAAACTTGATGAGGTTAGAAAAAGACTGTATGGGAAAATACATAAAATAAAATACAAATGAGATTATAGAGACTAAACTCTTTAACAAGTATAATAATACTAACTTATTTTTGCATTTAAAAACATCATTTACCTTGTCTATCTTTCTTCGTTACCACATCTAAAACTACACATGTATTTATTAAGTATTCTATTGACAAATATTTTGATTGCTTCCTGTTTATACTAGAATTTTGAAATGAAAAGTATGAATTAAAAAGATATAGCTTTCATTTTGCGTATATAATCATGCATATGAGAGACTACATTTCTAGAAATATAACTGCCACACATTCTTAGCTTTCCTTTGAAGAATTTGTACAAATTTATAGTCTAACAGTACATTTATAAACCACTTGAGTTTCTTTTTTATATATTTTTATTGTTATTAAACATTTGCATACATCATACATCATTTCTCAATCCAATTTAGTCTCTTTTCCATGTCCCCCACCCTACCCAAGTTCATGAATTCTGCCATACATGTCTTGCATCATTTTCTGAGTCTTTCCAGAGTCTTTCTTTTTTTTCAAAGCAGAGGATTATTGGTTTTCAGAGAACTTCACTGTTTCAGTTTTTTTTTTTTTTTTTTTTTTTTTTTTTTTTTTTTGGGCTGGTTCTTTTGTTGTTGTTTTTTTCCTTCCAAATTGTATTGCTTCAAACAATGTGAATATAGGGGGGTGTGTTGTGTGTGTGTGTGTGTGTGAGTGTGTGTGTGTTTCTCACCTATACTAAAATTATGTCATCTGAAAATGAACTGATTTTCTTTTTCTATAAACTGAAATTCATGTTCTCCCATTGTATTTTTCTTTCCATTATTTTTCTTTGCATTATTCTCTGTTTTGGTCCTCTTGACTTATAAGAGCTCATTAACACTGAGTAAATTTATACTGGAAATATTTACTTGCACAATATTTTTAGTTTTTGTGGATGTAAATGCATGATTTGTTTTCTGATTCCTTTTTATATTCAGTTTCTTACATAGGAAGAATTTCAACTTGATACATTTTTTTCTTTCTTGAGTTCCTCTATTACATTAGAGATATCACTCCTTAGAGACATCTATTTAAATCTTTGAAATATCTAAAAAAAGAAATGATAAAGTTTTACTTTTTCCCCCAGTTGTTTAGAAAACCATCTTTTACCCTCTAGTTTGAAGTCGTCTTTTGTTTACTAAAACCCACATATATCTATTTGTGTATTTCAACTTATTTTGTGATGCTGTTACTTCTTGTTTTAACTGTCTGTGTAATAATAAATATTTGATTGCTTTGGTTCTAAATGTCAATCTTTGTAGGATACAGTCTCTTCATTTCCATTTTTCTAGAATTTTAAGAGTTTAGCCTTTATTACAGGTGTGGTTGTGCAAGCATTAATCCCAGCACTCTGGAGGCAGAGGCAAGCAGATGTTTCTGAGTTGAAGGCCACCTTGGTCTGCATATTGAATTACAGGGCAATTGGAATTACAGGGAGACTGTGTCTCAAAAAGACCAAAAACTATTTTCTCTTAACATGAGTGATAATGATCTGACTAGTTTTACTATTATTTTTATTGGGAAGTTTAAAATAACTTATGCATTACAGCATTGTGGTAAAGAGAGCAATGGAAAGATTTTGTAACGTTCTAGTGACACAGCTTATAGTCATCAAAATTTCATGGTTTCCAAAGCAATGAAATAGGATAAAAATGTAACCTTCTTCTTATTATTATTATAGAAAATGCTGCAAGAAAGCTAACCACATATGCTTCATTCTACCACTCAAGGCCAGTTTTTTATTATTGGTGTATTTTTCAAGGAATACACACATTCTCTATTTAAATTAAAGTTGGCAGGCCCCATTGTTTCAGCACATGGCTGCAGAAAGCTGAAGATACAGTGGTCCACTCTGAACATGGCACTCCCTTCCATGCATAATCTTTTTCTATCTTTCAGCTCTTTGATTTAGTTTCTGTCCCAGATACTTTTTGTTGCAGTTATAATAAACACTGACCAAAACTAACTTGGGGGAGGAGAGGGTTTATTTTACCTTACAGTACAGTCCTTTATCAAGGGAAGAGGAGGCAGGGTCTTAGGCCAGGGACCAAAGAACAGACCATGGAGTAGTGCTGCTTGCTGGATTGCTCCTCTGCCCTTTGCTCAGCCTGATTTCTTATACAAGACCACCTGTCAAGATGTCATTGCTCACAGTGGGCAGAGTTGTCCTTTATCACTCAACAATTAAAAAGTGCTCCACAGACTGAACACAGGCCAATGGAGGTAATTAATTGCTCAATTGAGGCTCCCTCTACACAGATGTGTCAACTTGACAACCAAAGCTATCCAGCACTATTAACACCTTGTGTACTTGAAACAAAATGAAACATCTTAAACCAGAGTGATTCCATTTTATACCCCTATGGTTTCATGTGAGTATCATTATAAAATTAGAAAGTACAATTTAAATGTCCATTGTCTGGAAAAAATTCAAAAGCTTTTAATATTTAAAGTCATGTAAAGACTCTTAACTGTGGCATCATCTGTAAATTTCAAACAAGTTCTGTTTTATTTCAAAATGGAAAAATCAAACACACTTAATCAAAACCAAAGTACAGCAAAGTAGCTCAAGGCTGCATATCTGGGATTCATTCATAATCTTCTGGGCTCCAAAAGGTTTGGAAAAATCCCATTTCTCTGGCTTTGCTATCCACAGTACAGACAGCTCATATCATAGGCTCAGTCCAGCTCTGGTCCATCTGCTGGTTCCCTTGATTGTGGTCCCATGGTATTGTTATCTCCAATTTGCTGGGGTTGCTACTGAATATGAGGCTGAAACTTCCCAAATGGGCTCCTCTGGCCTCTCAGGGTATAAAGCCTCAGATTCTCTCCATGACACGTTTATGCATTCAAAACCAGAAACAGGGAGGAGCTTCACATATTGCCAAGTCTGGCTTCCAGCTTGAGATTCATGAGAGTTTCTGGACCACAGCTCCACTGTACCATCACAGAGGAAATCCTAGAAGATTTTTCCATAATTTTGCTGGTCTCTTGGTACTCACAGTTGATATTTCAGCTCCTTCTAACCAACATCAATTGTTCCAGTAAAGGTTTCACTTCAGTGGTGCTGTTCTATTACTAATAACAGGTGATTTTTCAACCTCAGGTGAGCAGAAACTACAAATTCTCAATTCAATATATCATACAAGCAATCCTGATGATGTTTGCTTCCATGTAAATATCACAATCCTGCCTCCATTATTCACATTTATTGTCAGCATAACTGTTCCAGGATCCATAGCAATAGTTCACTAAACTGTGAACATCACTGATTTTTTTTCCAGTCTGGATTTCCAAAGTATTCCATAGTTTTCCTCAAAATAACAATGTGATATAAGTCACAGTAATACCCCACTCATGGTACCAATTTCTGTCCTAGTTACTTTCTATTGGTGTTATAAATACACTGACCAAAGTCAACTTGGGAAGGCAATGCATATTTTACAATACATATTTCAGGTCCTTCATCACTGGAAGACAGGGCAGTAGCTTAAGGCAAGAATCAATCTTCAGACCATGGAGGAATGTCCCTCATTGTATTGCTTGCCTGGCTTTTGATCAGCTTACTTTCCTATACAACACAGGACCACCTGCCAAGGGGTGTCATTGCCTACAGTGGAATAGGCCTTCTGCCATTACTCACCCACCAAGAAAAATGCCTCACAGACATGGCCACTTGCCATTCAACAGAGAAAATTATTCAGTTGGGATTCCCTGTACCCAGAAGTGTCAAATTGACAAATAAACCTATCTGGAAGAGTTCTTTAAAGAATTTTCAAACTATCCAGTCTTCAGTGCTCTAAATTGCCTTGGCATCTCTTTTCATGTATTTTTCCCTTGGTTATTATATAAACCAAAATTAGTTACATATAAATGTTTAAACTTTTGTTGTACTTATAAATCATATACTTTTTTTCACACCTAAATCATGTTTGGCTGGGGAGCTCATCCTGTATGTTGTGAATGTGTTAGCCTCTCCTTGGGAAATTAATATGCATATAAATAATATCAATGAACAATGGTTTCTCTAAGTGTTAAATGAACATATTGTTCAATAATAAGATTTTTGGTGCTAGTAATACATTTCTTAAAGAATTATTTTTTTTAATTTAATTTTTATTGATGGTTTGTGCATTTCATACATCATTTTCCAATTCAGATCAGGCATATTTCCCTTTCCCTTCCCCCCAACCCCCACCCCATCCCAGATCATGTATTCTGCCATAACTGTCCTGCATCTTTCAGGTTTTTTTTTTTCATTTTTTAGCTATAAGTGATAATCCATGAGTATAAGCATCCTTCGTGCAAAACCAATCTACAGACTGTTGTGCCCAAACCCCCACAGTCCCACCATCCAGTGGGGGGTGACAGGTTGTTTGTTCAATCAAGTTGATCAAATGAGTGTCCAGACTACATTGCTGTAGTTTCACCGTTCACCCCAATCACAGCCTTTACATTCTACCACGCCCCCTCTTCCACAGATTGTTCCCTAGGCTTAGAAAAGGGGCACAGGTGGATGAGAAGTAAAACTGTCCTCTCTCTCTGGAGCTGTTGACTTGGATTCTGGTCAATTCTGGCTGTTTCCTTTCATGGGCTGACAGTTCGTTCAGGAGTAACCTTTCGATCCTACTAATGAAGCACAAGCGATTAGATATATAGGTATTTAAGCAGCGCTAATAGTTATGGTAGGTTACTTTGGCATAGACACATATGTTTGGATGATATGTTAATCCATGAATTACATTTTTACCCCCTGATAAATGTGACAGGGTCTTACTGTGGCTTATAACATCTCCTAACCTGTAGAGGATGTAGGCTTGTGGCATCAGCCATGGGTTATTCCTCCAAGGAGAGAGCCAATAGCCAATTAGATTTGGGATATACAGGCACATGGCTGCCTCTGTTATTAATAGGATATTCATTTATAATTTGTTGAGTTGAGCAAAGTATTCTGTTTTGGAAAATTCTTAAACCATGGTGATTGGAAATAGTAATTCAGAGAAAGAAATCAATATATTTTCATGTCTTTAATTCTTGTAACATATGTTGTTTTGTTTACATTTCTTTCAGATTATCAGATAATAGTTTTATCACTACATTTCAATGGCATTTTACAAGGTCTCAATATATCTATTCAATCTTAAGATATTAAAATATTTTATTATTTTTATTTTACATGTATTAGTGCATTATCCACATTTATGTAAGTGTGCCCTTTGCATGCTGTCTCAGTAAATTTATCCTTCCCAGAAGAGCAGCAAACTAGGTCACTCAATGGTAGCTGGCTGCCATATTGTTGCCCTGCCCCCCCCTGACCCCCACACATACCTGCTGGGACTTGTGAAACAGATTTGGGACAGAGTCTTAGGAATCTTTAGTTAGGGACTAGTTAGAAAATTTAATGCATTATTTCTCTACATCGCAAATGGAGGAACTCTCCACTTATGAGCTCCCTTGGATGCTCTCTTTAATCCCCCCATGGCTGGTGTTCTGTACAATACGGTGCAGGTGGCATCCCAGAGTTCAAACTCTACAAGCTTTTTGAGCCCTTAATCGCTCCCATTACATAAGCTGGTTGGGAGAGATCTCTGGAACCCTAGCTCGACCTCTCATTCAGTACTACCTTCTGCTAGGCATCTGGTATCTGTTAGCTGATGGCAAGAATCAGTCCATTGGAAAGAAAGTGTAGTTTATCCCACAGTGCAATGCCAATGAAAGTCAGTAGAGCATTTGGGTTATCCTGGAAATGGAGCTGTGAATGGTTGGTAGCTGGCCTGTGGTTGCTGGGAACCAAATCTAGGTCCTCTACAAGAATAGCCAGTGCTTTTTACTGCTGAGCTAACTCCATTTCCAGAAATATTTTAAGTCAATTAATTAATTCATTGATTAATTCACCAACACTGTTTAGATATTTTTCCTGCATCTAGGTAAGTTCACCACATGCATGTAATGTCTGCGGAGGCCATATAATGGCATCAGATCTCCAGGACCTGGAATTAGTAATGGTTATTATGACCCATGTGTGTGCTGGGAACTGAGTCCAGGTTTTCTGCAAGAGCAACTTCTATCCACCCCTGATCACAGAATATTTTTAATCAAACTCTGGTATTAGTACATAGAGCACAATTTCCCTTCTTTTGGGTTCCCTATGTTGTACTACTGATAACATAATATGCAATCTATTCCTACATTTATCTTTGTTTTTCTCTCATACACAGACCTGATTACAAGAGAATTTATGATGCCATTGTTCTTGTTCAAGGTTTTCTTCACAACTGATTGCTCACGCACATCACAGAATATTGAAATTCATTTTCGTGATAGCACTCTTCTTTTGCAATAAGATGTGTCACCTTTAGCTTATACAGCGAAGATAAAAATGCTTCGCAGAAAAGACTACCATATACTGTATATTAGAAGGACCAACTCATATTTTCAGAATGTGCTAGCAATAACTAGAGAACAGGATTTCACACAGTAATTGCACACAGAAATATTCCATTCAAAATTGATGGGTAGCATTGTTGAAATTTAATTTGCTGTTCTCTTTTGTTTTCTTTTATGTTACTTAATTCAAATTAATTCACAATTAAAATAATCACATCATCATATAGTTTGATTAAGGAAGCCACTCAGGCATGTGTTTGCTCTTATGCACAGTATTTATCATCAGATTATTTTTAATTTAAATAATTCCATAGAAAGACTTTTAAAACATTTAAGAGGGCCCATTTTTCAAGACATATAATAGAAGAAATAAACATCAATAATTCGTAAACAGTGACATAACTTTAGTAAACTGAGATACACTTTTTTTTTACATTCTTTCTTTTTTAATTTAAAGTTTTTACTTGAGCATTTAAAAAAGTCCTTATGTCCTTATGCAGGGCTGGAGAGATGGCCTAGCAGTTAAGAGCGCCGACCGCTCTTGCAGAGGACCCGGGTTCGATCCCCAGCACCCACATGGCGGCCGAGAACCGTCTGAAACTCCAATTCNGAAGGGGAGATATGCCTGAACTGAATTGGAAAATGATGTATGAAATGCACAAAGCATCAATAAAAAAAAAGTTTGTAATTTAAAACTTCATGTATCTCATCTGATTTTCATATTTACTAAAGGAAATAGGTACTATGATTTTGCTATTTCAGGAAGGAAGCAAACGAAGCCCAGATTTGGCTAGTGTCCTCCAGATCACCTTCCTATAGCTTACATTTCAAACCATTTTCTCTGGTTCTAAGGTGTATTCTCTTAAGAGGTTTTTTTTTAAAATATCATGTTACCTTTTATTCCACAAGAGAGCATCTTGACTCCAAATTTCCATTACTGTCTTCCTGTAACTTGTTGAAACAGTGCTCAAAAACTGATTCCTGTTTAAAGCTAACTTTGAGCCTTTCTCATAAGAATTAATGACTTCTTCCTCATTTTATCTACCGTAATAGGGCTGTGTTGCTTTAGGATAGTACTGTGCTGCCATTTGGTTTACACAGTTCAGCTTCTCCACTGGATTTTATTGATAGATCACTGGTTGTCAACAGGAAAGCCTTTCTCACATTTCATTTTCTTTTGTTTTAATTTTTCAGTTTTTCAAATTTATTCTTTGAGAATTTCTTATGTGTATACAATAAAATATAATATTCACTTTCTACTTTATTCTTCCAACTCTCCAATTATTCCTTCAGGATAACTACCTCAAACTTGATGTCCTCTTCTTTCTATTTTTAAAATCATCCATTAACTCAAATGAGTACTGGTCACATTTGCACGGGTTGGGGAGTACACTAGGGCATAAACAACCTACTGTTGGGCAAGCCCACGAAGAACAAGGATTCTCTCTCCCCTGGAAGCTAACAGGTCCATTGTGTGTGTGTGTGTGTGTGTGTGTGTGTGTGTGTGTGTGTGTGTGTGTGTGTGTGTGATGGAGGGGGTCTAATGAGCGCCTCTCCCATCCATATTAGAATTTTGGCTGGCTACATCCAGAGCAGATCTATAAGAAACCAGAGTTGCTATTAATTCATGAGCACAATAGAAACGTCTTGTAAAATTTCATAGTGCCCTCCCCGACATTGCTTCCTCTGCATCTTGCATTCTAAATTTGCATCATCTATGTTTCTTGAGACTTAGTGGGGTTGGGGCACAGAATCTTTGGTACATAAAGAAGTTTCATTTAGGCTTGAGCATTAAAAATCAGTTGCCCCCTGGAAATTGAAGCTTCTCTGGTGCAATAGTGAAATACATTTTATGCAAGTAACAAGAGAGTTTTAAATTGGAATTAAAGCCTGCTTCACAAGATGGAGCCCATACCTGCAACTGTTATTATGGCCAATAACTTAGATAGGTCACAGCAAATAGAGGATAATTTACTAGTATTAGTCTGCTAGATGAACTTTGCATTAAACTTATACAACTTTACGTTTTTGTTTTACTCATACTTTAATGCAACTCTCTTCTTCATGCTGCAGATGAGAAATAACCCAAAGACCAACAAGTGGTCAACTTGCTAAGAATATGGTACTTTAGAGTGCTTATCCCTGAATAGGAAACTTATGTTAAACCTTTGTATCCCAATGATCAGAGATCGTTTGGGAAAAGGTACCAGAATGATTTTAACAGCCAGAGGTCCTGCATGACAACAAGGAACCAGAGTTCTCCAGACACAACAGGGCAGTTATTTATATGAACTCACAAAAAATTGTGACAGTATGCACAAAAACTATATAATCTCAAACCAGAAAAGAAATCCATCACAGAGGTAGGGAAGTGGGTGAGAAGCCCCAAAATGAAGAGAGCAAGTACTAGAAATTGATAGCTGCTGGGAGAGGAAGAATACAATTTAAGGGTATGAAACAGGGTAGATTAAGCAGGATTCAGTAGATGTACTCACACTAAAGAGCACTTGGGACACAAATTAGATTTGATAGACTGTTTATATGTAAAACTTTATGTATAAATATATATGTACATACACGTATATAAATGAGATTTTATGAAATTCGCCAGAAGCAGTAAGAGATTGTAGACCACAGGGGAGGGAGTTTAATATGATAAAAAACATTATATGGATTTCTCAAAAATTCAATAAAAATGTACTTTTTAAAAAAGGCATTTTAGCCGGGCATGGTGGTGCACGCCTTTAATCCTAGCAATTGGGAGGCAGAGGTAGGCTGATCTTTGTGAGTTCAAGGCCAACTTGGTCTACAGAGTAAGTTCCAGGACAGCCAGGGCTACAGGGAGACCCTGTCTTGAAAAGACCAAAAAATAAATAAAAATAATAAAAAAGGCATTTCGATCTTAGCTCATTAACTCGTGGTTTTCCATAAGGCTTTTTTCTTTAAAAATTGATTATGGTGAGGTCAGGATACTCCCCCTTCTCTCCCCATTTTCCCTACCCTCATCCTAGTTTAAAACTCTAAACATCAGTAACCCTCTGCATTTCTTATATCTCATGTTTTACTACAATCTCAGGGGCAGAAGCACAATCTTTGCATGTTCTCTGACATATGAAAATACTAGCTTCATATGTTTTGTGTGTTCAACTAGGAGAATAAATAGAACCCAGGAAACTCTAAATAGGCCATTTTGTAGAGGATCTGCATTGAACAAGATAGGATAGTGGCTTGAAAGAGAAAAGTGGAATTCTGAGGTCTAAAGCTTAAGCAGGGAGGATTGGAGAAAAATGGAAGAAATAAGAGGATGGAAGAGACTCTACTATCTCATAACACAATTATAAAACATTATTTCAAGCCGGGCATGGTGGTGCATGCCTTTAATCCTAGCACTTGGGAGGCAGAGGCAGGCAAATCTCTGTGAGTTCAAGACCAGCCTGTTCTACAGAGCGAGTTCTAGGACAGCCAGGTCAGCAGGGAGATCCTGTCTCAAAAAGACAACAAAATGTTATTTCAAAAGGACAGTAATTCCTTCTAAAAGCTACAGGAAACCAGAGACATTCAAAATCATTCAAGTAAGTGATTCCAACTGAATGTGCTATTAAATAGGAATTGTGAAATAAATACAAATTTCAATTTTTAAAAACTATTCTTACTTTCGAAGAAAAATAGCTAGCTTTTAATTACACCATAAGCTCATCAATTTCAAGTGTTATTCTTTGTCTTAACACCTTTATCTATTCGTTGGAAATTTTGCACATTTCAACTATGTACCTCAGTTGGGCTGGAGAGATGGCCAAGTGGTTGGGAGGGCTGACTGCTCTTGCATAGGATCCGGATTCGATCCCCAGTACCCACATGGTGGCTAAGAAACATCTTTGACTCCAGTTCCAGGGGAATCCAACACCCTCTTCTGACCTCCGCAGCAGTGCGCAACACAGGTGCACAAACCTACATGCAGACATTACATTCATACACATACAAGAATAAATTACCAAAATTAAAAAAAATGATGTAATTAATCTATATACCTCAATCAAATCATCATGCTCAAATATGTTTCTGTTTTTCATTTGTCTATGACATAAACAATGAGTAAAATATATTTTTATATCCTGAGCACACATTTTTGCAGCACAGAAAAATCAATAACCTCTAGTTTATGGAGAATGAACATTTGTCATTAGTGAGTTGTGGTCCACTAAAAATATACTTTTCTTCTCTTGGATTTATCAAATGTATTTCATTGCATGGTTTCACCATCTTTCCTTACCTACCTCTATTCTCCCTCTTCTATTTTATTTTTAAAGTATAACAGCTAATTAGAGTTCCACAGAACATTTTTAGAGCCTCTTTTGAAGCTGACATGTTACTTTCCAATGCAGCAATGCTCAGAGGGGAGAGTTTACAGAAATTACTGCAGCCTTAGTGGCTTGATTTACTCACTGAGTTAAACTCATTCATAGTGGACTTATAATGTGATGACATTTATTGAGAAGTACTAGAGACATCCAGAAGTAGAACTTCAGAATTAATAGATACATTCCACTAAAGGGTACATTTTAGCATCTGCTCTTTCTTTCATCTTTGTCTGGCTTTGAAATAAAGCAGGAGAAGTCTGCCACACACTCACATTTCATGAAAATCTCCCATTAACCTGAATCAAGGAATCCCAGTGATCATAAACCAATAGCTATTTAACTGTTAACTGAAATTAATTTTTCCTTCTTTTACTGTGGTTTTATTACAATAACAAAAATCTCACAATTAGTAGTACTGTTTATAAACATAATTGTTAGAATAGCTTAAATACTATTGATTTATATAAATTCCTTATAAATTGGATAAAGAAAGGAAATAAAAGCTAAACACAGATTTCAGAGGCAAAATGTAAAAGATTTAAAGTTAAGAGGTTACTGAAGTTTCTGTCTTAAAGCAAATCATAATTCAAAAACTTCTTTATAAACCAGATTCAAACTCCAGTAAACTTCCAAATATGTGAACCAAACACCCTAGAGAGGCCACAATGCTACTCTTCTATTTATTTTATTTTATTTTATTTTATTTTATTTTATTTTATTTTATTTTATTTATTTTCCCCCAATGGTTCTTTATTTAACACCTAGTTCAAAATGAAGTCACTGGCCATGTAAAAATATCACTTGATTATACTCCATTTCAGACTTATGCAATCAAAATTAATCAAAGTTAGGGTTAAAAAATATCAAAGGCTCCTTGCCTCTAAACTGGGATACCTGCAAGAAGAGAGGCGATAAGGCCCTGCTGCCAAAGACCTGATGTTAACATGGGAAAGATGTATTGAGACCACACATGCAAGTGTACAGATGGCCTCTGGAACACCAGAGAGTGTTACCAAAGGCCACTAAACCAATAAAGAAAATACGGATCTCCTTGAGTCAAGCAAGCCTCCACCGTCAGCACCACCTACACTTCACCTGCCTGGAAATACTGTGCAGCAGAGGCAGCCATATGCCTGTATATCCCAAATCTAATTGGCTATTGGTTCTCTCCATGGAGGAATAACCCAGGGCTGATGCCACAAGCGTACATCCTCTACAGGTTAGAAGATGTTATAAGCCACAGTAAGACCCTGTCATATCTAACAGGAAAAAATGTAATTCATGGATCAACATATCATCCAAACATATGTGTCTATATCAAAGTAACTTACCATAACTATTAGTGCTGTTTAAATACCTATATATCTAATTGCTTGTGCTTCATTAGTAGGATCGAAAGGTTATTCCTGGACAAACTGTCAGCCTATGAAAGGAAACAGCCAGAATTGACCAGAGTCTAAGACAACAGCTCCAGAGAGAGTGGACTGTTTTGCTTCTCATCCACCTGTGCCCCTTTTCTAAGCCTAGGGAACAATCTGTGGAAGAGGGGGCGTGGTAGAATGTAAGGGCTGTGATTGGTGAATGGTGAAACTACAGCAATGTAGTCTGGACACTCATTTGATCAACTTGATTGAACAAACAACCTGTCACCCCCCACTGGAAGGTGGGGCTGTAGGTGTTTGGGCACAACAGCCTGCAAATAGGTTTTGCATGAAGGATGCTTGTACTCATGGATTATCATTTAAAGCTAAAAAAAAAAAAAAAACTGAGAGAAAGCTACAGGACAGTTATGGCAGAATGCATGATCTGGGATGGGGTGGTGGGGGGGAAGGAAAGGGAAATATGCCTGAACTGAATTGGAAAACGATGTATGAAATGCACAAAGCATCAATAAAAAATGTTAAAAAAATAAAAAATCTGTGTTTAGTGCCATGTGATATTTTTAGGAACACAGTACTTTTAGAGATATTTATGAGAAAAAGTCCTGTGAAATTTGGAAAAATATGTATTATGTATTATGTTTTAAAATATTATATATTATACCTCTGAATTTAGGTAATGCACTCAGATGCACTGTTTTAAAATTATGTTCAATATTGATGCTAAACTATTCTTTTATCATAATGCTAACAGAAATCAAAAAGTGGTAATATTTTTCTAAAAGTACCTTACTAAATATTCTAAACCCAGTGTCTTAAGTGACTGCAGCCTTACAAACATGAAATTCTTTTGTTTGTTGTAGTGAAAGAAATTTTAATTGGAAACAAATGAGCTAAAAATTCAAAACAACTTGTATTCTAACAGTCAGGAAAATGCAACAAATAAAGAAAAGTAAAGTACATAGAAAACTTTGCATGATGGTCTTCCATGTCATTGGAAAGTATCTTTTTATTTTTTTTACTTTTATTTTTTTTAATTTTTTAAAAATTTATTTTGTATGTGTATGAACGGACTGTCTGCATGCAGGTTTGTGCATCCATGTCGTGCAATGCCCCGGAGGTCAGAAGAGGGCGTCAGATTCCCCTGGAACTGGAGTTAAAGACGGTTCTCAGCCACCATGTGGGTGCTGGGGATCAAACCCGGGTCCTCTACAAGAGCAGTCTGCACTCTTAACCACTAGGCCATCTCTCCAGCCCCAATTTTATTTTTTATGTGTATGAATGTACTGTCTGCATGTAGGTTTGTGCATCATTGTCTTGCAATGCTGCAGGGGTCAGAGTGGGTGTCCCGATTCTCCTGGAACTGGAGTTCTCCTGGAATTGGATTTACAGACGGTTCTCAGTCGCCATGTGAGTGCTGGGGATCGAACCCGGGTCCTCTGCAAGAGCAGTCAGCACTCAACCACTAGGCCATCTCTCCATCCTGGAAAGTAATTTTATAGGACACCTTCACATAGGATTAGATAAATCTAATGTTTAAGCTCAAAACTGGAGAATATTTATATTTATAATAATATATTAAAATATGTTTTAAATTTAACTGTATTGAGTGCTGAGAGATGCCTTAATTCCTATAAGCAATTATTGTTCTTTCAGTAGTCCCAGGTTTGGCTCCAAGAATCCACATCAATATTCCATATCCAGGAAATCTGATCCCCTCTTCTTCTCTCCGTGGGCACTGCATGCACTTCCTGCATTTATGTGCACACTGATATACATAAAATATAAAACAAAATAGAGGTTGAGAGATGGCTCAGTAGTTAAGAGCGCCAACTGCTCTTGAAGAGAACCGGAGTTCGATTCCCAGCACCCACATGGCAGCTAAGAACCGTCTTTGACTCCAGTTCCAGGGGAATCCGACGCCCTCTTCTGTCCTCCCCGGCATTACACGACACGGGTGCACCAACCTACGTGCAGACAGTACACTCATACACATAAAAAATAAATAAATAAATAAAATAATTAAAAACTGTTTAATTTAAATACTATTTTTAGGAAAGTAAAGATACATAAGTAAAATAAAACAGTAGTTAATGAATTAGAAAAATAAAAAGTATAATAATTATGAAGGAATAATATTTTACTAAAATGATACAAAGCATGAAACATATTTAAAAGGAAAACAACATTTTATAAAAGCCAAATGGTACATTCATTCACTCTTTGGCCTACTGCCAGGCATATAAAAACGAGATGTTGGCTATTAACAGGCAAACAGAGACTGGAATGGGAAGACTTCAGATGAAATGTACTACTCAGAACTCTATTAAGGCATATAGGAAAAGCACTATGGGGAATTACCTTTTCGAATACATAAAATGAAGACTCCTTTTGTGTCTCCATTTGGGACAATAGCATAAACTCAGGGAGACTGCCTCAGGGCAAAATGTACATATTTGTACCCAAATCTGCACTTGCATGAAACTAAGTTGGCTTGAGTGAGGTATTTCACAATAAAATGAGAGAAAATTTATTTCAGGAGGGGGTGAGATTGCTGCCAAGTTGCCTTACAATCCAAACAACCTCAGTTAAATACCAAGGATTCATATGGTTAAAAGAGAGAAAACTATCTCAAGCTGTGTCCTGACTATATAAACCATACTTGGAATGAAATCCTCCACTCAAATGAACAATTAAACACATAAATAAATTAATTAATTAATAGATAAATAGTAAAACTATTGCAGGCAAATTTTTTGTATTGATGGTTTTCAAACACTATCCAAAATCTACTTCTGGTAATGGTTTTACTTATGTAAAGTTAACTTTACCAAATGAAGGTGAATAGTTACAATAAGGGAATTTGGTACTAGCATCCACAAATGAGGGAAATCATTCCCCATTTGGTTTTTTGAGACTGTGTTACTTCACTTAGCATAATGGTTTCAATTTACATCCATTTACCTGCAAAGATCATGATGTCATCTTTCTTTACTACTGCATAGAACTCCATTGTGTAGATGTACCACATATTTGTTATCCAGTCCTCAGCTGAGGGGCATTTGTGTTGGTTCCAGCTCTTTGCTATTGTGAAGAGAGATGCAATAAGCATAGATGTGCATGTGTCTCTGCAATAGGATGAGTCTTGTGGGTATGTACCCAAGAGTGGTATGACTGGTTCACGTGGTAGGCTCATTTTGAGTCTTTTAAGGGTTCTCCATACTGTTTTCCACAGTGGTTGTACAAGTTTACATTCCCAGCAGCAGTGGATGAGTGTTCCCATTTCCCCACGACCTCTCCAGCATTTGGTATCATTTGTTTTCTTGACCCTAGCCAGTCTTATCAGAATGAGATATCTTAAAGTGGATTTAACTTTCATCTCCTTAATTATTAGTGAGGTTGAACATTTTTTAAGATGTTTCTCATATATACTTATTTCCTCATTTGTGAAGTCTCTGTTCAGCTCTTTACTGCGTCTTTTGAATGAGTCATTTGTTTTCTTACTTCTTTGCATTTTGAGTAGTTTATATATTCTAGAAGTTAATGCTCTGTCAGTTGTATCACTGGTGACGGTTTCCTCCCACTCTATGGGCTTTCTCTTGACTTCACTGATTGTTTCTTTCACTATATAGGAGCTTTTGAGTTTAATGAGGTTCCACTTGGCAATTTGAGGTTCCACTTGTCAATTGTCAAACTCACTTTCTGTGCAGCTACTGTCCGATTTAGAGAGTCTTCTCCTATGCCTATGTCTTGTAGGTTGCTGCCAACTTTTTCTTCTATCACCTTCAGAGTTTTGGGTTTCATGTTGAGGTCTTTGATCTATTTGGAGTTGATTTTTACAGAGTGAGAAGAATGGGTTTAGATTCATTCTTCTACAAGTGGTGATCCAGTTTTGCCAACATCATTTGCTGATAATGCTATCTTTCCTCCATTGGGTCTTCTTGGTCCTTTGTCAAATATGAGGTGACTAAATTTGTGTGTGCTCAAGTTTGGATCTTCAATTTTGTTCCATTGATCTACAAGTCTTTTTTATGCCAATACCAGGCTGTTTTTATGACTATACCCCTGTAATATAGTTAGAAGTCTGGTACAGTGATACACCCTGTATTGGTCTTTTTAATCAGGGTTGCTTTGGCTATTTGGGGTCTTTTTTGTTTTTTCATATGAAATTAAGAATTTTTGTCCAACTCTGTGAAGAAACTTATGGGGTTTTATTTTTTTAATATTTTATTTATTTATTTATTTTTATTTTCATAATACTTTTATTGATGTTTTGTGTATTTCAGAAATCATTTCTCAGTTCAGTTTAGACATATTCCTCTTTCCCTTCTCCCCCACCCCACCCCAGATCATGCACTCTGCCATAACTGTCCTGTGTCTTTCTCTCAGTCTTTTATGATGTTTAGCAATACACATTTTCCTTCTTTAATTTTATAATACTCTAAAATATGAATACATACTTTCCACTCATATACAGTAATTACAGAGTCTGAACGTAAGTGGTGGATCAATTCTAGAGCCCATTAAGAGATTTACATTATAACAACATAGTTGCTTTCAGATAAACAGAAATATAAGAATAATGTTATTCAGCTTGTCTTTCATCAGGGGATTTGGTGTTAGCATCCATAAGTGAGGGAGACCATTCACTGCTTGTTTTTCTGGGACTGTGTTACTTCACTTAGCATAATGGCTTCAGGCTCCATCCATTTACCTGCAAAGTTCATGATGTCATCTTTCTTTACCTGTGAATAGTACTCCACTGTGTAGATATACCACATTTTTGTCATCCACTCATCAGGTAAGTGGCATTTGTGTTAGTTCCAGCTCTTTACTATTGTGAAGAGAGCTCCAGTAAACATGGATGTGCATGAATCTTTGCAGTAGGAGGAGTTTTGTGGGTATATACTCAGGAGTGGTATGACGGTTCAGGTGGTAGGCTCATTTTGAGTTTTTAAGGGTTCTCCACACTGCTTTCCATAATGGTTTTACAAGTTTATATTCCCACCAGCAGTGGATGAATGTTCCCCTTTCCCCACAACCTCTCCAGCATTTGGTGTCTTTGTGTTCTTGATCTTAGCCAGTTGTAATGGAGTGAGATGATATTTTAAAGTGGATTTAATTTGCATTTCCTTAATTACTAATGATGTTGAACACTTTTTAAGATGTTTCTCAGGCATCTTTACTTCCTCACTGGTGAAGTCACTGTTCTGTTCTTTATTCCATCTTTTGAATAGGTCATTTATTTTCTTACTTCTTTCTATTTTAAGTAGATGGAGGAAGGAAAGCATCTTCAGCAAATGGTGCTGGCAAAACTGGATCATCATTTGTAGAAGAAGAATATTAAATCCCTACCTCTCACCCTGTACAAAAATCAACTCCAAGTGGATCAAAGATCTCAACATGAAACCTGAAACCCTGAAGGTGACAGAAGAACAAGTTTTCAACAACGTACAAGACATAGGCATAGAAAAAGACTTTCTAAATCAGAAGGCAGCTGCACAGGAAATAATGTCAACAGTCAAAATGGGACCTCATCAAACTCAAAAGCTTCTGTTCAGTGAAAGAAACAATCAGGGAAGTGAAGAGAAAAACCCATAGAGGGGGGGAAATCTCCAGTGTTTCATCTGACAGAGCATTAATGTCAAGGACATATAGACTACTCAAAAAACAAAGAAAACAAATGGGCTTTTTAATTGGGATTGCGCTGAATCTGTATATTAATTTGGATAGAATGAAAATTTTTACTATATTAATTTTTTCAATCAATGAGCATGGGAGTTCTTTCCATCTTCTGATGTCTTCTTCAATCTCCTTCTTCAGTGGTTTAAAATTTTTGTTGTAGAGATCTTTGCTGTCTTTGGTTAGGTTTGTTCCTAGGTATTTTGTTGTTTTTGATGCTATTGTGAGTTGGAAGGTCTCCTTATATTCCTTCTTCAGGTGCTTGTTGTTGGTGTATAGAAAGGCTACTGGCTTTTATAAGTTAATTTTGTATCCTGCCACTTTACTGAAACTCTTAATCAAAAAGGGATATCTTGACTTCCTCTTTTCCAATTAGTATTCCTTTGATTTCCCTTTTGCTGCAGACTGTCCCAATGGGGGGTTTTCCTCTGACTGTAGGATCCAGCGTCTTGGAAGGAGGGCACGGGTTCGGTGAATATTAGAGAGACATGACACCAGAATGGTGTTGAATCTGGTGCACTTTACTGAGAGCAAGTCAAAGTTTTTATACAAAAGCAGGGAAAGCGGATAAGAGTTAGCACTCTTCCTTAGGAACAAAAGGCTCATTACCAAAGGAACTCACACCTGGGTTTCCAAGGACAGCAAGTCAGATAAATTTACACATCAATCAGGCAGGGGAGATAAGTAACAAAACAGTAGTCTTAAAACCACAAACCATAAACTGTTTGTCTCTGTTTAGAAGTTCCAATTTGGTGTTTCTCATCCTTCCTGGAGCCTGATTTTCCAAGGCTGTTTGTTATCTCTAGGCTGTTATTCAAGCCAAAAGCCTGGGCAAGCCTCTTAATTAGTTCTGTTTCTCTTAAAGGTGAAACCCACCGTGTGCCTCTAACTAAGTATTACATTTTAACATGCATAACTAAAACTTTTATCTTACTAATTCTATCAGATGTAGTTTCCTGCTTAAAAGACTGAGCCTTTATTTTTATTAAATCTGGAAAAACACTTTTATTATTTGTAACTGACCTATGATATCACTCAGTGTAATGTTTTTCATTCATAATATCTTTGTGGGGACTTCTAGGACAAAGGAGCCTTTAGATACTGTTTCTCTGTATGATTTTACTTAGGTTCATAAAGCTTCTGTTTGCCTGATTTATTTTCAGACACATTTAACTGTCCCTTGTCTGGGGTTTGTATGGCTGTAAATTTCTAAGATAAGCAAGGTGCACTCATAAACTCCTGAGGTATGTAAGCTGGCTTGTAAATTCCTGAGGTAAGTAAGCTGGCTCCTAAACTCCTGAGATAAGTAAGTTAGTAATTTTCTGTGAGCATGTATGCCTGACAGCTTTGGCTCCCGGCACCTTTCTTGTCTTATTGTCCTAGCAAGCATTTTAATCACTTGATTAAAATTTTTGAATTTTTGAATTGAATTTGTATTGAAAAGGAGTGCTAGTAGTGGACAGCATTGCCATGTTCCTGCCTTTCACGGGAATGCTTCCATCTTTTCTCCATTTAGGATGATGTTGGCTGTGGGTTTATTTATATGGCTTTCATTACATTGAGGGATGATCCCTCCTGTCCAGTTGCCTCTAGGACTTTAAGCATGAAGGGATGCTGGATTTTGTTTAAGACTTTTTCTCTGTTGATTGAGATGGTTGTGTGGTTTTTGTTTTTCAGTCCATTTATGTGTTTTATGATATTTGTTGATTTACTTTCTAGCTCTGTGAAGAACGTTGTGGGTATTTTGATTTGCATTACATTTAGTCTATAGATTGTTGATCAGATGATTATTTTCACAGTATTGGTTCTATGAATCTATGAGCATGGATTCCATGCTCATAATGTCTCCCTCTATCACTTTCTTTAAATTTTTGAAATTTTCATTCTAGAGATCTTTCATAGTTTTGGTTTGGTTTATTCCTGAGTATTTTATTTTTTCACATAATGTGAATGGGAAGGTATCTTGTATGGTTTCTCTGATTGCTTATTGTTGGTTTGTAGAAAAACCAATGATTTTTGTAAGTTGATTTTGTAACCTGCCACTTCACTGAAATAATTTCTAGTAGATTTGGTGGAATTTTCTAGATCTCGTTACTTCTTTTCCTAGAAATCCTTTAATTTCCTTCTTTTGTCTTGTTGCTATTGGAAGGGTTTCAAGCACTGTATGGAAAAGGAGGGGAGTTAGAGGGCAACCCTGTCTGGTTCCTGATTTTAAGGGGAGTGCTTCCAGATTTTTTTCAATTTAGAATGATGTTGGCTGTGGTTTTATTATATATAGTATTAATAATATTGAGGTATATCCCCTCCAGACATATTTCTTCTAGAAAGTTTGAAATGAATATATGTTGAATTTTTTCAAAGGAGTTTTCTAAATCTATTAATATAACCATGAACATTAATATACAGAATATGTAAAGAACTCAATAAACAAAATGCCAAGGAAATAAATAACCCAATAAAAAGATGGGCTACAGATATGTACAGAGAATTGTCAAATGAAGATGTAAAAATGACCAAGAAACACCTTTAACATCCTTAGTAATTCTATAAATGCAGATATAAACCATTTTAAGATTCCATATTACCCCAATCAGACTGGATAAGCTCACAAAAACAAAGGACATAAGATGTTGATAAAGGTGTGGAGAAAAGAGAATGCTCATTCACCTTTGGTGGGAATGCAGAGTAGTGCAGCAAACTATGGAAGGTAGTGAGGGCAACAATCAAAAAACTAAAAATGAACATATCATACAACCCAGTTACAGCACTCCTTAGCATATACCTGAAGGAGTCATCATACTGTAAAGAAAATGTTTCTGGATGGTCTTTTCATGATAGAAAAGAAATGGATACAACGTAAATGTCCACAACTAATGAATGGATAATTAAAATGTGGTACATATTCATGATGAATTACACCTCAGCAGTAAGAAAAGATGATATTATGAAATTTGCCTGTAAATTGATGGAACTAGAGAATGTTATTCTGAGAGAAGTAATACAAAGGCAGAAAACCAGGTGATGTATGTTCTCCCTCATTTGTGGATTTTAGCACCAATCCCCTTAGTGAGTATATATCCTGATATAACACCAGAAGCCAAGAAATTGGAAAGAATACATAGAGGTAAAGGAAAAGAAAAATCCAGAAACGGGACAGTAAGGAATGAACAGATGTTAGTGGAGACTTCAGAGGGTAGGAGTTTTGAGTTGGGAGGGTGGATAGGGGATATAAACAGGAGTATAATGGGAGGGGAGTGTCAGGTGATGGGGAGGGTGGTGATGATGGTGTTGGGTATGGGGAGGGAGAATGGGGTTGGTAAGGAAAGAAGTAATATAAAGAACTTTGGGACTTGAGAGGCTAGGAAATCTCACCTGCATCTGAGACACCTTGAGAAATTCATATACATTGTCTGAACATTAGTGCATGTGATGTGCAATCCAGTGCCTATATGGTAGAGAGCACAGTGCAAGACATAGGATATCTTCCTTTGAATGGTTGGTGAAAGTCATCCAAGTGACTCTCCAAAGCTCTTGATTATCTACCAGAAATAGGAAATAATACCCTATTCAGAGAAGGACATGATTCAGGGATAGGATATAGATTAATTGACTAGGGACTCACCTGGAACCTTTCTATCTGAAGTTAAGTGCTCATTAGTCTAGAAAACGTGCACACTACTATCTGCGAAAATCAATTAATGGCACAATCCAGCATCAAACTCTAACAACCATGATGAACTGGCCATCAAACTACCTCTATTGGTTCAGTAGAGGCACTGCTGTCTGGGGATTGTCATCAGCTAATAATTGTACATGGAACACTCTAATTGGGAGTGAATCTATGAGAGCCAATAAAAACTCAGCCAAATGCACAGGGCTGGAGTGGACATAGAGCCAATCTAAAAGCCGTTTGAGGTCATATCTTTAGACAAATGAAATTTCTTACCATACACTATGGAATCTTATGTTTATAGACAATCATATATGCCACTCATGGAAAATCTATTCTTTGCAAAAGATGGAAGCCACTGTAGAATCTGACAAATGGTCAGACACAGAACACATACATATGAAAAATCCGATTTCTATGGAATGGCCCTACACACGCAATGACAGGAAAAGAGAAAATGACTGTGCCCCTCAATTCTCACCGGTAAAGTTTCCTTACACAATAGAGTGTGATGTAACAGAAGGCCATATCCAGACAAGCTTCAAAGAATGTGAGGCCTCAGAGTGTGTAACCCTGGATAAACCCTTATATTAAACCTCACCTACCCATGTCTCAGGGATCATTGTGGAACAATGATAGAAAGATTGTAAGAGCCAGGGCTGGTGCGCGAACATATACAAGCAGTGGCTTACAATGGATTGTAAACTTTCACATGTAAATCTGTGGCGATGTAGGCATCCAAAAAGGGACCCATGCCAACTGGGACAAGGTCTCAAAGTGGAGCAAGATAAATGGTTGGGGGACTGCCCCTGGACTCATAACTAAAAGTGCCTGAGTACTGTTAGGGGAGGAGGAGTATGTCTTACCTTGGACTCCTAGATATGCTGACAAAACTCCAGAGTATCTATTTGCCCAGATGGACACCTGGATTTGAGAGCTTGACTAATAGGGCTAAGCTTGTATCTTGTTATTCATGTGTTCTGATGGGGTGCTCTGGCATGGGGAAGGATTGGGTTTGATTGTGAACCATTGTATGACTTTGCAAATTCTCAATAAAAATTAATTAAGAAAAAAAAGGTCTAGAAGTGAGTGCTTTCCACATTGGTTAAAGTAAGTTATCTGTTTCTCTTTAGGTTACATTGGTATTGGAAGTTCTACAGAATTTAGGGTATTGGAAATCTATATACATCTTTTTGGAATTTGTAAATATGTCTATATACATTTCTTTTCTACTATTGAAGATGAAATACCAAATTAAATTTTCAGTTTTAGTTAATTGAAATATCTACAGGAAGAGATAAAAATATATAAACCCATACAAAATTATCAGTTTTTAGAGAAATAAATTCTTTATTTAGCAATAGCACAGTGATGTTTCAAATTATATAAATATATAAAACACTAATATTATCTATGAAAATAATTTTGTTAAAAATAATTAAAAATTAATTAAAAATAATTAAAATGATTAAAAATAATTTTGTGTATTACATGGAAATGTTTCATCCTGCTAAGCTTGTTTCATTTCTTTTTTTAAGCCAGTAAGGTTTTATTCCCATGGCATCCAGCAGGATATAACAGCTTATCTATTCCTTGGGACCATGATGACTGAGTCCCTGTGCAGGAACATCTTAGAGATGTAGATTTCCATGTCAAAGGGTTTGGAGTACATCTTGTCCTTGCCACTCTTGGGGAACTCGGTTCACATCTCCTTCAAATCCTACAGCAGCATGTTGTAGTGCCTGTCAAAGGGCTTCACCCAGCCCAGGAATTTCTTGTTCTGGCGATTGATGAGTACTTATGTGATGCTCTTGATCAGCTTTGTGAGCACAGACCTGTCTTAAATTCCTCACCCACCCACTTCTTCAGCTCTTCCAGTGTCTCTCACTTTTGGGTTTGTTGAGGAAGCTCATGGTGGAAGTTTCGCTTGTAGAATACCACCATTTCACCATGTTGCTTTGGCCTCCCCTAAGCTTCTTTCTCAATACAATTCTACATGATTTATATAACCAACACATTCATTTCATATTATTTGCCATTTAATTTTCAACCAAATTTGTTGCATTATCTATGGATAAACACTGTTCCTCAATAAACTATATGAAATTATTCTCATAAATATGAATGATTATTTTTATTTAAAATCAAGTAAAGATAAAAGAAAAAAACTCAAACTTTGAGTTTTTGTTCATGAAGAGCTTGTTAAGATAAATTACACTATTGTTAAAAATCATATTATTACGACACTTACCAACTACAAAAATTCCAGGCCCAGATGGATTTATATCAGAATTCTTCCAGATATTTAAAGAGGACATACAGCCAATATTACTTCCAAAAGGATAGAAACAGAGGGAAATCTCCCAAATCTTTATATGACTTTAGTATCAAAACCAGGCAAAGATTCAGTCAAAAAAGAAAACTATAGACCCATATCCTTAATGAATATAAATGCAAATATTCTTGAAAAAATACTTGCAAAGCACATACAGGCACACATGGAAAAGGTCATCCACTATAATCAAGTCAGATTTATTCCAGAGATGCAGGGATGGTTCAATATACTTAAATCAATAAACATCATAAATCATATAAATGGACTCAAAGACAAAAACACATAGTCATCTCAATTGATGCAGAAAGTGCATTATTATAACATGCCTTTATGTTTAAAATCCTAGAGGGAATTGGACTGGAAGGAACAGAGCACAACATAATTAAAGCTATATACAACAAACCCACAGGCAACGTCAATCTAAATGAAAAAAAAAAATAGAAGCATTCCCCTTAAACTCAGGAACCCAGACAGGCTGCACACTATCTCCATTTTAATTTTAATTTTATTTATTTATTTATTTATTTATTTATTTATTTATTTATTTATATGAATGTACTGTCTGCATGTAGGTTTGTGCACCTGTGTAGTGCAATGCTATGGAGGTCAGAAGAGGGTGTTGGAGTCCCCTGAAACTGGAGTTCTCCTGGAATTGGAGTTACAGTTGGCTCTCAGCTGCCATGTGGGAGCTGGGGATTGAACCCAGGTCCTCTGCAAGAGCAGTCGGTGCTCTTAACCACTAGGCCATCTCTCCAGCCCCTCCATTTTTTTTTAATATAATGCTTGAAACTCTTGCTAGAGTAATAACATAAGAGAAGGAAATTCAAAGAATACTACGGAAAAGAGGATGCCAAACTATCCTTTTTTTGCATATGATGTCATTTTATAACAATGAGCTGCTAAACATTTCCACCAGAAAACACCCAGGAGTGATTAACCATTTAAGTAAAGTGGAAGGTTATAAAATTAATCTACAAAAATCAGTAGCCTTTCTAAATGCCAAAAATATGCAATGGGAGAAGGAGTTCATGGAAACCATACCATTCACAACAGAATGAGAAACTATATCTCAGAACAATGGTGACCAAAGACATTTAAGATGTCTACAATGAAAAATTTAAAATTTTCAATAAGGAGATTGAGGAAGACACCAGAAGATGGAAGGACCTGCCATGCTCACGGAATGGAAGAATTACTATAGTAAAAATGTCCATCTTATACAAGGTAATATATACATTTGATGCAATCCCAATCAAAATACTCAGAATTAGAAAAAGCATACTAAAATTCATACAGAAACACAAAAGTTCCTGGATAGCCAAAGAAACCTTGAGCAGGGACAGTAATGGAGGAGGGATTACTACACCAGACTTCAAACACTTTTACAAAGCTATATTCATAAAAACAGCATTTTACTGGCACAAAAATAGACCTGCAGATCAATGGGAAAAAAAATTGAAGACCCCAACTTAATTACAT
This sequence comes from Rhizomys pruinosus, assembly GCA_009823505.1. Classification (NCBI taxonomy): domain Eukaryota; kingdom Metazoa; phylum Chordata; class Mammalia; order Rodentia; family Spalacidae; genus Rhizomys; species Rhizomys pruinosus. The sequence continues at coordinate 5,147,405 of VZQC01007142.1, read as the reverse complement.
GTAATTCCAGCCCCCTGATATTTGACAAAAGTGTCAAGAACACTCAATGGAGGAAAGACAGTATCTTCAGCAAATGGAGCTGGCAAAACTAGAACACCCCTTGTAGAAGAATGAAGCTAAACACCCAACTTTCACCCTCCACAAACATGAACTCTAAATGGATCAAAGACCTCTATGTGAACTCTGAAATCCTGAAAATGTTAGAAGAAAATATTGGCAGTAACCTACAAGATATAGGTATAGAAAAAAAAACTTTCTAAATCAGACAGTAGTTGATCAAAAAATAAGGTCAACAATCAAGGCACAGGACCACATTAAAAGTAAAATGCTTCTCTATGGGCAAAGAAACAATTAACAAATGGAAGAGAAAACCCAAAGAATGGGAAACATCTTCACCAATCTCAGATCTGACAGAGGTTTAACGTCTAGAGTACATAAGTTATTCAAAAAACAATGGACCTAGAAATCAAAAGACGCAATTAAAAGATGGGCTAAAGATCTGAAGAGAGATATCTCCAGTGAAGAAATAAAGATGGCTAAGAAGCATCTTAAAAGTGTTCAACACCAACTGTTAGTATTTAAGGAAATGAAAATTAAAACCACTTTAAGATTTCATCTTACCCAGTAAGACTGGCCATGATCAAGATGCCAAATGCTGAGGAGGTTATGGGGGAGGGGGAATCACTCAATCACCTGCTGAATTGTAATTTCATGCAACTCCTATGGAAAGCAGTGTGGAGAACTCCTAAAAGACTAAAAATGAACCTACTATTTGACACAGTAATACCATTTCTGGGTTTAAACCCAAAGGATTCATCCTACTGCAGGGATACATGCACATCCATGATTATCACTGCTCTTTTCATAATACAAAGAACTGCAAGCAACCCAAGCACCCCTCAAATGTTCAGTGGATAATGCAAAGATGATTCACAATGGAGTTCTTTACAGCTATAAAGAAAGACAACATCATGACATTTTCAGGTAAATGGATGGAACTAGAAGCTCTTAGGTTAAGTTAAGTAAGACAGACTCAGAAAAACAAATGACAAATGGCATATGTCAGCCTGACTTTTTGGATCCTTGCACCAAATACTTGTATGTAAGTACATACACTGAAGTCACTGCAGGAACCAGGTAATGAAAAAGAACCAGGGAGGTAAAGGGGAAAAAAGGGAACCTGAGAATAAAAGCTAGTAGGTGATGCGTGTTGTTAATTGAGGAATAAATAAAATCAGGGTATCTAAATGGGAGGGGAGTAGAGGATTACTGAAGGAAAAGGGTGGTAAAGGAGGAAAAAGGGGCCACAGGAGACTGGCAGTATCAAGGGAGAAATGGGGATACTTTAAATGGAGAAAACATGGAAAAGGCATAGGAGTGCTAGATAGGTAAAGGGAAAGAGGAGAGATATATAATGTGTTGTTAGTGTAAAAAACCTGAGAGAATCATATTATTCGTTTCTAAAATTTTATTTATTATTTTTATACATGCATGAATGTACTGTCTGCATGTAGGTTTGTGCACCCAGGTCTTGCAAGGCCACGCATGTCAGAAGAGGGTCTCGCATTCCCCTGGAACTGGAGTTCTGCTGGAATTGGAGTTACAGACAGTTCTTAGCTGCCGTGTGAGTGCTGGGGATCGAACCTGGGTCCACAGCAAGAGCAGTCAGTGCTCTTAACTGCTAGGCTATCTCTCCAGCCCCAAGAATCATATTATTCTAACAAGCTATTGAGAAAATGCACACACAATATCTCTACATAAATCCATATGGAAAGATAAAACTTGCATATCAAGAAACAGTATCAGACTGGAGAAACCTTCCTTTTAGTCATTTGCCAGGGTAGTTCAAGAGACTCCCCAAATTACACAGGCTCTTGCTACAGGCTTTGATTACCCCCAGTACCTGAAGGGAAGATCCTACTGCTGAAGACAGGACATACTTTGGAGACTGGATCTTGAGCAATGGAGCTGGATCTGACCTGGAAGCCACCACCGCTGAAGACTAGCTCTCATAACTGTTGAGAGCACTATGTAAGCCACTAAGGGAGATCATCAACAAATGGTCTAACATCAGCCTCAAGACCAAATATCCTTGTCAATATCCAGCAGAGCATACAGCATTGGTGCAATAGCAGCACTTGTATCTTGGAGGAAATCATTGGCTAACCAATTGGACCCAAAGTCCACTCAGTGGGAGGAAACCCATGTGTAGTAATGATAACATAGCCAGATACATACATATGGAAAGGTCATAGACTTTAGACAACCCTACAATGAGTTGTAGACTAAGGTAATATTTTACCTACTCCAAAATAAATATCCTTGTATTTACTGAAAATATCCCAGACACCACTCAAAAAAGAAACTTCTTTTGCACCAGATGAGAATAGTACAGAGTCACACAATTGGACATACACAGACATGGTCTGTGAATGGCTCATTCCTAGGGACCTATCTACAATCCAGCTTCTTCACACAAGCCCCACACATCATAGAACAAGGACCCAAGAAGGCGTTAATTATCACTTAACTCTCATTAAGGAAACTTCTCCATGTGAGAGGAGATTAGGAACCCAAAAGGGCCTGAATGGCCCAACTGTGAAGATTAGGAGTCCTTAGAATGTTGTTCCATGGACAGACTGCCTATATTCAGCTTCACCTACCTAGGGCTCAGGGAACATTGCTGATGAAGGAGCATAAAGATAAGAGCCAGGGAGGTGAGGCAAGTCCAAATGGAAATGACTCTTACAAGTTCCTGGGACCCTGTTTATTTGAACTTGCAGCATTGGTATCAGCATACACGTGGCCTATCCAAGCTCAGCTGGACAAAATCCCAGCACATAACTGTAGAAATGGGTAGCAGAGCCCAACCTTTGCTGAGGAAATATTGGCTGCAGTTGGTGGTCAGGTGAGGAAGACCTGTCCTCATTAGAAAAAGAGACTCTGTACAGGCTAGCTCAGGCGAGCTGGCAACGAGGAGTGAGCAGGAAGCTAACTTGGCACATGGGACTCTAGCAGGAATGACAGAAGGTGTGAACTAAAGGGAAGGGATTGAGGGAGAGTGCCAAACGAGAAGTGGGTATAATGGTACAATGGTAATTAAGACTGAATGAAAAATTATATATGAAATAGACAAAAATCAATAAAATATAAAATGAAATAAGATAGAAGCATATTAAGACAATTTTCATTTTAATAAAATTTCCCATTATACTGCTGTTGTATCATTTACAGCAAATTTGATGGGAAAAATAATTTCTGTATGTTAGTCATTAGACAAACCCTTTCCCTAAACAAATGAGGTTTCTTACTCTATGCTAAATATGGACCCTGATATTTACAGAGAAATGTACCATACACCACTTATCAAATAAGCTTCTTTTTGTAACAGATGGAGAATGCTGCAGAATTCCAAAAACTGGAAACAAACAGAGATATATGTCACAGAGATGCCTAGCCTTAAGTAGCACATCTATACTGGAACCTCTACACACAAGTTTCAGATAACATAGCAGAACAGGGAGAAGAGAGAATAATAATGCATCCTTCAACTCTCACCAGAAAAGCTTCCTCTTACAACAGAGTGTGTGATACACACAGAAGCCCACAACTAGCTAGTGTTTTCAAGAATAAGAGACTTCAGAGTGTATGTCCCCAGGACTCCGAGATTGAAACTCACACCCATGTCTCAGGGACCATTGTGGAACAAGAGCCAGAAAGGTTCTAAGAGACAGTTGGTGCATGAACATAAGGAGACAGAGACTTTCAGGCCACTGTAAACTGATTAATGTGAACTTGCAGAAATGTTTCCAGCATGTGCAAGTCTCATGTCAACTTAAACAAAAATCCATCATGAAGCAGGGGAAATGGACAGCAGGTCCCCATCTTAGCCAAATGGCCAATGGTTACTGAAGGGTGAGGGAAAGGAGACCTTCTTTAAATGACTTAGTCTAGATAAGCTAACTAGACTCCAGTGGATGCACATGCACCTGGAAAGAAAAGCTTGAGGAGATAGGATTTATTTTTTATTTTATTCATTTTTTTTTTCTGTGTATGAGTGTACTGTACCGTCTGCATGTACGTTGATGCACCTGTGTCGTGCAGTGCCGGGGAGGTCAGAAGAAGGCGTCGGATTCCTCTGGAACTGGAGTTAAAGACGGTTCTTAATCGCCATGGGGATGTTGGGAATCAAACCCAGGTACTCTGCAAGAGCAGTGGGTGCATTTAACCGCTGAGCCATCTCTCCAGCCCCAAGGATTTAACACATACAACAGAATATGTGAAATCTGGCCGGGAGAAGAGGAACATGTAGTGGGGAATCTGGACGTGTGTCTAAATTCTATTAAAATGTGTTGTATGAAATGAACAAAAGCTCAATAAAAGTATTAAAATGGAATAAATAAACAAATTCTGACATTACATATTTTAGTATATGTTTAGATTTCAAAGATTCAAGTACTTTAAAAGAGACAGATTAACTCACATTTTAAATGCAGATATATTTGCTTGGCTTTTTATTTCAGTGTAGTCAGCATATTCATATCATCTGAAACATTATGAAAACCATTATTGAATAAAGCAGTGATCCCTGTTCTATTATCTTCCTCAATTTGACAACTATATGATACAATAATTTTAATGCAAAACTTTGTAAATAAAATGTATTTCAAGGAATAGAATCAATATCACATTTATACTATGTTAAGAATTTTTATTATAAAAATGAAGAAAATAATTTATTGGGTAAAAATATTTTTACAGTGTAGTATTCATAGCAGTGAAACACTGAAAGCATTGTTTCTACTTAATTAAAACTTAAGGAAGAAGAAAGTCTTATAGATATAATGATATAGAATTTGAAATCAACGAAGAACAAATGAAATCACAAAACTGTGCAGAACTCTTTATTTTCTGGAAGTGGGCATTGCTCCTTCACTTTTATTAAGGAACTATACACAATTATGGTCATTAATGTTTACATTAATTTGTAAGCCCTAAAAATATTTTTGGTAGATTTGCCATAGATTTTTAAAAATTATTTTCGATGCATGGTTAAATAAATTTCATTTACTCTAGATCTTTGTCATTTAATGCTATATGGCTTTCAATTTTGTTTCTTTTATTTATGCTTTACTGATTTATTATACATTTGATACAATATGCCTTAATCATATTTAGACTCCCTTCCCCTATCTGCACCTACTCATAGACCCCTGATAGGATTTTTATGTATTCTATCAATTATGTGAAGGGATGTTGATTCAAGTTTGTTTCCCCAGAGGTCCTTTGGTATGAGTTCTTTCACTGGGGACTGCCTAAGTTTCCTAGCATCATTCCCTAAAAAAGGACCAAATCTCCCTCACCCAGCAGTGATCAGTTGTCGATAGTTCCTCAGTTAATCCTGGGACTTTTTACCCATTTCCTAGTTCTCTGCTGGGTATTTTTATAGTTTCAGACTGCATGGGTCTTATACATGCAGTCATCATTGCTGCATGTTCATACGAGTGCATCTCAGAGGCCTGGGAAACTCTTCCTCTGTGCTCATCCACCATCCCTGACTGACAGTCTTTCTGCCACTTCTCATGCAATGGACCCTAAGTTCTGGATGGCTGAGGTTTAATACAGGTGTCTGAGCCAGGTACACTTACTCTACAGTGTGTTATTATCTATATTTTGCCTTGTTGTAGCTTCTGAACTAATCATTATTTTTTTTGTTGTTGTTTGAGGAAGGTTCACCAGTGAGAGATGAAAAAAACATTCATATTTTCCCTTCCCTATATTCTTCTATTTTGTGTGTCATCATTGTAGAGGTTTCATTGTAGATGTGTCACTTTAGACTGGAAATCACACATACGCACACACACACACACACACACAGAGTTAGTCTCTGAATTTGATCAATGTTGGAGCTCAAAATGTTTCTCTCTTGCAAAAGGAAGCTTCTTTAATGAGTAAGGAGAGGTATGTAATGGTTTGGAGTTAAAATCCATAAATAAGAGAAAACCTGTCACTTGTTCTTTTGAGTCTGTGTTACTTCATTACGTATAACAGTTTCTCATTCACCCATTTATCACAAATTTCATAATTTCACCTTCGTTTACCACTATGCGGAGCCCCTTTGTTTAAATGTAGAGCACACTCATTCTTTCATCAGTTGAGGGTCATTTCTGTTGTTTTATTTTCCTACCTATTGTGAAAAAAGCAGCAACAAAATGGCTGCCCAAGTATCCCTGCAGTATGGAGGAGTCCTTTGGGTACATGCCAAGAAGTGGTATAACCAGATCATATGGTAGGTGTGTTTTTACATTTACAGGAGTTCTACATACTGTCTTCCATAGTGGTTAAACCAGTTTTCAATTCTGCCAATTGTCAAAGAAACTTCCCTTTTCCTTATATCCTTCTCAGCATTTGGTGCCATTTTTTTTTTTCTTAGCCAACCTGTCTGATGTTAGATAATTCTTAAAGTGGATTTGATTTGGATTTCCCTAATTACTAAAGATGTTGAACACTTTATATTTTATTTTATTTTATTTTACTTTATTATTTATGTGTATGAATGTACTGTTTGCATGTAGGTCTGTGCACTCGTGTCATGCAATGCCGTGGAGGTCAGAAGAGGGTGTCAGATTCCCCTGGAACTGGAGGTCTACTGGAACTGGAGTTACAGATGGTTCTCAGCTGCCATGTGAGTGCTGGGGGATCGAACCCGCGTCCTCTGCAAGAGTGGTAGGTGCTCTTAACCGCTAGGCCATCTCTCCAGCCCCAAGATGTTGAACACTTTTTTATTTTTATTTTTTATTAATTTTATTTATTTCTGTATGTGTACGAATGTACTGTCTGCATGCAAGTTTGTGCACCCGTGTCGTGCAATGCCGCGGAGGTCAGAAGACGGTCTCGGATTCCCCTGGAACTGGAGTTCTCCTGGAATTGGAGTTTCAGACGGCTCTCGGCCACCATGTGGGTGCTGGGGAACGAACCCGGGTCCTCTGTAAGAGCGGTCGGCGCTCTTAACCGCTAGGCCATCTCTCCAGCCCCGATGTTGAACACTTTTAAGGTGGGTTCTCAGCTACTTTTTAGTTCAACTCTTCTTTGGAAAGCTCTTCAGACTTATAACCCCTTTTAAATTGAGTTATTTGCTTTGTTGCTTTTTGTTTTACTGTTCTTTATATATTCTGAATATTATATGTTCTGAACATTAATCCTCTGTGTAGTGAGAAGATTTTTCTAGCACTGTATGGCATTCTCCTTCACACAATTGGTGGTACTTCTGATGTACAGAAGCTTTTAAGTTTAATTGACAATTTTTATAGAGATGTGGACTGAGAGAATTCATTGAACTAGTTCATTGTGTTTGTATTTGTTGAGGTTTGTTTTGTGCCTCATTATGTGTTGTATTTTAAAGCCAACTCCATGAACTGCTACATAGAATGCATATTCCTTGATGCTTGGATGAACTCTTCTGTAAATGCCTGTTAAATCCACTTGAGGTAAAATACAATTTTAGTCAGGTTTTTCTGTTTATCTTTGTTAAATGATCTATTAGAAAGAATGAGGTTTTGAAGTGACAGATTATTACTTAGTTGTGATTAATTTGTGTCCTGAAAAATCCAGTAGTACATTTTACATGAAATTGTGTCCAACAGTTTTTTGTAAATAGGCTCATGATTATTATGTTTTCTTTGTCGATTGTTCTCTTGTTCAGAATATAGTGAACATTTTTATCTATTCTGATTTGCAATACCAACTCCTGCTTGTGTCTTGTGCCATGTTCTTGTAATATTTGTTTTTCATCCTTTCACCATAAAGTGGAGCCTACCTTTGTAGGTTACATGATTTACTTATAGACAACAAATAGATATATTTTGTTTTTTAATCCCTTCAACTAACCTATTTTGAGTGGATAGCTGAGGTTACTGATATTTATAAAGGTGTGTATTGGCTTTAAATTTTTTCTAGTCTTGTTCTTAGTGTCTGTACACTATAACTTCATTTATTTTCTGTTACTCTTGAGTATGATTAGTTCTTTATTCAGCCCTTCATATTACGTTGAGTATTCTCTGTGGAGCTGGTTTGGTGGACACGAATTCTTTCAGCTTATTTATATCATGGAAGTTATTTCTCCCTGCCCTCCAATATAATAGTTTTTCTGGGCAAACTTTCTGGGTTGGCATCCATGGGCATTTAGAACTAGAAATATTTTGATCCAGGAATTTTTGGCTTTTACAGTTTACAGTGAAAATTCAAGTGTAATTCTGACGTGTTTTCCTTTACGTATAACTCCTCCCCCTTAACCCCCACCCCCAGGAGCTTTCAGTACCCTCTCTTTGTTCTGCAAAATAAGTATTTTTATTATGACAAGTCATGGTATTATTTGTGCTCTGGTCTTATCTAATTGGTGTTTGCCTGTTGTTTGTTTGTTTATTTGTTTGTTTGATCTTTTTTGAGATAGGGTCTCTCTGTAACCCCAGCTGGCCTGGAACTTACTATGTAGAATAGGCTGACCTTGATCTCACCTGCCTCTGCCTCTTGAGTGGGATTAAAGAAGTGCACAAAATTGGTGTTTTGTGTACTTGTATCCATGTAAGTCTGTCTTGGCTTAATTCAGGGAAATATTCTTCTATAATCTGAAGATCTTGTAAGTACCCTTTACCTGAGATTCTTGCCCTTCCTGTGTGCCTATGTTGCATTCATTTGATCATTTTACAGTGTCTCCCTATTCCTGCATAGTCTATTCTTGTGTGTGTGTGTGTGTGTGTGTGTGTGTGTGTGTGTGTGCACACGCACGTGTTTTAATTTTTTCCATTATTTTGGCTAGAGCAATCTAATTCTTTAACTTTGTCATCTGGCATTGATTTATTTTCTGTTTAATTCATTTTGCTTTTCAGGCTTTCTCTTGCCTTTCAAATTGGCTTATTTCCCTTTTAAATTCCATCTTCATTTGGGCTTAAGTTTTTTCAATATCTGCCTTTTTGTGTATCTATCAAGCTTTCAATTTCTCAATCAACTTTTGCATTTATTCAGCTGTATATTCATATTTTCTTGAGCTTCATTCAAGAGTTTATTCCTACCTTTCTGAAATCTTTGAGATGTTTGTACTTTAAAGTCACTAAATTCTTTAATCATTTTATGATATATTGTTTCTAAATTCTGCTTCCTAATGTTTCTCTTGATGGTTCTCATTATACTACAGTTTTGTAAGACTGATGGGTTTTGGTGGGGACTTATTATCGTGGTTTTTCATACTATTTCGGCATTGTGGTTTGGGCATATGGATTACTTTTGTGTGATATGAGATTCTATCCTGCCTTTGCTTAGTTGATGTTTGGTTCTGCTTATATGATTGATATAAATTGTTTGTTTTCTAATCAGTCATGTGCCTCAGGTTCTAACTTTTCATTTTTGGGGTGCCAGTCATCTTTTTGAGAAAAGGTACCTGTAGCCTTAGCTGGTCAAGAACTCACTATGTATACCATTCTGGCCTGAGTCTCACAGAAATATCCCTGCCTCTGTCCCAGTCCTGGGAATACAGATATGTACCACTAGGCCTATGATTAGATTTGATTATTTATTGGGAGAACATCATGGTTCTAAGTTGGTTATTTAAGAACTCTCCAGGAAGACCACTGTACCTAAACTCAGTTACAGAATGTAGAGAATTGGTTATTTCTGGACAGGTAGTCCAGAGCACTCAGTTTCCAGAAGCAAGAAAGAGGAAAAGGCTCAGGCCCAAGGTGGTGTTGGGGACAGTGAAGAGGGTCTAACTATCTGAACAGAGTTGATATGAGTCCTGGAGCAGTGAGAATGCAGCTGTCTCAGTTAAGGAGATGCAGAAGATTCAGTGGATAAGGTCTGACTTACAATGCTATATCTATCTATCTCTCTCTCTCTCTCTCTCTCTCTCTCTCTATATATATATATATATATATATATATATCCTGTGTCTTTACATAAACAAATGTTTAATAGATATATGTATATATCCTGTGTCTTTACATAAACAAATGTTTAATAGAAAATGACTGCTTAAAACATCTTACTATATTCTAGGTAAAAAATAAGAAAATATATTGAAATTATTTAATGAAATTTAAAAACAAAGAGCATAATATATATCTAAGTACACCAAATTACACAAATAGAGAAAATAATAAAATAAGATTCAGTTAGAGAAGAAGAGAAGAAAGGGATGTTTATAGAAACAAAAGCTTAATTTGACCTGAAAGAACCAAGGGATTTAGAACATCTTCCCAACAACCTCTCCAGCATTTGGTATCCTTTGTTTTCTGGATCATAGATAGTCTTACTGGAGTAAGCTGAAATATTAAGGTGGTTTTAATTTCCATTTCCTTAATTATTAGTGATATTGAACACTTTTTAAAGATGTTTCTCTGCCAACTTTACTTCTTCAATTGTGAAGTCTCTGTTCAGCTCTTCATTCCATCTTTTGAGTGGGTCAATTGCTTTCTTCCTCCTTTTGATTTTGAGTAGTCTTATACACTCTAATGTTAATGCTCTATCAGATGTCTCACTGATGAGGGTTTTCTCCCACTCTGTGGGTTTTCTCTTCACCTTGATTGTTTCTTTTGCTTGACAGAAGCTTTTGAGTTTAATAAGGTCCCATTTGTCAATTGTTGACCATATTCTTTTTTGCTGCTGCTGTCTGATTTAGAAAGTCTTTTCCTGGGCCATGTCTTATAGGTTACTACCGACATTTTCTTCTATCATTTTCAGAGTTTTGAGTTTCACATTGAGGTCTTTGATCCATTTAGAATTGATTTGTGTACATGGTGAGAGGTAGGGTTTTAGTTTTATTCTTCTAAAACTAATGATCCAGTTATGTCAACATCATTTGCTGAAGATACTGTTTTTCCTCATTGAGTCTTCTTGGGCCCTTTGTTGAATATGAGGTGGCTGAAATTGGAAGTGCTCAGATTTATATTCTCAATTTTGTTACATTGAACGATGGGCCTGTTTCTGTGCCAATAAAAGGGTGTTTTAAGTCAGGGGCAGTGGTGCATGCTTTTGATCCCAGCATTCAGGAGGCAGAGGCAGGCAGATATTTGTGCGTTCAAGACCAGCCTGGTCTACAGAGTGAGTTCAAGGACAGCTGGGGCTACAGGAAGACCCTATCTTGAAAAGACAAAAATAAAAAAATAAAAATATATAAAAAAATAAAAGGGTGTTTTTATGACTATAGCCCTATAATATAGTTTGAATTCTGGTATGGCAATACCCCCTATATTGCTCTTTTTGCTCAGTTTTGCTTTGGCTATCTGGAGTCTTTTGTTTCACCATATGAACTTTAGGATTTTTTTCTAGGTCTGTGAAGAAGCTCCTTGGGATTCTAATTGGGATTGCATTGAATCAGTATATTACTTTGGGCAGGATGGTCAATTTTACTATATTAATTCTTCTAATCCATGAGCATGAGAGTTTCTTCCATCTTCTAGTGTCTTCCTCAATCTCCTTCATGAGGGATTTAAATTTTTCTTTGAAAAAAATTTTAGTTTGTTTGAGGCTATTGTGAGTGGGAAAGTCTCCTTGTATTCCTTTTCCAATTTCTTGTTCTTGTCATAAATAAAAACTACTGATTTTTCTAAGTTATTTTGTACCCTGCCACGTTATTGAACCTGTTGATGGTTTCTATGAGTTTTCTGGTGGAGACTTTGGTGTCCCATAGGTAAACTATCATGTCATATGCAAAATTGGATAGTTTGACTTCTTTTCCAATTAGTACTACTCTAATTTCCTTTTCTTATCTTATCACTCTTGTGAGCTTTTCAAGCACTATGGAATTTTTGTATACAGCTTTAATTTTGTTCAAGAATGTTCCCTCCAGTCCAATTCCTTCCAGGAATTTAAACATGAATGCACGCTGAATTTTGTTGAAGGCCTTTTCTGCAATGATTGAGATGACCATGTGATTTTTATCTCCTACTCTGCTTATGTGCTTTATGATGTTTACTGATTTACATATGTTGAAACATCCCTGCATCTCTGGTTTGAATCCAGCTTGGTCCTGGTGGCTGATTGTTTTGATATGTGCCTTGTGTGATTTGCAAGTATTTTGTTGAGAATTTTCACATCTGTGTTCATTAATGAAAGGTGTCTATAGTTTTCTTTTATAAAAAAATATTTCAGGTAATTTACTTCTGGAAAATATAAGTATAGCTTTACTATACAATAGTTCTAGACTTACAACACAAACTTATGATTATTTCTAAAAAGAAAGAAAGCAGATGAATGCTGTACCTAGATTCTCACTTGAAACAAATACTTGATTTAATAATGACCTAAACTTTGTTAGGTGCCAAGAGAGGCAACTACATCCTTATAGTTAATATTTTATTACCCACTAACAGTTTTTTGCCTAGAAATATGAATATCTAGTTTTGAGGTGGTAGGACATAGTTGCTTGTGGTTATGTAGTAAGGGGCAGAATATTTTTTTCCTTTTTAAAAAAAACTATTATTAATGAAGCACATGCAATTAGATATATAGGTATTTAAAGAGTACTAATTGTTATGGTAGGTTACTTTGGTATAGACACAGATGTTTGAATGGTATGTTAATCCATGAATTACATTTTCTTCTGTTAAATATGACAGGGTCTTCCTGTGGTTTATAACATCTCCTAACCATTAGAGGATGTAAGCTTGTAGCATCAGCCGTGGGTTATTCCTCCAAGGAGAGAGCTAATAGCCAATTAGATCTGGGATATACAGACATATGGCTGCCACTGCTGCACAGTATTGCCAGGCAGATGAGGTGTAGCTGGTGCTGACGGAGGAGTCTTGCTTGACTCAAGGAAACCTATATTTTGCTTTATTGGTTTAGTGGCCTTTGGTAACACTATCTGGCATTCCGGAGACCATCTGTATACTTGCAAGTTTGGTCTCCATACATCTTTCCCATGTTTATATCAGGTCTTCAACAGCAGGGCCTTATTGCCTCTCTTCCTGCAGATATCCCAGTTTGGAGGCAAGGAGCCTTTACCTTTTGTGGGGGATTGGATCCCTTAGCCAACATCTCCTTGGTAGAATAATCCATTGTTGATATCAGAGCTCCTGTATTAATATATTTTGCTTAAGTGCATAGCTTAAGGAGACTTTAGCATGATATTTGGTTCTGACTAGAGAATAATCCTTTTCAGTTTCTATGTCCATTATTCAATTAAAGAAGGCAGTTTTACCGATTTTACAAGAGAATACCTCTATAACAGCTGGCTCCAATCTACAGCTGGAGAACGACCTCATCATCATATTTCTCCTTATTCTATGGGGGGGGGGTTAAGAAAGTCTCTTGTATTAAAACCTTTGCGGCACCTAGAAGGTAAGCTTCATTAGGATTCATTAAAAATAGTTGTTACGGGGCTGGAGAGATAGCCTAGCGGTTAAGAGCACCGACGCTCTTGCAGAGGACCCGGGTTCGATCCCCAGCACCCACATGGCGGCGCCAGAGAGATAGATATAGATACAATTCCACGGAGAAACTCATTAGAGAGGAGATCCACGAGCCCTCTTTCTGACTCCGCGGGCATGCACGACAGTGTGTGCACCAGACCTGCATGCAGGACAGTACATTCATACACATACAAAAATAAACATAAATAAATAAAATAATAAAAAAAAAAAATTAAAAAAAAAAAAAAAAAAAAAAAAGAAGAAAAAAAAATAGTTGTTACTAGTAGGAATCCCAGAAGGGGCCTGATGTCTGCAGAAAATCTGAGCATTTCTTCCCTACAATGCCCAGAGGAGTTAAGTCTTTCTGTGGCACTTTTCTAGGTACATTCTTGCACATGCAAAGCTGTATTTTTCTTTTCTCAGCCCATTAAGTTGGTGATACCTCTGGACATGTTGGAACATACAAACCTTCTCCCGTAGTTAAGTTTTAAGATTTGGCGTTGCAAGGTTTTTATATGACAAAAGTTTTTCATATATCTATCTATATCCCCCTTTTTTATTTATTAATTTATACAATAAAAAAAAAAAAAAAAAAGCAAGTTATTTATACATACCGTGTAGGGTTGATCAAGGCACAAGTTTCTTCAAAGTTCACCATGCTGTTTTGGTGTACCATGTATTGTGATTAACCTTGGGAAACAACTTTATTTTTTGAGTTAAATCATCCTAGTAGGTTGAAGAGAGATTGCTACCAGGTGATATATCTGACAGCAAAATTATAGAGAACATTTGTTATTATACCAATCCAAAGTAATTGTTATACGTTTTTTTAATTAAAGCTAGTGTGGAAACAGCAATTTTTATCACCAATTAACTCAGATGCATTACGTTTTTTATCAGCCTTTAAAACAATGTTGTTTAATCATCAACATATTTACTTTTACTAAGTCCTAAAACACCAATGTATCCTGTAGACAGTAATCGAGGCAAACCTGGATACTTGTTGAACTCATATCAATTCATTAGTAGGATCGAAAGGCCTCTATTTCCATCATATGTTTAAATACCTATATATTAATTGCATGTGCTTCTTAGTTAGGATCGAAAGGTTATGCTGGACAAGCTGTAGCGCATGAAAGAAAACAGCCAGAATTGGACTAGAGACCAAGAATAACAGCTTCACAAAGAAAGTAGACTGTTTGCTTCTCATCCACTCTGTGCCCTCTTTCTAAGCTTAGGCGAACACATCTGCCAAGAGTGGGGCAGCAGTTAGAATGTAAGGGCTGCGATTGGGTGGAATGGTGAAACTACAACAATATAGACTGGACACTCATTTGATCAACTTGATTGAACATACAAGCCCCCCCTGCTGGATGGTGGGACCCATGAGCTGTGTGGGTTTGGGCACAACTGCTTGCAAATTGGTTTTACATGAAGGATGCTTGTACTCACAAATTATCACTTATTGTTAAAAAAAATGAAAACAAAACAAAACAAAACAAAAAAGCAGAGAAAGATGCAGAAAAGTTACGGCAGAATGCATGATCTGGGATGGGTAGGGGTGGTGTGGGGGAAGGGAAGGAGATATATGCCTGAACTGAATTGGAAAATGATGTATGAAATACACAAAGCATCAATAAAAAAATAAAATAAAAATATTATTATTGTTATTAAACTATTTCCATACATCATACATTTCTCAGTTGAATTTAGAGTCACTTCTCTTTCCATGACCCCCACCCCACCTGAGTACCTGCAGTCTGCCATACATGTCTTGCATCTTTTCCCAAGTCTTTCCAGAGTTTTGTTTTTCTTTTTTTGCATTTTTGGTTGTACCTTTGCCTGGTTTTGGTATTAGAGTGATGTTGGCTTCATAGAAGGAATTTGGGAGATTGCCTTCTGTTTCTATCCTCTTGAATAATTTGAGTAGTAGTGGCTGTAGGTCTTCTTTAAATGTCTTATAGAATTCTTCCATGAATCCATCTGGACCTGGGCATTTTTAGTAGCGAAGTTTTTTGTTTTTTTTTCATCATTTCAATTTCTTCTTTTATTATGGGTCTATTTAAGATGTCGATCTCTTCCCAGTTAAGTCTTGTTGGATTCTATAATGTCATGTATTCATCCATTTCTCTTAGGTTTTCAAAGTTAGTAGAGTATAGGTTTTTGAAGTATTCCCATAGGATTATCTGAATCTCTTCACTATCTGTTGTGATGTTTCCCTTTTCATATCTAATTTGATTGATTTAGAGTTGCTCGTTTCTTCTTTTAGTCAATTGGGCTAGAGGTCTTTCTATCTTGTTTATCCTTCCAAAGAACGAGCTCTTGGATTCATTGATTTTTTTTTTTTGGTATGGTTTTCTTTGTTTTTATTTCATTGATTTCTGCTCTGATTTTTGTTATTTCTTCCTGTCTGCCAGGTTTATGATACATTTGTTGCTGCCTCTCAAGTGGTTTTTAGTTGCAGTGTTAAGTCACTTATTTGTGCTTTTTCTGTTTTCTTAATGTAAGCAGTTAGGGCTATTAATTTCCCACTCAGGACTGCTTTTAAGGTGTCCAGTAGGTTTTGTTGTGTTGTATCATCCCTTTCATTTAAGCCAGGAATGTTTTTGTTTCTTTCTTATTTCTCCTTTGACCCATTCGTTTTTCAGTAGTGTCTTGTAGAGCCTCCATGTGTTCTTGTAGCTATTAGGGCAATTTCTGGAATTGATATTAAGTTTTATTGCACTGTGGTCTGATAAGGTGCATGAATTTTTTTTTTTTTTGTATTTGCCAAGGTTTGCTCTGTGTTCCAGTATAAGATCAATTTTGGAGAATGTTCCATGAGGTGCACAGTAGAAACTATATTCTTTGGTGTTTGGGTGGAATATTCAGTAGATGTCTATTAGGTCCATTTGGTGGATCATATTGTTTAATTCAGATGTGTGTCTGTTTATTCTTTGTCCAGTTCTCATTTCCAGTGGCTCAGTGGTGTATTGAAGTCTCCCACTATTAGTTTGCTGGGATTGATCTGTATCTTGAAATCCTTTAGAGTTGGATTTATGAAGTTTGGTGCAACAGTATTTGGTGCATATATATTTATGCTTGTGAGATCTTCATGGTTCATTGATCATTTGATAAGGATGTAGTCACCCACTTCATATCTTCTGATTAATTTTACTTAAAAATCTATTTTGTCTGATATTAAAATAAAAAATACTCTTGCTTCCCTTTTGGTACCATTTGCTTGAAATAACTTTTTTTTCCAACCTTTCACCATATTATGTCCTTGAAGGTGAGATGTGTTTCTTGTAGACAGCATAAAGATGGATTCAGTTTCTTTTTCTAATACTGATGATTTGTACATTTCATATATTATCCTTCAGTCCAATTTAGACACATTCCCCTCCCCACATCCCACCCCAGTTCATGCCTCTGCCATACATGTCTTTTATATCTATCAGTCTTTACAAAATTTTTCATTGCAGAAGCTTGTTGTTTTGGGTAGAATTTAACTGTATCAGTCAGATTTTTGACACAGTCTTTATGTTGTTGTTGTTCCCTCGCCTTTGTATTGTTCCAGCATATGCCTGTATAGCCATCACATTTGTATCAAAATTGTGACCTCTGAGAATGAACTGTATGTTAATTCCAAAATATGTTTAAGCCCAATCACAGCCCTTACATTCTACCCCGCCCCCTCTTCTGCACATTGTTTCCTAGGCTTAGAAAAGGGGCACAGGTGGATGAGAAGCAAAACAGTCTACTTTCTCTGGAGCTGTTGTCTTGGTCTCTAGTCAATACTGGCTGTTTTCTTTCATGGGCTGACAGCTTGTCCAGGCATAACCTTTCAATCCTACTAATGAAGCACACACAAATAGATATATAGGTATTTAAACAGTACTAATTGTTATGTAGATTACTTTGGTATAGACACAGATGTTTCGATGGTATGTTAATCCATGGATTACATTTTCTTCTGTTAAGTATGACAGGGTCTTCCTGTGGTTTATAACATTTCCTAACCATTAGAGGATGTAAGCTTGTGGCATCAGCCATGGGTTATTCCTCCAAGGAGAGAGCTAATAGCCAATTAGATTTGGGATATACAAACATATGGCTGCCACTGCTGCACAGTATTTCCTGGCAGATGAGGTGTAGCTGGTGCTGATGGAGGAGTCTTGCTTGACTCAAGGAGACCTATATTT
>VZQC01007142.1:5063491-5126124 GCA_009823505.1 Rhizomys pruinosus | reverse complement strand
TTTTTCATAGTCTTTGCTTGAGCTCTTAAGTTCTTCCACATTAAACTCTAGGGTAGATATTCTATTTTCTGCTTTGCCCATTCTGTTACTGGGGCTTTCTCTTGCCCTTTCCTTTTGACTGGATAAGTGTTCAATTTCATTTTTCATTTCAGCCTGAGAGTCTATTAGTATTTCTATATTTTTCCAGGGTTGACCATTCTCCCTTTTTATTTATTTTTTAATTTATTTATTTCTATATTTTTTATGAAATATAGAACTGTGTCCCCCTAACCCCTCACCCAACCAGAGCTCATGCATTCTACCAAACATGCTTTTCATCTCTTTCTCAGTCTTTCTCAATATTCTCCATGTGAAAGTTGACTCTTTTGAGCAGAAGTTCAGTGTTTCAGTCAGTTCTTTGATGCAGTCCTTTCTGTGGTTGTTGTTGCTGTTTCCAATATGCATCACTCCCAACTGCTTTAGACAAAACCTCAAGGGGCCGTGCACAAGAAATACTTACAACTAGGTAATTGGCACTAGCATCCACAGATGAGGGATACCATTCCTCATTTGTTTTTCTGGGACTGTGTTACTTCACTCAGCATGATGTCCTCTAGCTCCAGCCATTTTCTTCCAAAGCTCATGATGTCATCTTTCTTTACTGCTGCATAGAACTCCATTGTGTAGATGTACCACATTTTTTCTATCCACTCATCAGTTGAGGGGCATTTGGGTTGGTTCCAGATCCTTGCTATTGTGAAGAGAGCTGAAATAAACATGGTCGTGCCTGTATCTCTGTGGTGGGGTGAGACTTGAGGATACATGCCTAGGAGTGGTATGGCTGGGTCAAGTGGCAAGTTCATTCCAAGTCTTCCAAGAGTTCTCCACACTGCTTTCCATAGTGGCTATACGAGTTTACATTCCCACCAGCAGTGAATGAGTGTTCCCCTTTCCCCACAACCTCTCCAGCACTTGGTATCATTTGTTTCTTGATCCTAGCCAGTCTTATTGGAGTAAGACGATATCTAAAAGTGGTTTTGATTTGTATTTCCTTAATGATTAGTCATGTTGAACACTTCTTAAGGTGTTTCTCAGCCATAACTAATTCCTCACTTGTGGAGTCTCTGTTCAGCTCTTTGTTCCATCTATTGAGTGGGTCATTTGTTTTCTTTCTTTTTTTGTTTTTTGAGTAGTTTACATATTCTGGAAATCGATACTTTATCAGATGGTTCTGTGGTGAAATCCCCACTCTGTGGGATTTCTCTTCACTTTCTTGATTGTTTCTTTTGATGTTCAGAAGCTTTTGAGTTTAATGAGTTCCCATTTGTCAATTGTCGACCTTAATTCTTGCACACCTGTTTTCTGACTTAAGAAGTCTTTTCCTACACCTATGTCTTATAGTCTGCTGCCAACTTTTTCTTCTATCACCTTCAGAGTTTGGGGTTTCACATTGAGGTCTTTGATCCATCTGGAGATGACTTTTGTACAGGGCGATAGGTAGGGGTTTAATTTCATTCTTCTACAAATGGTGATCCAGTTTTGCCAACACCACTTGCTTAAGATGCTATCTTTTCTCCATTGTGGCTTCTTGGCCCCCTTGTCAAATTTAAGATGGCTGAAGTTGTATTTGCTCAGATTTGGATCTTCAGTTTTGTTCCATTGGTCAACAGGTCTGTTTTCGTGCCAGTACCAGGCTGTTTTTATGAATATAGCCCTGTAGTGCAGTTTGAAGTCTGGTATAGATATACCCCCCTGTGTAGCTCTTTTTGCTCAGGGTTGTTTTGGCTATTCAGGGTCTTTTGTTTTTCCAAATGAATTTAAGGACTGTTTTTTCCAAGCCTGTAAAGAAACACTTGGGGATTTTGATTGGAATTGTGTTAAATCTATACAAGAGTTTCGGTAGAATAGACATTTTTACAATGTTAATTTTCCCAACCCATGAGCATGGGCGGTTTTTCCATCTTCTGATGTCTTCTTCAATTTCTTTCTTTAAAGGTTTATAATTTTTGTCGTAGAGATCATTGGTCTTTTTGGTTAGGTTTCTTCCTAGGTATTTTATTGTTTTTGAGGCTGTGGTGAGTGGGAAGGTCACTTTGAATTCTTTCTCCAGTTGCTTGTTCTTGGTGTAAAGAAAGGCCATTGATTTTTTTAGGTTAATTTTGTATCCTGCCACTTTGCTGAAGCTGTTAAACGTTTATAGGTGTTTTCTGGTGGAGCTTTTAGCATCCCTTAAGAAAAACAATCATATCATCAACAAATACGGATAGCTTAACTTCCTGTTTTCCAATTAGTACTCTTTTAATTTCCTTTTCTTGCCTTATTGCTCTAGCAAGTGTTTCAAGCACTATATTGCAGAGGAGTGGTGACAGTGGGCGGCCTTTGCCGAGTTCCTACCTTGAAAGTGAAAGTTTCTGTCATTCCCCTTTTAGGATGATATTGGCTGTGGGTTTCCTGTATATGGCTTTGATTATATTGAGGAATGATCCCTCGAATACGATTCCTTCTAGGACATGAAGGGATGCTTAATTTTGTCAAAGGCTTTTTCAGCATTAATTGAGATGATGGTGTGGTTTCTGTCTTTCATTCCATTTATGTGTTTGATGATGTTTATTGATTTTCGTATGTCGAACCATCCCTGCATCTCTTGTATGAATCCAACTTGGTCATGATGGATGATCTTCTTGATGTGGGTCTGTATGCAATTTGCCAGTGTCCTGTTTAGAATTTTGGCATCTGTGTTCATTAGGGAGATGAGTCTATAATTTTCCTTTTTAGTTCTATCTTTGCCTGGTTTTTGTAATAGAGTGATGCTGGCTTCATAGAAGGAATTTGGGAGTGTTCCCTCTGATTGTATCCTTCTAAATAGTTTCAGTAATAATGGTTGTAGGTCTTTTTGAAATGTTTTATAGAATTCTGCTGTGAAACGGTCTGGGCCTGTGCTCTTTTTAGTTGGTAGGTTTCTTATTACATTTTCAATTTCTTCATGTATTATGGGTCAGTTTAAGCTGTGAATTCTTCTTGGTTGAGCTTTGGTGATTCCCAGGATTTCATATATTCACCTATTTCTTCTAGGTTTTCAAATTTGGTAGATTATATGTTCTTGATATATTCCCATATGATTTTTGAGATCTTTTCCTTGTCTGTTGTGATATTTCCCTTTTCATCATGGATTGTATTGATTTTGAGTTGTTCCTTCTTTCTTTTGGTTAACTGGGCTAGAGGTCTGTCTATCTTATTTATTCTTTCAAGGAACCAACTTCTGGATTCATTGATTTTTTTTGTATTGTTTTCTTTGTTTCTATTTCATTGATTTCTGCTCTGATTTTTGTTATTTCTTCCTGTCTCTTGCGTTTAGGGTTCATCTATTGTTGCCTCTCAAGTGCTTTTAGCTGTAGTGTTAGATCATTCACTTTTGCTCTTTCTGTTTTTCTAATGTAGGCTCTCAGGGCTATAAACTTCCCTCTTATGACCGGGTTCGATCCCCAGCACCCACATGGTGGCTGAGAACCGTCCGTAACTCCAGTTCCAGGAGAACTCCAGTTCCAGGGGAATCCGATGCCCTCTTCTGACCTCCGCGGCATTGCACGACACGGTACACAAACCTACATGCAGAGAGTACATTCATACACATAGAAAATAAATAAATAAAAATTTAAAAAAAGAAATTAAAAAAAAGTATCGCATAGGTTTTCTTGTGTTGTATTGTCATTGTCATTCCGTTTCAGGAATGCTTTTATTTCTTTCTTTATCTCTTCCTTGACCCATTCATTATTCAAAAGTGTGTTGTTTAGTCTCCCTGTGTTCTTGTAGGCAGTAGGGCTTATCTCCCGGTGTTGATATTGAGCTTTATTGCACTGTGTTTTCATAGAATGCATGAAATTATTTTAATCTTTTTGTATTTGTGGAGGTTTCTTTTGTCTCCCAGTATTTGGTCTATTTTGGAGAATATTCCATGGGGTGCTGAGTAGAAAGTGTATTCTCTGGAATTAGGGTGGAATATTTGGTAGAGGTCCATGACATCCATTTGGTGTATCATATCGTTCAGTTCAGATGTCTCTCTGTTTATTCTTTGTCCTGTTGACCTATCCAAAGGACTCAGTGGAGTACAACCCTACCTTTTATACCAGCTGGGAGAATAACTCCACCTCCACAGCCACAAAAGCTGTCCTGGAACTCGCTCTGTAGACCAGGCAGGCCTTGAACTCACAAAGATTCACCTGCCTCTGCCTCCTGAGTGCTAGGATTAAACCTGTGTGCCACCATGCCTGGCATTTTTTTTTTTTTTTGGTGTATTTCAATATTTTCAACTTTCAGTGCTGTCCTTCGAATTTGCTCCTGGTGTTGAGTTGGAAATTTTACTAATGGGGGTGGGGCAGGAACCTCTAGAAACTGATTAGGCTATGAAATATCTAAAGTCATAATTGAATCATGGATCTTGGAAATAGTTTTATTATAAAATATTAAATCATGTCTGCATCTCCTATTCCTAATCATTTTTATTTCTTTCTGGATTAGAATGCTATGTTAAGCACTCTCCTCAAATGTACATCTCATCAGAATTACAGTCCATCAAATGTGCACTTTCTACACTGCAGAACCATGAATCAATAAGTGTCTGTACTTATTAAAGTCCTTTTCCCGAATGCACCAAGACACCAGTAGATTAGGAGTTGTGAGGAAGAACAAAAGCAATGCCTACAATGGATATGAAGAATCGTTCTTAAAATCAATATTTTGTGCCTTAAATTATACTAATTTATAAATTTATTAAAACTACTGTGGATAGTTTAAAGTGGAATCTCAATTATTCCTAAAAAGATATTTAAAATAGATTTTTACAAATTGCTATATCCTTATAAATGCATACATCCACACATTTTTTAATAGTATGCAATATTTCAGACTTGTAAATTCTTCACTAATACTAGACTGAGTATATAAAATTCATCCCAAATAAGCTCCGCAATATAGATATTAAATATGCTATACATGTCCATATAAATGCAATGTTTTACATATGTCCATTAGAATCATAAAAGTAGATATAGATTGAATTACAAGATCTTAAACATTTTTCAGAATTCTTCAAATAAAAGTTTTATATGTTTGATACATATTTTTCTTAGTAAATAAAGCACTGTACAATGTTTTAAAATTTCAATAATGAATAAATCATATATTTGAGCATGTTTTGCATTTAAATTTCTGTATAATGCCAACCAAAGCAACTAAAGACTAGAATACACTGAAACACTTGAAAAATAATCTAAGCAAATAGTTTTTATCAAATCCCATTTTCATCAACATATTGGTACAAGCTTTGAATAGCCATGATTATAATGAGGCAGGTGGCTGAAGCTCTCACATTCCAGACAGCTGGTGGGGCTGGAGGAAAAACCAATTATTCAATTTGGCTGCTAAATTTTTATTTGTTTAATCTGGCACACAGTGGCATTTTCTTTCCCATCTGGATTTGGTGAGTTTCTTGAATAAGTGGGAAATTTAATCAACCTACCAAAATTCCATTTAAGCATCATTTCTTTTGCATCAATTTTTAAAACAGAAATTTGTATGATTTTTCTCACAAAAAACTCTTAGAAGCACCTGGACAATTCATTGATTTAAACATCTTATGATATTTTCATATGTATTTCACAAATAGAGATGTTCAGAATAAATAACAATAAAATTTCCATAATGTATTGAATAATTCAAATCAATAATTAATAAAATATTTGATCATGTAAGGCTTAGTTAATCATTAATCCCACTTTTCTGGACTATACAATCTTATACATGACAGTAGCATGCAAATGAAAACGTACTATTTATTTGAAAGATATTACTGAGCAAATCAAAGTAAGTGAATATTTCAAAGCAGCAATAAATTCTCTCTTATATTAGAAATTGGAAGCCAAGCATGGTGGCACACGCCTTTAATCCTAGCACTCAGGAGGCAGAGGCAGCCAGATCTTTGTGTGTTCAAGGCCAGCCTGGTCTACAGAGTGAGTTCCAGGAAAGTTGGGGTTGGGACTACAGGGAGACCATATCTTGAAAAGACCAAAAAAAAAAAAAAAATGAAAGAAAGAAAGAAATTGGTGTATAATAAAAGTGGTACTAACTGCTGAGAAAATTGGGCTTCATTTATTTTTCCCCAATTTTATTAACTTTTTGTGTATTTCATATAATGCACTGTAATGTATTACAGATCCCCCCACCAGATTTTAGGTATTCTGTCAAACATGTTAAGTCCTAAGTCCTAACCAGCTAAGCATTTGTAATCACAAGCCTCTCACTGCTAGTTCATCCACTGCAGTCTAGTCAGCATGTCTAGAGTTGCTCCCTTAAAGAAAAGCTGCTCTCCCTCATCCCACAAGGAATCATTTGCAAATAGTTCTTTGACGAGGACTAGGAACTGCTTCCCATTTCCCACACTGTATTCTGGATTTTTGTCAGATTGAGTGTGCATTGGGCTGTGCATTTTTTTTTTCACTATAATTGCAAGTTCATGAGCAAATTCCCAGTCGTCCAACGGGCTCTGTGTCTTTATGTTCAAACATCAATCCTGGTTCTTAGAAACTTTTCTTCTCCTCTTCCACGATGGTTCCTGAATGAGTGAGCCTTGAAATTGGAGTCTTATGCAAGGACACACACTCTATAGTCTCTTATTCTCTAAAACTTAGCTAGTTACTGCTTTCTGCGTGACATTTGTTGTATGAGGAAGCTTTCCTGGTGAGAGCTAAGCAATGTATTCCTATTCTTCCTTTACCCCTGCCCCCGTTCCACTATGTTCCATGAAACTTATGAATAGTGGTTCCTGTGTAGATATGTCACTTAGTGCTAGCCAACTCTCAGATATATATTCTGTGTCTGAACAGTTGTAGAACTCTGTAATAGCCGAAATCTGTTACAAAAAGAAACCCCTTTGATCAGTGATATATGACATACTTGTCTGTACAAAAAAAGATCCATAGTTAACATGCATTAAGACATTTTATTTGTCTAGAGATAGGACAGAGCTAGAGTTTATGAGATATTTGTAAAATAATAATCTTATGCAGGTTGCTTGTTAAGGTTGAAAAAGTCCATAAGTATAGCTGAAGATAAAAAAAGCAGATATGAAAGCTATTTACACAATTAAAAAGCATTAACAATTTTTGACAGAATATTATTTAGAATTAAATAGGTTAAACTTTATATATGTCAAAGGTATCAATTTTAATTAAAAAATAATGATTCCCGTAGTGCAATGCTCATTATGATTAACTTAATGGCAGTTGATGATCTAAGACAATATTCTCCCTACAACCAATTAGATGAGAAAAGTAAGTCAGTCCTGGTGCCAGGAGAGGACAGAATTATTTGATGTTTTATATGATATACATTAAAAATGAAGACACAAATAGCTGAAAAGTAAAATGCAGAAATCTATATTTTACAAAATATGTGTATCATGGCATAATGATTATGTCAAAGCCAAACTTCATAATCATATGAATAAAAATTATTATTCCGTAAAACTGAAAATATAAATTTGAGTGGGACTTATAAAATCTGAGCTATGTATATAACTAAAATGAATGTTTAAAAGTTACACAAAATAAAAAGTTACTCAAATCTACAAATATTGTAGAGATCAGTGTGATAGCTTCACTCTGAGGAGAATCAGTTATCTGAACAATACAATATTAATGTGTATATTGAAACATAACTTACATGAAATTGGTTTTAGGTGTCAGTGAAATGTCAATACAGACAGTATTTTGGGGCATAGCAGACGTTTTTTATTTTAATTTTATTTATTTTCTATGCCTATGAATGTACTTTCTGCATGCAGGTTTGTGCACCCGTGTCGTGCAATGCTGCAGAGGTCAGAAAAGGGTCTCGGATTCCCCTGGAACTGGAGTTCTCCTGGAATTGGAGTTACAGACGGTTCTCAGCCGCCATGTGGTTATTAGGGATCGAACCTGGGTCCTCTCCAAGAGCAGTGGGCGCTCTTAACCACTAGGCTATCTCTCCAGCCTCATAGCAGCAGTTTTTAAAATACAAATATCAGGATATTTGGAGGATATCAGGATACATGGAGGCTACAGCAATGGCTCAGTGGTTAAGAGCACTGGCTGCTCTTGCAGAGGGCTGGGGTTTATTATGTACATGGTGGGTAACAACCATCTGTAACTCCAGTTCCATGTGATCAGATGCTCTCTTCTGAACTCTGGGCATTGCACAACATGGGTGCACTTACATACATGCAGGCAATAAACAAAAAATAAAAATAATAAATTATATTTAAAATGGAAGATACTCAGAAAACTCCAAAATATTTGTTAAGCAATTCATGGTTGGTATAAATTCATGCTTCCAAGCTTGGGTAAGGGAGAGATGATCATCTTTAAGGGAGAACCTCGAGAAAGAGCTCACTATACCCTGTGGTTGAACTCCCACTCATGATGTCTGGGAACACTAAATTGACTCAATTGGCCATATGTGACAGAATGAATGCATGAGATCCAATGGGGGGGTCTATGAAAATACAGATAGGGGAGGGGTTTTAATGCAGAATAAGATTTTTTATAGAATCCACAAAATTGTAATAAAGATACGCATTTAAAAAATAAAAAAAATACAAATCCCAAACCTATTATTTTCCACTGGTTTGAAATACTAACTATTCTTCAGCAAGGTACAGAAATGTCTATTCACTCTGGATACAGCAGTGAAGATAGAGCAAGGAAATGAGACCACTAAATCAAGCTTGCCAAGCTTAGTGAATCAGTTTATATAGATTCCTAATAGGAGCATGTGTCCAGGGTTGCATGGGAGACTGTTATGTAATACTGGTTTTGTTGAGATGCCAGCAAGCATCTCTTCACATCAGATAGGGTACTGATGACAAACTGATGCAAAGACATCACAAAAAATCATGTTGGTGATTCAGTGAGTTTTATTGTGATAACTTACATCAATATGAATGGGGGGTTACTTACTGGATTAGAAATGACTCAATTACAGCTGTATCATGAAAAACTCACAAAGCATGGTGACCTCTCCAAGAAAGCAGGAAACCTGGAGCTCTGCTCAGCCTGTAGGCAGCTAAAATAGTTGGGGAAGTGTCTTTTCAAGGGAGGGTGATTATTCTGTTGTCTTCCAGGGATTTCAGCAGGTTTGAGAGTGCCTGTCAGCTGACCCTATTAAGTTTATATGCCTGTCTAAAGGACAAGCATAATGAAACTTGGCACTTTCCTGATTTTCTGAAGCTATTCAATTACTCACTCTGAGAGCTTACAGAGCTTTCCTGAAGGATAAAGTATTGCACGTTCCCTTAGAAAACCTATTGTTTCATCAGCCATTTCATGAGTCTTAATGATGTTTCTTCCAAGATGCAAAATCTTATTTCCAGCAAAGTGCTACCCAACAACGAATAGGAGCTGGATCACAGAAAAACATTGCACATGAGCGAGGGTGAGGACTGCCCAATCTGCAGGCAGCTCCTCAGAAAAGTCTTCCCAGAACAACTGTTTACTCTTTTTCCACCTGGAGGGGTGCACCTCAGGAATCCTGAAGTTTTTTGAACTTCCTGAACATTGTAAATTTTCCCAGTCTGAGTCTCCCTCATTACTCTCAGAGAGAATATTTCAATTAGAAAAAAAAGTGGCTACACAGCAAATACAAAATAAGTAAAAAAGATCAGACAGGAATTATTTTTTAGATTACAATGTCTTCAAGATCCCAAGCTATCATTTAAGCATATGTGTTTGTACCCATAGCATAACTTCTTATAATATTTAATATTTGTTACAATTTGTGTTTTATTAGACTAAGTGACCTACTAGTCCATTGCAAACAGAATTCAGACAATCCCAAGAGTTTCACATGTAACCTCAGAGAAAAATTTGGATCTTCTGTCTCTCACTCTGTCTTGCCCTCCTGTGTAAAGCCCAGAGACTGTCACAGAAGAGGTTGGAGCATCAGATTGTAAGGGCCAAAGAGGGGTGAATAATGAGATCACAGCAAAAACTGACCTTATATATATATATATATATTTTTGATCAACATATTTGTGTAAGTAAACCTCTTCAACTGGACGTAAGGGCCCTGTGCTGTACAAAAACTGGGTTCAGATATTAGCTAATTGTGTTTATATAGACATTTCTTATATTTGTTGCCTATCCTATTTGTACTTAGTGGTTGTTCTGGTATGTGTTTCCATTGCTGTGACAAACAAAACAAGCAATTGCAACTTGGGAAGGAAAGGGTTTATTTGGATCACATCTCCTGGGTCACAGTTCATCACTGAGGGAGCCCACCGTAGGAACTCAGTCCAAGAACCTGGAGTAGGTTCTTGGAGAAGCACAGGCCATGGAAGAACACTGCTCAGTGGCTTGGTCTCCTTGTCCGTGCTCAGCTTGCTTTTTTATGTTGATCAATACTCAGGGTGGCACCACCTAGAGTGGGCTTGGCCCTCCCACATAAATCAACAATCAAGACAATACTCCACAGACATGGCCACAGGCCAGTCTAATGGAGCCAATTCCCCAGTTGAGGCTCCCTCAACCCAGCTGTGTCAAGCTGACACTAAAGCTATCCAGTACATCAGTCAAATAAAAACTTAACAAAGCAAAAAAAAAAAATACTAATGCAAATAAAATTAAGACATCAGTAACATTAAAGTTTGTAAAGACCAGTAAAATTTTCCGCCAAGGTTCCCTTGAAAAAGAAAAAAAAAAAAATATATATGTATATAAGAATATAGATATATATAATAGAGAAGACAGAATAGAAGAGAGAGAGAGAGAGAGAGACAGAGAGAGACTAGGGACATATGGAAATGAACTATAGACATTTGCCTAGCCAATGGAAGGCTTCAAGTCCTATTATTAGTACTGCAAAATATAATTGAAACAGTAACAAATGCAGAAAAAAATAAACCTGGGTTCTTTCCCACAACATGGTAATTCAGTGCAATTTAGAAAATCTGTGAATAGTACCTTATTCTCAGAACCATCAGTTGGATTATTTTTCTTCCAAAAAGAAAAGTAATATGAAGTTGTTTTATTTTAATAAGAGTGTACATGGATATTAATGATTTCTGATTCTGTGACAAATTCTAATCAGAATTCACTTTAGACTATTCTTTGTGTGTGACAGCAAATTGGAGAATTACCTTAGTTGCACATTTATATAATTTCCTTTATTCTTTATCTTCCAACAAATAGAGTAAGTTAGGTTCTACATGTTAAACTTTCGTAACTTAGTTTTCCTCCACTTTTATGGCTAGTGAGAAAATTTTGAGCATTCACCATTAATATAAATATAATTGTTGAAATCAGACAATTTCCACAGATTATTTGGGCAGCATATTATGCTGTGTCAAACATTAAAATTATTTTCTTTGGGACTAGTGAGTTGGCTATGTAGTTAGAGGTACCTGTCATCTATTATGAAGACCTACATTCAATCCTTGGGCCCAACATACTGGAAGGAGTAAAGCACTCTCAGAAAGGTATCCTCTGAGCTGCACAATCCAGCAATGGCATGTACACCATTACCCAAGCATGCACACACACAATTAAAATGAATAAATATAAAGTATTGACTTAGTTTAAAAACATCGTTAGGGCTAGAGAGATGGCCCAGCGGTTAAGAGCGCCGACCGCTCTTACAGAGAACCCGGGTCGATCCCCAGCAACCACATGGCGGCCAAGAACCATCTGAAACTCCAATTCCAGGAGAACTCCAATTCCAGGGGAATCCGATGCCCTCTTCTGACCACCGTGGCATTGCACGACACGGGTGCACAAACCTGCATGCAGACAGTATTTTCATACACATACAGAAATAAATAAAATTTTTAAAAAAAATTTTTTAAATCTTTAAAAGACTGAAACTGTAAATTTCAAAAGCCATTTATATGATTGCCTATTTTCTAAATTTCAATGCTTCTGTTTTCCTTTTAATTGAGGTCCTATGTATTTTCAGGTGAAAATACAATTATTAGAAATTACATTATTTTTTTTATTTTTCATTTTACTCAATATGAGAAAGGACTGGGTTCTTAACATTGTCATTGTGAATTTACATCAATTTTAAGATTCCTATTTAAAGTAATTTCATTTATAGAACATACTTGTCCCTAATACCCAATAAGAGAATTTCCGTGAAAGCCAGTTGCATTCACACTGCACATTTAATGATGTCATGAATTATTCATTAAAATGTGAGTTATCACACATTCCTCAATTCCAAGAATCTAATAAAGGCACATAGGTTATTAAATGGTTTAAATAATTTTTATAATTCAAACTTTTATATAAATTCATAATATAGAAAGTTTCGCTAGAAGATAATTTTACCAATCAATTAATTATATAGATATCTTAATTTTTCAGACCATTTTCTTAGTTATTCAATGCCTATTTTAATTTTTGATCAAATCAAATGTTTTATTTGTTAAAATATATAAAGCTCTTTATAAAATATTGTAATGGAATTGTATGTAAAATATGTATTGCATTATTCCACACCTTTTCAGATAATAATCCAGTTTGAGAAAATTCACCTTATCTTTCTTTTGCACACCCATAAGACTAGTGGAAAATATGCTGTTTTATGTAAAAGAGTAGAGTAGATTTTTATATTAATTGATATTTTCAGTAAGTCATAAATAATGAAAATGAATTCAATATTTGTTTTGAAAATCATGTGATGAATAATGAGTAGTAACAGGGCTCTGGAGGGAACTCTCTGGTGACAGCTCTTGTCTGCATAAGCATGAACATATGAGTTCAAATCCTTATCACCCATGTGAAAAGCCTAGCATGCTACATATGTGATAGTAACCCCAGTGCTACTTGGGAGAGGAAACAGAAGAAACTGGTAAAGTCAGTCAGCCAGTCTAGCCAAAATAATGCAGGCTTCCAGTTCATTGGGTGACTCTGTTTCAAAAGAGTAAGACAGAGATTGACAAAGAGGGAAGTTGTAATTTCTCCTGTGACTTAAATGTGTACACAGGTATGTGCACTGAAACACACATATATACCACAACCATATCTTCATTAACACACACACACACACGATCTCACGCACACATTTAATATTCACACCAGATAGATTTATAATATTAATAAAATAAAATAAATTTATTTTTCACTGCTTTTTAATCATTTCTTTTTTTGGTCTTTTTTTTTTTTTTTTTTTAAAAAAACAAAAAAAAAAAGAACCAAAAAAAAATTTTTTTTTTTTTTTTTTTAAAAATATATTTTATTTTTTAATAATTTATATCCCATTCTGGGGTGTGAAAAAAAATATTACATTGTTTTGTGGGGGCGGTGAAAATGTGTTGTGTGGTGGTTGTATGAGAATGGTTTGTGTATATATGTGTGTTTCAGTGCACATACCTGTGTACACATTTAAGTCACAGGAGAAATTACAACTTCCCTCTTTGTCCAATTTTGTCTATTCTTTTTGAAAACAAAAAAAAGTTCCCCCTCAAATTGAACTTTTTGGAAGCCTTGCCCCCAAAAATTAATTTTTGCTGACCCCCTTTGGACCCTTAACCCCCGGGGACCTTTAAACCATTCCTTCCCTGTTTCCCTCTTCCCCAAAAGTAAAGCACTTGGGGCGGTTTATACTCACAATATAGGCCAGTAGCCCCCTTTCCAAGAAAACAATGGGTGGAAAAAAAACTTTAGGAATTTGGAAAAAAACCTCTATTGTGTTTTCTGACGCTTATGCCAGACAAGAAAAGCGTGTCACGCGAGAGTTTCCTCCCAGAGGTCCCCCCCGTTTTTTTTTTTTTTACTACCATTTTATTTCCACACATTTGATTTTTTCCCAAAGACAAAAATAATGAAATCATTTTCCCCCCCAATTATTAGAAACTTACCTGAAAAAAAGATTAATCCAATTATAATAAAAACTACCCTCTACTCTTTTTACTAAACGCATATTTCCACTAGTCCCTTATGGGTGTGCAAAAGAAGGAGAGAGGGAAATTTTCTAAACTCGGAATTATATCTGAAAGGTGTTGGCATAATGCAAATCATATACATACAAATTCCATTACATAATTTATAAAGAGCTTTAAATAATATTTTTTAACAATAACAAACATTTGATTTGAATCAAAAATAAATAGGGCATGAATAACTAAGAAAAATGGGTCTGAAAAATTAAGAATATTTTTATAATTAATTTTTTTTTTTTTTTTTTTTAAAAAAAAGGAAAAATATCTGAAAAAAATTTATTAAGTTTCATTTTATAAAACATTATATTAAAAGACCCCTTTTAAATAACCTATGTGCCTTTATTAGATTCTTGGAATTGAGGAATGTGTGATAACTCACATTTAATGAAATAATTCAATGACATCAATTAAAAGTGCAAGTGGTGAAGAATGCAACTGGCTTTCACGGAAATTCTCTTATTGGGTATTAGGGACAGTAGTTTTCCCTTATAATTTAAATACTTTAAATGGATTCTTAAATTGAGGTTAAATTCCAAACAATGAAAACCAATGTTTAAGAACCCGTCCTTTTGCTTTGGTAAATGAAAAAAAAAAATAATGTAATTCTAATATTGTAATTTTTCACCCTGAATAAATCCAAGGAACAAATCAATTAAAAGGAAAACAGAAGCATTGAAATTTAGAAAATAGGCAATCATATAAATGGCTTTTGAAAATTTAGCAGTTTTCAGTCCTTAAAGTTTAAAATTTTTTTAAAATTTATTTATTTTCATGTAATGTGGGTAAATGAAATACTTGGTCCTGCCATGCAGGTTGTGCCCAACCGTGTGCAATGCCACGTGGAGGTCAGAAAAGGCATCGGATTCCCCTGGAAATGGAGTTTCCTCCTTGGATGGAAGTTCAAGATGGTTCTGGCCCGCCCATGTTGGTTGCTGGGGGGAATCCCCCGCCCGGGGTTTCTCTTGGTAAAAGGCCCGGTTCCCGGCGCTCCTTTAGAACCCGCTGGGGCCCCCCACCCTCCCTTTCCTCGTTTTCCCTCCCTTAATCCCCCCTACCCCGATGGTTTTTTTTTAAAACTAAAGTCAAATACTTATAAATTTTATTCTTTTAATTGTGTGTGGTGCAATGCTTTGGGTTATGGTGGTTAGCATGCTCATCTGCTGATTTTGGTGGCACTTCAGAGGATGCCTTCCTGAGAAAAGTTGGGTTATAAACTTCCACCCTGCCCAGTATGTTGGGGCCCAAAGGGATTGAATGTAGGTCTT
Source organism: Rhizomys pruinosus (assembly GCA_009823505.1). Lineage (NCBI taxonomy): Eukaryota > Metazoa > Chordata > Mammalia > Rodentia > Spalacidae > Rhizomys > Rhizomys pruinosus. The sequence continues at coordinate 5,110,914 of VZQC01007142.1, read as the reverse complement.
CATAATAGATGACAGGTACCTCTAACTACATAGCCAAACCTCCCTAGTCCCCCAAAGAAAATAAATTTTAATTGTGACACACATAATATTGCCCCCGCCAATAGCTCTGTGGAAATTTTTCTGGATTCAAACAATTTATTATTTTATATTAAATGGGTGATCTCAAAATTCTCACTCGCCCATACAAGTGGGAACGGAAAATAAGTTTACGAGTTTTAAACAGCTGTAAACAAACCCTAAAACTACTCCCTGATTGTTTTGGAAGATAAACAGGAATAAAGGAAAGATTAATATCAATGGTGGCCAACTAAGGTAATTCTCCAATTTGCTGTCACACACAAAGAATAGTCTAAAGTGAATTCTGATTAGAATTTGTCACAGAATCAGAAATCATTAATATCCAGGTTTAAACACCCTCTTTTTCCTTTTAATTAAAAATAAAACCAACTTCCATATTACTTTTTCTTTTTGGAAGGAAAAATAATCCCAAACTGGATTGGTTTTTCTGAAGAAATAAGGTTCTTATTCCCCAAGATTTTCCCCCTAAATTGCCCCACTGAAAATTTCAATGTTTTGTTGGGGGGAAAGAAACCAGGTTATTTCCTGGCATTTTTTTCTGTTTTTCCAATTTTATTAAATTGCCAAGTAACTTAATTAGATAAAGGAAAACCTCTTTTTTGAAAAAAAGCCCCTTTCCCCCCCATTTGGGCCCTTTTTTAAAGGCAAATGTTATAGTTCTTTCCATATGTCCCCCTATCCCTCTTCTGTCCTCTCTCCATCTTCTCCTATTCTCTCTCCTCTCCTTCCATTCATGCTCTCTCTCTCTCCTTTCCTCTCCTCTTCCACTTCCCTCTCTCCTCTCTTCTCTATCTTAATATTAATATATTAATATATATATATAATATATATATATTTTTTTTTTTTTTTTTTCAAGGACCCTTTCATTTTTCAGTAGTGTATTGTCTAAACTCTTGAATCGTTATGTTTAGAGTTTCTTTTGTTATTTATTATTTTTTTTTTTTGCTTTTGGTTAAGCTTGTTTTATTTGACTGATTTTACTGGGGTAAGCTTTAGTGTCAGCTTGACATATCTGGGTTGAGGAGCCTCAACTGGGAAATTGGCCTTTCCATTAGACTGGCCTGTTGGCCCATGTCCTTGGTGGAAGTAAATTGTCCTGAATTTGTTTTGGAAAAATTTATGTTGGGGAAAAGGGGGCCCCCCCCAAGCCCCACTCTAGGTTTTTTTTGGGGCACCCCCACTTGAAGGTATTTGAGTCCAAACCAAAAAATAAAAAAGCCAAAGCTTGAAAAAAAAAAAAAAGCCCGGAAACCCAGGGCAGACCCCCCCCAGCCCCCCCCCAACTTTGGAGCATGTCTTCCAGAATGGCCCCCCTGTTTTTTGCCCCCTTCCTCCCAGAAACCCCTTACCCTTCAGGTTTGTCCTGGGACCCCCCCTTGAAGGTTTCCCCCTACGGTGGGGGCCTTCCCCTCAAAGCTGATGACTGGTGGGGACCCCAGGGAAAGATGGGATTCCAAATAAACCCCTTTCCCCCCTTTCCCCCAAAGTTTTTTTGCCCAAATTTGCCCCTTTTGTTTTTTGGTTTGTCCACAGCCAATCGGAAACAACAATACCAGAAACAACACTTAAGTGTAACAAAAAAAAAGATAGGCCCACCATAAAATAAGAATGTTCTATAATGAACACAATTAGCCCTTAATGATCTGAAACCCAGTTTTGGTAACAGCACAGGGCCCTTAACGTCCAGTTGAAGAGGTTTACTTGACAATATGTTGACAAAAATATATATCTATATATAGTCAGTTGTTTGCTTGTGATCTTCCCATTTCACCCCCTCTTGGCCCCTTTAGCCAATCCTTGATGCCCTCCAACCTCTTCTGTGACAGCTCTGGGCTTTTACACAGCGAGGGCAAGAAACAGAGTGAGAGACAGAAGATCCAATTATCTCCTCTGGAGGTTGACCAATGTGAAACTCTTGGGATTGTGTCGGTGCCTGAATCTGTTTGCAATGCTAGTGTCCACTTAGGTCTAATAAAACCCACAAATTGTACAATATACCTATATAATAAGAAGTTTAGTGCTATGGGTAAAAACACACTGCTTAACATTAGCTTGGAATCTTGAAAGAAATTGTAATCTCAAAAAAACATCCTGTCTGAATCTTTTTTACTTATTTTGTATTGCTGTGTAGCCACTTTTTTTTTTCTAACTTGAAATCATTTCTCTCTGAGAGTAATGAGGGAGACTCAGACTGGGAAAATTTACAATGTTCAGGAAGTTCAAAAAACTTCAGGATTCCTGAGGTGCACCCCTCCAGGTGGAAAAAGAGTAAACAGTTGTTCTGGGAAGACTTTTCTGAGGAGCTGCCTGCAGATTGGGCAGTCCTCACCCTCGCTCATGTGCAATGTTTTTCTGTGATCCAGCTCCTATTCGTTGTTGGGTAGCACTTTGCTGGAAATAAGATTTTGCATCTTGGAAGAAACATCATTAAGACTCATGAAATGGCTGATGAAACAATAGGTTTTCTAAGGGAACGTGCAATACTTTATCCTTCAGGAAAGCTCTTNAATGACTCAGGAGTCATTTACTTTCATTAGGCACGTTGGTGGGCTCTTGCAGGCAGACCCAGGTTCCTGGAATTCCAGAGCAACATAACATTTGGCGGCTAAGGACTAATCGCCTGTAAGTAACCACGGCCTTCAGCGGGATCTTGCTGCTGCTATTCTGTCCCTGCAGCGCATTCATGGACAGGGTTGCACTTCAACATCAGTGACAGTACAAAGTGTCATATACTCTATGACATTTCGAGAAATTAACTAATAAAAATACAATAATCACAAGAGTTAAATGATAGGCAATGTATAGACCCTTTTACTAGGAGAAATGGTGAGGGGTAAGATTAGAGATTTTATAAATTATTTCACAAAGTTCAGCCTGGTTTTCTCTCCTGTGTGCTAAGATCCAGTCATAGCCTGTCCCACAGACAACAGCTCGCTATGCCTACTTTTAAGTTAAATGTATACACATATTTCTCTTTGAATACACAAGTAAAAACTAATAGGGCAAATGTTCTACTTTAATATCTGTTATCTCCATTTATCAATTTTAGTTTTCATTGCGATAGTCTTTATCCTCTCTTAAGACTATTACTTCCTATCTTCCATGATTTGATATCTGCATTCTTGAGTCTAAGGTATTCCACGTCCAGTGCCGACGTCCCCTCTATCCACTTGGTTTGGCAAGCTGCGCAGCCTCTGCGTGTGCCGTTCTCCCCTCCCCCCCCCGCCCCCGGCTTCTCCGCCCGTTTTTGGGCCTCACTTTTGGCTTTCTATCTGTAGCCCAACCAGTCCAATAATAACTCACACTGAAGTTCTTAATGCGGGCCCGGTTTTAAGTCTTGAGTCACACGTGAACCTACGTCAACCGAGACACTGTTTCTCCTCCCTGCAAGCTTCAAGTTGTCTGTCCTCTGCCTGCAGGCAGACCTCCTCTATCTTATTTCCTGGCAAGGAGAGGGGAACGGGACCCAAGTGAATTTACCTGTGGAAATGAATGGACTTACACACTCACAGGAGCCAGGAGAAAGTAACATCAGATTTAATTCATGCCAGTGCTGTGTTTATATATTTGAAAGGATAATTGTCTCGGGCAGCCTGTTGGGTCCGGATGCCGGGTTAAGGAGGGAGGGGAACGGGCGAGCCACCTAGCCCTTCTACTGGGGGTTGCCACGAAGCCTCCTGTTTGTTGCAACCAGAAACTAGAGTGGCACATATTATTGCAATCAAATACCTCAAGGGAAAGGGGCCATCTGGTCCTTGAATTTGCAGAGCTCCGCAAGTGCGTAAGAGACCATTGTTTTATAATCCGCGAACCTTCCTCCGAGCTAACAATAACCCACCAGAAAAACTGAAATCGGAACACCACAGGATTATGTCGCATAACTCCTAGAATGGTTTTTTTGTTTGGAAACGGCGTTCCCTGCAAAGTTCTGCACCTGTCAAAAAACCAGAGTGCATTATTTTCATCTTCCATACATTCCTTTGAAATTTAAACTAAGATTCAAAAAATTTACCCAAAGGGGAGATGCACATGCTTTGTTTAATCCAGCAACATGGAGGGAAGGCAGAGGCAGGAGGAATCCTCTGTGCGTTCAAAGGGGCCAGCCCCTGGTTCCTAACAAGTGAGTTCAGAAAACAACTGGGGTTTATGACCAGGGAGAACCCCTAATCTCCAAAAAAAGGCTAAGTGTAATATTGCCAGATGCATACTGATCTGATTGAAAATGATGTTTGTACACTGACGACCAAAAACATGCAAGTAAAAAGTAAATAAAATTTTTTTTTAATTTTTATTGATGGTTTGTGCATTTTATACATCATTTTCCAATTCAGATCAGGCATATTTCCCTTTCCCTTTTTTTGAGATAGGGTCTCCCTGTATACCCAGCTGTCCTGGAACTCACTATGTAGACCAGGCTGGCCTTGAACTCACAGAGATCCTCCTGCCTCTGCCTCCCATGTGCTGGGATTAAAAGCATGTGCAATCACACCTGGGTAAATTTTTAATCTTTAAATTCAAGAATGTAGGAATGAAACTATGCTTGGTTTGAGGCAAGAACTTGCAAGACCTGTCCCAAAAAACCTCTGAGAGTTATCTGATATCTCTGTGGGCATTTCAGTTTTCTCTGTGGGTTATCTGTAGCTCGGGAAGGTCAGGGATATAACAATGTTTTCTCACTTGCCTAGCTCTGCAAAGTTCCAGGACCAGATGGCCCCTTCCCTTGAGGTATTGAGCAAAATGTTGCACCTCTAGTTTTCTGGTTGCACAAACAGGAGCTCTGCAACCCCCCAGTAGGAGCCTAGGTGGCTCGCCCTTCCCCTCCCTCCTGCCCCAACTTCCTTGCCCAGAGCACAATAGCCTTCAATATATAAACACATCACTGGCATGAATAAATCTGAGTTACTTTCCTCCTGGCTCTGTGAGTGTGAGTCCATTCATTTTCCACAGGTAATCACCTATGGTCCCCGCTCCCCTCTCCTTGCCAGGAAATAAGATAGAGGAGGTCTGCCTGCAGGCAGAGGACAGACTTGAAGCTTGCAGGGAGAGAACAGTGCGTGGAATGAGGTCACGTGTGACTCAAGGACTATAAACCGCCAGCATGAGAACTTAGTGTGATTTAATTTTTTTTTTCCAAATAAACAAAATTTTCAAGAAACTGCTGAGAATCCTGTTTCTGTGGTGTGATTTTAGAACGTCACACTCATATTCTTCTCATCTGCACCAAGGTAGTATACCACTACACGTTTACCTAACTCAATATCAGATATCAAATCATGAAGATAGGAAGTAAAAGTCTTTGGGAAAATTTCCTGAAAACTAAAATGTAAATGGAGATAACATATTTAAGTATAATATCCTGAAATTTATATATAGTATAATGTTTACATTTAAATTAAAATATCATAGCTAGCTGGATGTGGTGGCAGGCATTTTGATCTTAGCACACAGGAGAGAAAACCAGGCTGAACTTTGTGAAATAATTCTCCCATTTTCCTATTACAAGGGTCTACATTGCCTTCATTTACTCTTTTTATTTTTTTTAGTACTTTTGAATGTCTATGAGTATATTAACTGCATGTGTGTTAAGTGCAACCATGTCATGCAATGCTTGAGGACAGAAGAGCAGGCCAGATCCTCTGAACCTGGAATTACAGGCGATAGTTAGCCGCCATGTAAGTGCTGGGAATCAGGAACCTGGGTCTTCTGCAAGAGCAACCAGTGCTCAATGAAAGTAAATGACTCCTGAGTCATTTACTTTCATTGAAAAATTGATAATTGAAGAATTGTATACAGTGTATTTTGATTATATTTAGATACTCTTACCCATTTCCAAACCTCACAGGAAAAGGGAGGGTGGGTCTATACTGTAAAGTGATGTTGGTGATGAGGGAGAGAATCTGAATGTGACCAAAATGCATTGAATAAAACCTTTAAGGAAACAACAAATAAATTTAAAAGTACCTGAACAAATATGAAAATCCTGTCCTGTAATTTTTTTTTGCTTTTAATTTGAACCAATTTAAATAGATCACTCATTTCCTGTCTATTTACTCACTAACTTGGAAATATGCAAAGTTTAATAGAATGAGATCTCATTGTGTGCTCTGCAAGTCTTTGGTCTAATAGGTACTATAGTCCCATATTTATTACCGTGTGATTTTATCAAATGTCTTTCACTGATGTGGATGGAGCAAGTAACTCTAATCATTCCAGCATGTGGCTTACCCCCCTAAATTGTATTTTTCCAAGCAAAATGGAACCAGACATCTCAAAAGTTCATATGCTTTGATTTGTCTTTTGTTTCTCTAATCCACCACAAGAGAAACAAAGTAAAGAGTTGCAGAAAAGTACACGTGGAGCAGGATTGAACTGCAATTTCAGTCTATAGCAAAGCTTGCCAAGAAGCAAGGCCATCATTCACCCACAGATAAGTGAGCACATAGTTTTATCCAATTCAAATTGTTGAGATTTGTAGGTTGCTTATTTTGTATCACTCCTTCTGCAAAATTAATAACCAAATGATGAATATTAACTCTGTGATTTCAATATACCATAGAAGCAAACTGTACTTCACAGAAGTTTGCCATGTCCCTTTGCCAATAAAAAATATTTTATTCTCCTTGGTTCCAATTATGTTGAAAAAGAAACTCAGCATATTATTTGTATTAGCAATTAATACAGAAGTAGTAATAAGTTTATAATTTATATTGCTAGGTAAGCACCTTTAAGTGGCTCATTACATAAAGCTCCCCTACATTGATTCTCTTTAGCAAAATTCTCACCAAACGAAATAATAATTTCAAGATAACCTGAAGGGAGTCTAAATCACAAATACTGGGACTTTACTAATTGAGGTCATATATCTAATTGTAGGCTAAACATTCCTTTTAACCTGTACCATATTTTCCAAAACAATGTTTTGAAATTCCTTTATAAAATTCTGTTATTTTTCTATTCACTGCATAATATGTAATCAACAATTCAAGCAAATAAGACACGTAAAAGATAACCTTGACTAATTACAATTACTATCACATACTAACAACACATTTATAACTAACTGAACTCATCAATTGAAGAAAGACCAATTTCCTACCTTTCTAAATACACTATTATTATTGCAACATCTAGCAGGAAAAACATTGATACTAGTAGCAATTTTACTTTATTTCAAACGTTTCATGTATTATGGTTCTAAGCAATTTGTCTATTTTGACACAATGTGATTCACAAAGAAGATGAAGAAATGAGGTCTGAAAAATTTTTATGTGGACATAGGATCTGAACAAAAGTAGTCCCTGCCAAGAGCCTGCCAGTTAAGCTACTGAGTAGCCACATTCTATTGCTATACTAAGTAAATAAAGTAGATATCAGTTTCCTTTCTATAAATAGTCTGCAAAGTTGTGTTCCACCTCTGGAACCCTTTTGGCTTAATAATGTGATGTATAATGTATCCCATTCCTCTCTGCTTCAACTTCCATACGTCCAGTCTGGTACTTGACCAAGCATATGTCTTACTCAGTGGGGCAGGCATTCAGTCTTCTTTCTTTGTGACATTTAAGAGGTTTGCCTTGTACTTTTATTACCTTTAATGTCCCTCACTCTTTCCTCAAGACTTAGTCATAAGCTGACTCAAGTCCTTGGAGATTTGGAACAAGGAAGCCAAGCTGGAATACAAAATCCCCTTCTAGACTCCAATAAATCTCTGTGTTATTAGACTTTCCTGTAGGTATGGCTTATATATGTCGTGTCTCAGCTCAGGATTTGAACTAAATGGAGTCAGGAATCTAGACTTGATCTTTTATTTTCCAGAGCCATGAAATGATGTATTTTATATCATTCAGACATATTATACTATATAAACATAGTAAGAAAATAATGAACACTACAAAGAAGCTGTATAAGTAAAATTAAGTGTCTAAGATGGTTATCATTTTTCCTGTTGCTGAGAACTTACTTTGCTGTGTTCTGTCTGACAGGGTCAGATGGAGAATGGAGAATAGTTACAGATTTGAGTTTCTTTACCAACATTGAAAAAGCCTCACTCATTTTGAAAGAGTTTTTACTGGAATAATATAATAAACTAATGGAACCTGAAAAATTTCTTTATAAAAATGAGAAATAGGGGTAGAATAACAAAGGTTGGAAATATAGTATAAATAATTTCTGAATAAACTTAAAACAGTTTCATTTTCTCTTCTTTCTGTGTATTTAAAGGACTTTTGAAAATCATGGTACAATATGAATTTGTTTGTATAAGTTCTTTCAAAGAGATTTTCAAGATATATCTCATCTATAGATAACTGATACTTCAAATGACACTCTTTCTAGAAGGGAAGATAAATTCACTGTAACATCTCCATTTTCTTATATTTCTGAAGTGCTGAAAGGGTTAATCCAAACAACTCTTTCTCTTTCTTAAAGCCAAGTGAGTAACTGATCTCACCACCTCTAACCTTTGTTTCAGGTATTAGAAAGGTGATTTCGTGATATTACAAGGTAACTAGATAACAAACTACTACTGTCTTAAATACAATTTTCAACCTTTATAAATTATAAATCATGTACACACATACATATATTTTGAGGCACACAACATGTCCAGAATGATACTTAAGTTTATTTATTCAATGATGAGTACTTGTCTGTGACTGGATTATTTTAATGTAGGAGGAAAACTCTACCTCCCACAAATACTCAGCGGATATCCTTTGAAGAAGGTGTCCAGAGAAGCTGAAGAACATGGTCAATTTAATAGTTGACAAAATAGTTTTCTTCCACTTTTGAATTTATCATGTGTCTTGGTACTAAAAGTGGCTCAAATTGATCAGCTAAAATTCATATTTAGAAAAAGGTAATTTTTCTTTTTTTTCAATTTTATTGAAGTTTTGTGTATTTCATACAACATTTCTTAATCAGATTTAAACCTAATTCCCCTTCTTTACCCCCTCCCCATCTAAGTTCATGCATTCTGCATGCATGCCTTTCTTTCTTATTTTTTTCTGCAAACAAGCACACATTTGACGTTTGCTTCTCCAATGTGCCTAAAGAAACATATTATTATATTTTAACTCATTGGGCTTAGACAGATTCAGTACTATGATTATTATTGCAAACATTTTCAAATTCATAGACTAATTACTTTGTGAGATAGGCAACATCCATGATTGCTGTTTCTTGGTTCATCTGTTCTGTCATCGTATGGTGGCTGAAGGGCACAATAGTTCTGGTGAAATTAGCAGCAACCTCAGGAATCTCCAGCTTCTGGATCCTTTGTTCTAGGCCTATGTATTTGTTTTGTTTACGCTGTTTGAGCTCAACACAGACTGCCCTGCATGTTAAGCAGTTGCTCTTCCAGAGAATTACCATCTCAGCCATTTTGTCCTCATCTTCATTATTTAAACTTTGTCAATATGAGGTATTCTTATTTTGCCGAGTGACCCCTGAGGACCAGATCCTCAACTGACCTTGAGAAAACAAAAACCTTGGTTAATCTGGGCTAACTGTATGGCCTTAAGCATACAAAATGAAAGTAAAACCAGAAATAATCAGCAAGACCAGAGAAATTGTACTTCAGATATAAAACTTGAGATCTTAGTAAAAAGACAAAAGGAAAGGAGAGAGCACAGTTGTTTGGCTTGTCTTCAATTCTTACATCTACTCTGTGGCTGCCACTGATTTTGACACTCTTCAAAGACATGAGACACAGCTTTTTAACCCTCTAATATGGAGTGAAGACTCATGTCTCTCCAAGAATCCTCCAAACCTTCAATGTAAGACAGGGACTACTGAGATTACAATTATTTTTTTTTTTAATTCATCTGAATTCTCTTATTAGTTCTAATAACTTCTAGGTGATTATCTCCACCATATTGAACATCCATAAAGCTCTTCTCAGGATGATCCCACAGCAACCATGCTGTAACTAACATGTCTAATTCTTACATTAGTAGGCTTTCTGTGAGTTTCAGAAATAAGCAGTAAATTGTTTTCCAGATTTAGTCACAATAGAAATATTGTGACAGTGTGTCCTCACATCATAATACTATCTATATGATAAGAGTTTTGCTACTTGTATTTCTGTTATATAACATTGTATATTAATTGGATGTGTATAAACCAAGGCATAAATCACTTGATTTTAATCTAACTAAAAATGCATCCTGTCTAGCTATTATGAATACTTTACAAGCAAATACATTTCTCTGCCTCATGGTGAAAAGCAGAGTGAAGGAGACCTCGAATTTTAGAAAGAATTGAAATCTTGCACTGGTTTCAAAAAAGGGGTTACTGTGTGAAACATGGTGGTCTGTAAGCAGAGTGCAGTCCTGGGAAAATAGCCACAAAAATACAAGCCACTTTTGTCCTAAAATTTTATGCAAACAAATGCCATAGTTAGATTGAGTTTATGGGTAATTTCTTGCCTAATCTCTTGAGGAAAACACACACTCAGATAACACTCATTCTAAGAGACTCATAAATGAAAGCAAGAATGTAGTCATAAAAGCCCGGTAGTCTGCCCTATAGAATTGTGGGATAATAAATCAACAATTTATCTTCTACTGTAACTGCCATGATTAGAATTGTGCTGAATAATGACTATTATGATTATCATACAGTAGGAGAAAACTAGTATATTAAGATTTCTAAAGTGAGCAACTTATAGAATAGTGGTCATGTTGATAAATGCATGAGGGTAAAGTTGTAGAGGCTAATGTATTATCTTTAGTCCTAGCTCTCACTAGAGTTTTTCTCATATTACCATAAAGCTGATAATTTAAAATGTTTACTTCCCATACTGCACATGTGATTTAAAATATAAGTTACCATTTTATGAAACTTAAAAACCTCTTTTAACATGATATTCTTTTCAATATATTTTTCAGCTACTGAGCAAATACAGAGAGGTTTGAGGATATGTGCAAGCCACTATGTGAATGTAGAGAATGATGTTTTTAAATAAGATAAGGTTATTATAAAACATTTGTGAACAATGTGACAATATGATGAATGGTATGGAGAAATGAAATTTTCTTGTATTAAATTTTCTTTCTTTCAAACTTTTTACCAGAACTAAATTTAGCTTTGACAGTGTGTAATGTCATTTGTTTCACTTGATGTAAAAATCATAAAAGATACTGTCCACAGAGGAAATACTTGTGGTTCTTTCCAAATCTACTGAATCAATGGAAAAGTCAAATTCTATCCTTGATCCAAAAAATATTACTTAGTTACAAATGTGCAGCTTTTATACTCATTATATTGCATGACAGATCAAGAAATGAGGTATGGAATGACAACTTGATTCTAATTTTGTGGCTAAGAGCAAATAGCTTAATGACTTGATTATTGAAAAGTTACTTTAATGTTACATTTTGTAAGTAATTTATCAGGTATAGGCAAGTTGAAAACAGAGAGAAAAATGTAACTTCTGAAACAACCACACAAATCAATCATATTATTTTAGCTGAAGAGTATTTGAATGTAACGAGTTATACTTATGTGTGATTGTAATCTATTATTTATGTTCTATCACTTTTTCATGGATTTTTACACTATTAATATTCATGAAATCTTTGCAATGTTTCCCTGTTTGTAGACATTTAGATTAGATTCGTTAATATTTTTCTAATTTGCAATTTCATAAGCATGCTGTATTAAAGAAAATCACAAAGGAACACATTCCTTACTATTACAGTTAATCAGAAAAGATAGGATTATTTGATCAAAAACTTTATAATAATATATTTTTATTGATTAAGGTTATTTTCTTAATTATTATTATTGTACTGCCTGCATGTAAGTGTACCTGGGTTGTGCAATGCCGGCAGTGGGCAGAAGAGGGTGTCAGATCCCCCGTAACTGGAGTTAAAGACAGTTGTTAACTGCGATGTAATGTGGGTGCTGGGATTCAAACCTAGGTCTTCTGCAAGAGCAGCCAGTGTTCTCAACACCTGAGCTATCTTTCCAGCCCCAGAAGGTTTTGAAAATATTCTAGTTTTCAGGGCTTGAGAGATGACACAGGGGATTTCAATATATATATTATATATTTCAATAGCATTGCGTTATATCTGGATCATATTTCATTGTGTGCATGGGCCGTATTGACTGCCTTTTAGGTTAGTTTCCTTATGTGTTTGCAGCATCGTAGTGGTCTGATTGTGTCCTTGTTAGTATTTCTTTGGGATGAATTACTGGGAACACACTTGCTAAATGAATGGGGATGAGCTTCCGCCTATCTCCAGTCCTGAGGATTTACAAACACACCCCTCCCCCTCTAGTTGGATGGGAAGGTACCTGCATCTTCAGGAGGTTGGCATCTTTTTGATGATACAGAAGTAGTCGTTTTCCCCAAGTATGTGTGTTATCAGTAAGTCATGGTTTGATTTCAACTAATATTTTATTGCTTTTATTTTTAAACTACCTTATATTTTTAGACTTTGGTGTGTTTTAGGACCATTCATTTTGAACTTTCTGTTATTAGAATCATTCGGGATCTTTCTCTTTCTTTTTGTTGTTTTTGTTATTGTTGTTTGGGACAGGATCTGGCCAAGGCAGGCCTCAACTTTATTATCTATCCTCTTGCCCCAGACTCTCTGGTGCTGAGGCTACAGGCATGTGCTACCATGGCTGGTTACCAGGTGATCGTTATTTTTTAAATTTTTATTTATATTTTGGTTTATGTGTGTGAGTGTTTTGTCTTCATGTGTGTAACTTGACAGATGTGTGCAATGCTCACAGAAGCCAAGGCCAGAAAAGGGTGGTTGATTCCCTGAAACTCGAGTAAGGGACAGTTGTTAGCTGCCATGTAGGTGCTGGGAACTGAACCTGGGTTCTTTTTTTTTTTATTAATTTTATTTATTTCTGTATGTGTATGAATGTACTGTGCATGCAGGTTTGTGCACCCGTGTCGTGCAACGCTGCGGAGGTCAGAAGAGGGTGTCGGATTCCTCTGGAGCTGGAGTTCTCCTGGAATTGGAGTTTCAGACGGCTCTCGGCCACCATGTGGGTGCTGGGGATCGAACCCGGGTCCTCTGCAAGAGCGGTCGGTGCTCTTAACCGCTAGGCCATCTCTCCAGCCCTGAACCGGGGTTCTTTGTGAGAGNGTTATTTCTTTTTTTTCAATTTTTATTGAACGTTTTGTGTATTTCATACAACATTTCTTAATCAGATTTAAACCTAATTCCCCTTCTTTACCCCCTCCCCATCTAAGTTCATGCATTCTGCATGCATGCCTTTCTTTCTTATTTTTTTCTGCAAACAAGCACACATTTGACGTTTGCTTCTCCAATGTGCCTAAAGAAACATATTATTATATTTTAACTCATTGGGCTTAGACACGATTCAGTACTATGATTATTATTGCAAACATTTTCAAATTCATAGACTAATTACTTTGTGAGATAGGCAACATCCATGATTGCTGTTTCTTGGTTCATCTGTTCTGTCATCGTATGGTGGCTGAAGGGCACAATAGTTCTGGTGAAATTAGCAGCAACCTCAGGAATCTCCAGCTTCTGGATCCTTTGTTCTAGGCCTATGTATTTGTTTTGTTTACGCTGTTTGAGCTCAACACAGACTGCCCTGCATGTTAAGCAGTTGCTCTTCCAGAGAATTACCATCTCAGCCATTTTGTCCTCATCTTCATTATTTAAACTTTGTCAATATGAGGTATTCTTATTTTGCCGAGTGACCCCTGAGGACCAGATCCTCAACTGACCTTTAGAAACACAAAACTGGTTAATCTGGGCTAACTGTATGGCCTTAAGCATACAAAATGAAAGTAAAACCAGAAATAATCAGCAAGACCAGAGAAATTGTAATTCAGATATAAAAACTTGAGATCTTAGTAAAAAGACAAAAGGAAAGGAGGAGCACATTGTGTTGGCTTGTCTTCAATTCTTACATCTACTCTGTGGCTGCCATGATTTGACATCCTTCAAAGACATGAGACACAGCTTTTTAACCCTCAATATGGAGTTGAAGACTCATGTCTCTCCAGAATCCTCCAAACCTTCAATGTAAGACAGGGACTACTGAGATTACAATTATTTTTTTTTTTAATTCATCTGATTCTCTTATTAGTTCTAATAACTTCTAGGTGATTATCTCCACCATATTGAACATCCATAAAGCTCTTCTCAGGATGATCCCACAGCAACCATGCTGTAACTAACATGTCTAATTCTTACATTAGTAGGCTTTCTGTGAGTTTCAGAAATAAGCAGTAAATTGTTTTCCAGATTTAGTCACAATAGAAATATTGTGACAGTGTGTCCTCACATCATAATACTATCTATATGATAAGAGTTTTGCTACTTGTATTTCTGTTATATAACATTGTATATTAATTGGATGTGTATAAACCAAGGCATAAATCACTTGATTTTAATCTAACTAAAAATGCATCCTGTCTAGCTATTATGAATACTTTACAAGCAAATACATTTCTCTGCCTCATGGTGAAAAGCAGAGTGAAGGAGACCTCGAATTTTAGAAAGAATTGAAATCTTGCACTGGTTTCAAAAAAGGGGTTACTGTGTGAAACATGGTGGTCTGTAAGCAGAGTGCAGTCCTGGGAAAATAGCCACAAAAATACAAGCCACTTTTGTCCTAAAATTTTATGCAAACAAATGCCATAGTTAGATTGAGTTTATGGGTAATTTCTTGCCTAATCTCTTGAGGAAAACACACACTCAGATAACACTCATTCTAAGAGACTCATAAATGAAAGCAAGAATGTAGTCATAAAAGCCCGGTAGTCTGCCCTATAGAATTGTGGGATAATAAATCAACAATTTATCTTCTACTGTAACTGCCATGATTAGAATTGTGCTGAATAATGACTATTATGATTATCATACAGTAGGAGAAAACTAGTATATTAAGATTTCTAAAGTGAGCAACTTATAGAATAGTGGTCATGTTGATAAATGCATGAGGGTAAAGTTGTAGAGGCTAATGTATTATCTTTAGTCCTAGCTCTCACTAGAGTTTTTCTCATATTACCATAAAGCTGATAATTTAAAATGTTTACTTCCCATACTGCACATGTGATTTAAAATATAAGTTACCATTTTATGAAACTTTAAAAACCCTCTTTTTAACATATGATATTCTTTTCAATTATTTTTCAGCTACTGAGCAAATACAGAGAGGTTTGAGGATATGTGCAAGCCACTATGTGAATGTAGAGAATGATGTTTTTAAATAAGATAAGGTTATTATAAAACATTTGTGAACAATGTGACAATATGATGAATGGTATGGAGAAATGAAATTTTCTTGTATTTAAATTTCTTTCTTTCAAACTTTTTACCAGAACTAAATTTAGCTTTGACAGTGTGTAATGTCATTTGTTTCACTTGATGTAAAAATCATAAAAGATACTGTCCACAGAGGAAATACTTGTGGTTCTTTCCAAATCTACTGAATCAATGGAAAAGTCAAATTCTATCCTTGATCCAAAAAATATTACTTAGTTACAAATGTGCAGCTTTTATACTCATTATATTGCATGACAGATCAAGAAATGAGGTATGGAATGACAACTTGATTCTAATTTTGTGGCTAAGAGCAAATAGCTTAATGACTTGATTATTGAAAAGTTACTTTAATGTTACATTTTGTAAGTAATTTATCAGGTATAGGCAAGTTGAAAACAGAGAGAAAAATGTAACTTCTGAAACAACCACACAAATCAATCATATTATTTTAGCTGAAGAGTATTTGAATGTAACGAGTTATACTTATGTGTGATTGTAATCTATTATTTATGTTCTATCACTTTTTCATGGATTTTTACACTATTAATATTCATGAAATCTTTGCAATGTTTCCCTGTTTGTAGACATTTAGATTAGATTCGTTAATATTTTTCTAATTTGCAATTTCATAAGCATGCTGTATTAAAGAAAATCACAAAGGAACACATTCCTTACTATTACAGTTAATCAGAAAAGATAGGATTATTTGATCACAAACTTTATAATAATTATTTTTATTGATTAAGGTTATTTTTTAATTATTATTATTGTACTGCCTGCATGTAGTTGTACCTGCGGTTGTGCAATGCCGGCAGTGGGCGAAGAGGGTGTCAGATCCCCCGTAACTGGAGTTAAAGACAGTTGTTAACTGCGATGTAATGTGGGTGCTGGGATTCAAACCTAGGTTTCTGCAAGAGCAGCCAGTGTTCTCAAACACCTGAGCTATCTTTCCAGCCCCAGAAGGGTTTGAAAAATATTCTAGTTTTCGGCTTGAGAGATGACACAGGGATTTCAATATTATCTATTCATATATTTCAATATATATATATATATTATATATATATCTATATATATATATATAATATTGCTATTCCAAAGGAGGACAGTTTGTTCCCCAGTGACCCATCATACAACTCACAATTCCTATGATGCCATCCCTACGGGTTCTGACACCCTCTTCTTTACTACATAGGCCCTTGCATTTAGATGCACATAGATCCACATATAAAAATAATAAATTTAAAGTAAAAAATAAGATGTAAACAGAATAAGCCCAGATGTCCATCAAAAGAAGAATGAATGAAGAATTTATCATACATATACACACTTTATCCTCTCAGCTCTGAAGAAAAATGACATCATAAAAATTTTGCAATTAAATAGAAGCACAGGAAAAATATACTGAAGAAAATCACAGACAGAAACATATTATGTCTATATATCTATATATATCTATATTAATATATATATATGTTTCTATGTTTATATATTCTCTCTCATGTAGATACTAGTTTCAAATCTTTTGCATATTTTACTTGTTGCACAAGAAGAGGCCTCGAACCTAGAAAGGGAACTTCAAGTGTGGTCGTGATATCAGGTAGGAGGATATTGTTATAGATGAAATGAAAGCAGTAAGGTGGAATACTGGGAGTGGAAGGGATCAAACAGGGATGAATGGGAGCTTGGGGCAATCAGTGATTGAATTTAATCCAAAGGAAGAGAATTTCAAAAGGCACAGAAAGCTTATTCTTTTTCCATCCAACTTAAAAATGTAAGTAGAAGGATAATAGATAAAACATATATGGATACTTACCTGGCAGGGGAGATACCATGATCACGAAGGTGGTTTTCCCAGGGCGAGGCTTATCCATTGCACTCCGGATGTGCTGACCCCTGCAATTTCCCCAAATGTGGGAAACTCGACTGCATAATTTGTGGTAGTGGGGGACTGTGTTCGCGCTCTCCCCTGTTTAAAACAAAACAAAACAAAACAAAACAAAACATATATGGTATGAAAGAGTAAGTAATACTGAGGTTAAGGGATCCAAATATGGTGTTGGAGTTGGGGAGAATGACTGGATACTGGATTGGCTAACTAAAACTAAGGAACTATGAGAAAGCTTTTTAGAACCCCAGTAGTTAGTACTCTGATTTCAAAATGCAACTTAAAGAAATAGTTCTTTGTGTAGTCTATATATTCATGAGATTAATATTCTGTCAGATGTATCACTGGTGAAGATTTCCTCCCACTCTGTGGGTTTGCTCTTCACTTCCTTGATTGTTTCTTTCAGTGTACAGAAGGTTTCAAGTTTGATGAGGTCACATTTGTCAATTGTTGACATTATTTCCTGTGCAGCTACAGTTTGAAAAAGTCTTTTCCTATGCCTACGTCTTGTAGGTTGTTGCCAAATTTCTTCTTTCACTTTCAGGGCTTCCTGTTTCACGTTGAGATCTTTGATCCACTTGGAGTTGATTTTGTACAGGGTGAGAGGTAGGGTTTTAATTTTGATCTTCTACAAATGATGATCCAATTTTGCCAGGACCATTTGCTTAAGATGCTAGCCTTCCTCAACTGAGGGCTGTTTTCTTTTTTTGTTTGTTTTTTTCCCCTTTGTCAAATATGAGGTGGCTGAAATTGTATAAGCTCAAGCTCAAGTTTGCATCCTCAATTTTGTTCCATTATTCAATGCGTCTGTTTTTGTGTCAGTGCCAAGAAGTTTTTATGACTATGTCCCTCTACTATAGTTTGAAGTGTGGGAGAACAATTTCCCTTGTATTGCATTTTTCACTCAGAGTTGCTTTAGCTATTCAAGGTCTTTTGTTTTTCCATATGAATTTAAGGATTTTTTTTCCAAGTCTGTGAAGTAGTTCATGAGGATTTTGATTGGGGTTGTATTGAATCTGTATATCAATTGGGGTAAAATGGACATTTTTTCTACATTAATTTTTCTAATCCATGAGCATGACAGTTCTTTCCATCTTAGAAAACAAATGACCTATCCAAAAGATAGAGTAAAGAGCTGAATAGATACTTCACCGGTGAGGAATTAAAGATGGCTTGAAAAATGTTCAATATCATTAGTAATTAAGGAGATGCAAATAAACCCACTCTCAGATATCATCTGACTCCTATATGACTGGCTAAGATCAAGAAAACAAAAGAAACCAAACACTCAAGAGGTTGTGGGGAAAGGGGAACACTCATCCACTGCTGGTGGGAATATAAACTTGTACCGCCATTATGGAAAGCACAAGGCTGGAGAGTTAACATACCCTTGAGGTAAGACAGTAAAGGTATACTGTTGGCCTTGCCAGCTGAAAGCAAATTGCTTCTCGTGGTCCTTATGAACGGGTATTGAGAAGAAAGCATTTGCCAGATCAATAGATGCATACTAGGTACCAGGAGACATATTAATCTGCTCAAGTAAGGATACCACATCTGGTACAGCAACTGCAATTGGTGTCACTACTTGGTTGAGTTTTTGATAGTCAACTTTCATTCTCCATGATCCGTCTGTCTTTTGCACAGGTCAAATTGGAGAGTTAAAGCAAGATATGGTAGGAGTTACCACCCTTGCATCTTTCAAATCCTTGATAGTGGCACTAATTTCTGCAGTCCCGCCAGGGATATGATACTGTTTTTGGTTCACTATTTTCCCTGGTAGAGGCATCTCTGCTGACCAGTTTTCATAGTACTTGAAAGTGTTATGGAGTATCCCAGAGAAGAAAAAGACATAAAAGGCCTTGCCCAGCTCTGGAATCAGCATAAAGCAATACTGGAGTCCCAGGCAATGTATGAATACTGTGCAATAGTGGCATGAATCTTCTGAGATCAGTAATCTGTTTCTGATTGGATTATATGCCAGCAGCATACAGTAGATCGCCATGGTGGGTACAGTAATCCTAGTCATTGGTCCATGGATTTGGAAGTTATAGGCTTTAAATTATGGACATTTTGTGAATATTATAAGTGCATCTTATATAATGCTTTATTATAAAATAGCTCTGACATTTCTCATTTAAGACATCATTAAAATTTTGTGTTATTACTATATCTATTACTTCAAATATATTTAGTAGCAATTATTCATACATTATATTACAAACAGCACCTTAAAAACCATAGAAATAAACAAATTTAATATTTTAACTGGCCAGACAGTCTAAAAAAACAGCAAATCACTGATTAATGAGAAAGTTTGTTTCAAGACAATGAGTAAAAAAGCAGCAGAGGATGGCACCTTATAACATACTCTGCCCACCACATGGAAACATGGGCTCATTCACAGGCACATTCACATTTAGGCTCCATGTACACTTACATCACACCATACTACACACACACACACACACACACACATGCACACCCACATTCACATACATGCTCCATGTACACATACATCATACCGTACTCTACCTACACACACACATACATGTGTATACACATATTCACATACATACTCCAAGTACACATACATCACATAACTCTACGTACACACACACAATTAAAAAACATTTAAAAAAATCACAATTTATAGTAAAGTGTTTATTCATTCACTATTTCTTCTATTCAGTGGATATATAGGATGCAGTATATCATATGCCACATCCTGGTACCAAGACAAGGTGTTAATTTTTTAAACACTGCCCCAGCTCTCTAAGTCTTTTCAAGGAAAACTATGATAATAGAAAAAAAAAGCCTATTTACCATCATACCGTTTATGAGGTGTTAGAATTCAAGGTCCCATGAAACCAGAAAGAGAATTTATCCTCCAAATTTTCTTGTAAATATTTTCTTAAAATATTTTTTTGCTTAAAGGCGATTCTCCTTTGAAATTGAATAAGAGCAAATTTGATACTCAAATCACTATTTGTGGGGGTTTGTTGGAATAGGAACATATATTGCTTATTAAGAATTTTTCTGGCATTTCTGATAATCTGTGTCATGTGTTGACACATTTAATTCCCAGAGGTAGACATTTTGCACTTCCTGAAATGAACCTCTTGCTGTAGATTTTCTTCTTCCTAAGAAAATCTTGTTCTGAATAATTTCTAAGCCACCCTCTGTAAACTGCATCTTATGTCCAGCAATGACAGCAGTAGTTGGCTCTAATGTTTCTCCACTCCTCACGTATCATTGTGCTTCTTCCCTGCAAGTCTCTGCACTCACGCTAAGGCTTGCAAGGTATGTCATTTTCACTCAAAAGTAGTTTTCAGCTGCCAGAATTCTAGATATATGTGGGTGATACTTTTTAAAACCACTTCACATTTTTATAGAGCATGACACCATCTCAAGAATAATTTCCACTATCCAGTGCAATATTGTAATGAAATTAGGCAACTTGAAAAAACAATGAAAATACTTTAAATGTATTCAAATGATATACAGGAATAAATATTGTATTTTGGTGACTATATGCAACTATTCATGGCACATACATACATGAACACATATTTCTCCTTAAGGGAAATTTTGTGACATGTTGTAAAATATGTTTCATTATTTGAAACCTTCCTGGTAGCAATCATAGTCTCCTGGGGTAGCATCATATTCGTGAAAAAAAGTAATGACAAAGTGTTTCTGAAGCAACTCAGGGAATTTATTATCTTGCCGAAAAAGGAAAACTCTGTATAGAGGGCAGTTTGGTTTCTGAAGCTTTTCCCAATGGAGTAAAAATCACAATGGACACAACTACCCATGGTATGAAATTATTATGAAAAGTTTTGATGTTCTTGTCATTTGCATTTTAGAGGCCTGTTTACAATAATCAAAGGAAAAACAATATATTTATTAAAGATCACAACTTACCTAAAATTTACATGTCAGGGTACTTAGTTTTATATTACAGAAATCTATGTAGAAGCAGGGAATGGATTAGAAGAAGCTCTTAAAATCATTATCTAGGGAGATGCTTTGGATTCGAAGATATGTATTCCAGGAATCACACAAAATGATAGATTGAGATTGTTGGACAAGAAATAATCAGCTTGAATTTATTATTTTTTGCATATACATGTTTAGAGTTACATAAATAACCTCTTATTTTCATGTCTATTTTATGGGTAACATGAAGATGTATGTTAGTTCAGGATTACATTCTGTTTCTGCATCATGAATAAATACCAAGATATTTGTAGCTAGTGTATCAACTTC
Organism: Rhizomys pruinosus; assembly: GCA_009823505.1. Taxonomy (NCBI): domain Eukaryota; kingdom Metazoa; phylum Chordata; class Mammalia; order Rodentia; family Spalacidae; genus Rhizomys; species Rhizomys pruinosus. Next base: position 5,089,416 of record VZQC01007142.1, on the reverse strand, counting down.
TATATTTCTTTTTCTTTTCTTTTCTTTGCTCCTTTTGACATAGACTTTCCCTTTAGTCTCAGCTGGCGTGGAGCTATGCAGACCAGGATGGCCTTGAACTCACATGGATCCACCTGCCTTTCCTCCTGGGTGCTGGAATTACAAGTATGCACCACCATGCCTGGCTCAACTATATATTTCAATAAGTAGCAGTTGAACAAAAACTAACAGAAGAAAAATACAAAAAAAATACATTTATATGTCTGGCAACTACCTTATCCTGCAGTAAAATAGCTAATAAATCCTTTGAGTTAGAATTTGGGAAGAACTGACAGGATTTTCCTGTGTACAAAAATTGATTTAAAAATAGGCCATGAAGGTGGAGAGATGGCTCAGTGGTTAAGAGAACTGGCTGGTCTTACAGAAGATTTGGGCTCAAATCCCAGCACCCACATGGTGGCTCCCTTCTGTCCTCCTTGGGCACTACGTGACAGGTGTGGTTTTACACACATTCAGGGATAACACCCATACACTTTAATTAAAAAAAATAATAAAATACAATGAGATATATACATTGTATTTCCAGTTTGGGGGACTGGCATATATGGAATTATGGGATGCATTGCTTCATTTAAACCATAAATTAAAATTATAGACTTTTTAAAATCATCCAGTTTTTACATCTTTCTTAGAGGAGAGATCGCAGGGAAAATTGCTGTTCCCAATACCCTAAAGACTGAAAGGGAATACAAAGGAACAGAACTTCCTGCAGCAGAATCTCTGAGGAACCACTGCAAGTTTACTAAACCTAAACCACAAATGATCAGGTACTGGGTATAATCCAGTCACTAGATAAAACTCCTGGAAGGCTGACTGTTGGAGGCTCTGCACTTTCATGATATATATTTCCAGGAGTGTGAGCAACTTCTCATAGTGAATATTTGAGAAAAGGCTTTTCATTCTGCCAAAGAATGAAGGAAAATAGTCATTTTGAAAGGCACAACAACATTCCATTCTTAACAAAGCGTGTCCTCAAGAGAAACTTTTAGCAGCCTTAAAATACTATTTTTTAAAAAGAGGATGATTACATAAGAGATGGAAAATAGCCCACTCTAGTCCTTTCAAGACTCTAGCCCACTCTAGTCTTTCAAGTAAAGAGTGAATGACACTGAACTCCACTCCACTGTAGCTTGAAAGGGCTTAGTGTCACACCTAATGCGCACATAGTGAGATTCGAGAGTGGCAGGCAAGAAGAAGCATTGCAGAGACTCACAGCTATGAGTCACTGAATACATAAAAAATGTTACACAATCATATAATTACAGAATTCCTCTTCCTACAATGTTCTACATTCCTTAAGGTCTGATGTATCATTCCCTGTTACAAATTGCTGACATGCACACACACACACACACACACACACACACACACACACACACACACAAATACAAACACATTTTGGAAAAAAAAAAAAAACATAACTTTCCCTTCCAGTTACATATATATTAGATAGATAGATGATAGATAGATAGATAGATAGATAGATAGATAGATAGATAGATAGAGTTCCAGTTTGTTTTCCATTGCTGTGACAAAACACTCTGACCAACACCAACTTGGGAAGGAAAGGGTTTATTCATCTTACATCTCCCGGGTCACAGTTCATCACTTAGGGAGCCCAAGGCAGGAACTCGGGGCAGTAACCTGGAGGCAGAAGCTGAAGCACAAGCCATGGAGGAATGCTGTTTACTGGCTTGCTCCCCTGGCTCATGCCCAGCCTGCCTTCTTATACAGTATATAACAACCTGCCCAGGGTGGCACCACTCATTGTGGGCTGGGCTCTCCCACATTGCTCGACCATCAAGACAATACTCCACGGATGTGGCCACAGGCCAATCCAATGGAGCCAATTCTCCAATTGAGGCTCCCTCAACCCAGGTGTGTCAAGTTGACACTAAAGCTATCCAGCACAGAGAGATAGATAGATAGATAGATAGATAGATAGATAGATAGATAGATAGATAGGATATGGAATTAATTTAAACTTTTGTGATTAATGTGTTCAGTGTTTAGTGTTTTAATGGATAACATAAGTGTTGTGAAGATAAATGTGGCAACACAAAGGAAGAGTGGGAAATCTTATCCTGTCAGCAAAACTAACACTAACAATCTGGGACTACATATTTAGATACATGTGTATTGTTGGAAATTACATAGATTTCAGCAACTAGGAAGAGGCAATGGGGTGTGAGCTTCATGGAATGAAAGATAGAACACATATAAAGATAAAAGAAGAAGGAGCACTAATGGAAAAGAAAGTTTTAAATGAGGTAACGTGAGGAGGGTAGAAGTGGGAGTATTGAGAGAGATACCTAATGCTAAAGGCCATTTGAAAAATGTCATATGGAAACTCACTATTGCAGAAGCATCATATATATACATTGAGTTATCTTATAATGGGGGGAACGATGCCCCTCTCAGACAACACAGACTAGCAAATAAAAATCCCACTGCAAGTGATAGATTCTTTGTTTTTAAATTGTTGGCTACGGGTTCTCAAAACCCTAAAATGGTACCAGTTATTGTTCTTGCACTACTTTGCCTGCCAGTACTTGATGAGAAGATCCAATGTGCTAAAAACACTGTACATGTGAGCTGTAGCAAAAACAGGAAGAAATCAAGCAGATACTGACCTCACAGTTTTCACTAGAGGTCCTTCTTCTAGCTGACTGTTATTAAGAAGAAACTCCCCTCTCCGCACCCAACTGTGCAATGTACAACAATAAGGAAATGAGGAGTGCTGAGCTCTTAAGTCAATCACCTGTATTGCACCTTCTCCTTCCAAGGCTCTGGGACCATTGGCAAAGAGGAAGAGAGAAGACTGTAAAAGCCAAAAGTGGTAGATGACTACAAGTAAAGAGTGTTTTCCACACAGAAAAATAAAGTTGCACATTTGAACACATAAAATAAAATAAAGTTGACAGAACACATAGCATCATGAAAGACCTGTGAAAGCTAAAGCCAGACAAAACCCACCAATGGAAGTGGAAAGTTAGGCAAGAAGCTGCACATGTAGCTGAGGAACTATGGGCATTTAAAAGTTGCAGGCTAATAAAGGGAGTTGTTGATAGAGGAGAGAGGTCTGAATATAATAAAAATACATTGTATGAAATTGTCAAAGAATATATAAAAAATGCTTTTTTAAAAAGGAAATTCGGGCGGGGGGGCCTGGAGAGATGGCCTAGCAGTTAAGAGCACCAACCGCTCTTGCAGAGGACCCGGGTTCGATCCCCAGCACTCACATGGCGGCCGAGAACTGTCTGTGAGGCTCCAATTCCAGGAGAACTCCAGTTCCAGGGGAATCCGCCACCCTCTTCTGACCTCCGTGGCATTGCACGACACGGGTGCACAAACTTGCATGCAGACAGTACATTCATACACATACAGAAATAAATAAAATTAATTTAAAAAATTAAAAAGGAAATTCTACTCACCAAAAACACTGTAATAAAGAGGGATATTTTAATTTATTGTTATTAAACTATTTCAATACATCATACATCATTTCTAAATTGAATTCACTTCCCTTTCCATGCCCCCCACCCCACCAGAGTTCTGCATTCTGCCATACATGTCTTCCAAATTTTTTTTTGTTTTTTTCAAAGCAGAGGCTTATTTTTGGGGGGACAACTTCACTATTTCATTCTTTTATCCAAGTTCTCTTGTTTTTGTTGTTCTCTTCAACTTGAATTGCTTCAATATATATTTATATATTTATAATTATAAAGATTTACATACATAAATATATACTTAGGTACATACACGTATCACCTGAGTTGGAGGGTTTTTTTTTTTTTTTTTGCTAAAATATGTCATGTTTTCCTTAAGGAAGTGTTTGAAGGTTCCTCTTGGCAAGCCCAAACAGCAATCAATCTTGCCCTTGCTCCACACTGGGGTCTTTCCCTCCCATGGTTACCCAAATGAGGTTCTGTCTTGATCTTCCTTTACTGACTTCCATGATTCAGTCTGGGTAGTCCAACAATGGCAGTCTACACTCTGAAGAGGCTAAAATCCCAGTAGTTGCTCAGTCTACAAGCTGGCTATCTCAGTAGTCCCCACCTGGCATTGAATGTTTGGAGGATTATTTGGGAAACATGAGTCTTCAGTCCATATTGGAGGGTTAAAAAGCTGTGTTTCATGTCTTAGAAGAATGGCAAAAGCAGTGGGAGCCACAGAGTAAATGGACTTGCCAGTAAGAATTGAAGACATGGGAAACAACAATGCTAAGGCTTTTGTTTTCTCAAGGTCAGTTGAGGATCTGGTCCTCAGGGGTCACTTGTTTCTGGTTTTTTTTTGGGGGGGGTGCTGGCTCCTTTCATCTTTTCTATATTTTTTTCTTTTTTAACTTTTTTTATTTTAATATTTTATTTATTTTTATTTATTGTCTTAATTTTTATTGAACTTTTGTGCATTTCATACAAATTTCTTAATCAAATTTTGACCCATTAACTTTTCTATTACCCCCAACCCACCAGAACTCTTGCATTCTGCCATATATGTCTTGCACTTTTTTCTTAGCCTTTTTATAAGTTAATTTTTATTGAGCACATTTTATACAACATTTCTTAATCAAATTTAGACTCATTTCCCCATCCATTCCTCCTCTCAGCCCCCCACCCCACCAGAGCCCATGGATTCTGCCATGTATGTTAAATCCTGTCTTACATCCTTTTCTCAGTCTATTTTTCCTTTGTATGCAGAAGTTTACTGTTTTGGTCAGTTCTTTGAATATTTTTTTTTCTCTCCTTTTTGTTCCCTTTAATTTTATATTGCTCCAAAATATGCATATATACACTGCACACATATATCGGAATTACAAAGTCTGAAAATAAGCTATAGGTTATTCTAAAACACGTTTAGGGATTCACATTTTAACAGGAAAGTTGCATGCAGGTAAAAAGAAATATAACTTTACATTCTAAAATACATGTATGTTTTAATGTAATTTTTTGAAGATTCTATAAGAATTTAATGTAAATTTTATAACCAGTTTAAAACGTAAACTATACATTATTGTGCTATTTCAATAACTCAGGAATTATACTGAAATTATCCTATAAAGCTATCAATACTTTTTTTTTATTTTATATTATTCCAAAATATGCATATATATACTCTACAAGTGAGTCAAAATTAAGAATTCTGTAAATAAACTGTAGGTGATTCCTAAACACATTTAGAGATTCAAATTTTAACTGTGAATTTGCATGCAGGTATAAAGTCGTGTAATTATACATTCTTTTTTTAGAATATGACTACATCTCCTCCATCTATATATGGTAATTACAATGTGTGAGAATAAGTGGTAAGACAATTCTAGAGCTCATTTGTAGATTCACATTGTAATAGCACAGTTGCTTTCAGATACAATGAAATATAAAAATAAAGCTTCTAAGTTTGCCTACTGACTGGGGATTTGGTGTTAGCATCCACAAATGAGGGAAAATATTCGCCTTTTTTTTTTTTCTGGGACTGTGTTACTTCACTTAATATAATTGCTTCAAGTTCTGTCCATTTACCATCAAAGCTCATGATGTCACCTTTCTTTACTGCTGCATAGAACTCCATTGTGTAGGTGGAAAAAAAAAAAACCACATTTTTGTTATCCAGTCATCTGTTGAGGCACATTTAGGTTGGTTCCAGGTCTTTGCTATTGTGAAGAGAGCTGCAATAAACATAACTGTGCATGTATCTTTCTAGTAGGATGCATCCAGTGGGTATATACACAGAAGTGGTATGGTCGGGTCAGGTGGTAGGGTCATTGTCAGTTTTTTAAGGGTTCTCCACCCTGCTTTCCACAGTGGTTGTACCAGCTTACATTCCCACCAGCAGTGGATGAGGGTTCCCCTTTCCCCACAACCTCTCCAGCAATTGGTGTCTTTTGTTTTCTTGATCTTGGCTAGTATTATTGGAGTGAGGTGATACCTTAGTGTGGTTGTAATTTGCATTTCCTTAATTATTAATGATGTTGAACACTTTTTAAGATGTTTCTCAGCCATCTTTACTTCCTTACTGGTGAAGGCTCTGTTCAGCTCTTTACTCCATCTTTTGAGTAGGTCATTTGTTTTCTTCTTTGCTTTTTAAGTAGCTTATGTAATCTGGATGTAAATGCTTTGTCTGATGTATCCGTGGTGAAGGTTTCCTCCCACACTGTGGTTTTTCTCTTCACTTGAGGACTAAATCAGGTCCTGCTAGATCAGGCTTCCCTTTTTGAAGCATGAGCAGACAAGGAATATTTTTGATGAACTCATTGGTATACTTGGTAAGCTTAAGGAAAGAAACACCTTTCCTACATATAACTCAATAGAAACTCTAAAATTGAAAATCCAAGGAAAATTGATTAAAATAAAACGATGGAAACATCCAAGAACAGCAGAGAAAAAGAAGAAGTAATGCATGGATATTATAAATTAATACTGAAGAAAGAGAGGGAGAGAGAATAATTGAAAATGGCTGAGAATTTTCATATTGATATTGTTCTAGTTTCTCTTCCATTGCTGTGACAAAACATTCTGACCAACACCAACTTGGGGAGGAAAGGGTTTATTCAGCTTATATCTCCTGGGTCACAGTTCATCACTTAGGGAGACCAAGGCAGGAACTCGGGGTAGGAACCTGGAGGCAGGAGCTGAAGCACAGGCCATGGAGGAATGCTGTTTACTGGCTTGCTTCCCTGGCCTATGCCCAGCCTGTCTTCTTAGATGGTACACAACAACCTGCCCAGGGTGGCACCACCCATAGTGTGCTGGGCCCTCCCACATGGCTCAACAATCAAGACACTACTCCACAGATGTGCCCACAGGCCAGTCCAATGGAGCCAATCCCCCAACTGAGGCTCCCTCAACCCAGGTGTGTCAAGTTGAGACTAAAGCTATCCAGGACAGATATTAAACATCATAACACATATTCATGAAGCTTGATATCAGGCAATGTTGTACATGCATTCATAAAGAAATTTACAAACTGTAAAAATCAAATATTGGAAAATAAATTACCAAGGAAGGCAGAGTACGGACAAGAATTAAAAGAATGCTGCCTGACAGATGATGACTGCTGAGTCAGTTTTCTGTATAGGAGAGGCTCCCGCTAGATTACCAATTATCCAATGAATGGCCCTGCATTCATTGGATTTATGGAAGCACTAACAGAAATCACTGGGTTATACAGGAAAAAAATAAAGTTTAAGAAGTTGACAGGAGGAAGTAGGGAGAGTTATGAGAGGAGTTGGTGGAGAGAATTGGATGTATATGTTCACAATACATTTCATCCATGCATGAACTTCTCAAAAGTTTGCTAACTTAGTGTTTAAAAATTCATGCTTTACTCTGACATCTTAAAAACCTCTATGTTAATTAATTTAGGATAACAATTTCTAGTTCTATCCACTTACCTGCAACTTTCATAATTTCATCTTTTCTTATTCCTGAGTAGGACTCTGCTGTGTAAATGTACCACATTTTATTATTATTTTGTCATTTAAGGGACAGTTAAGCTGCTCCCATTTCTTAAACATTATGAAAAGAGCAGCAACAAATAAATGTGTACAGTTATCTCTACAGTAGGATGAGTCATTTTGTATATGCCAAAGATCAGTATAACCAGATCATGTGGTAGATTTATTTTAATTTTTTAAGAGTTCTCCACACTTCTTTCAATAGCAATAGCATGAATTTGCATTCTCACCAACTGTGAATGAGCATTTCCTAACCACTGAACCATCTCTCTAGCCCCGAGCATTTCCTTTCGTTATATCTTCATTATCATTTGATGTTCCTTTTTCTTTTGATCTTAGCCAATCTGACTGAGAAACATGGAAGCTTAGCTTTTATCAACATTTCTCTATCAACAGAGGATGTGAAGTACTTTTTGTGGTGTTTCTTAGCAAGTTTTTTTTGTTATACTTCAGCTTTTTTGCCCCTATTCTCTTAGTCTAAGAGAGAAGATGAATGGTTTCTCCCCTCTGGGACTGTTACTTCACTTAGCATAATGGCTTCGAGTTCCATCCATTTACCTGTAAAGTTCATGATGTCATCTTTGTTTACTGCTGCATAAAGTTCCACTGTATTTTACCACGTTTTTTTTTTATTCACTGATCAGTTGAGGGACATTTGCATTGGTTCCAGCTCTTTGCTATTGTGAAGAGAGCCACAATAAATATAGCTATGCATGTATCTTTATGATAGGATGAGTCTTTTTGGTATATACCCAGGAGTGGTATGACTGGGTCAGGTGGTAGACTCATTTTGAGTATTTTTTTCTTAATATGGTACTTTTATTGATGTTTTGTCAGTAAGATGAGTCTATAGAGAGCATTTTATAAGATTATCTTTCATACCATATTAATTTTTACCAATCCATAAGCAAGTTAGGTCCCTCTATCTCCTGGTATTTTCTTCTATCCCATCCTTTATCAATACAAAATTTTCATAGTAGGGAACCTTAATGTTCTTGGTTATGTTTATTCCTACATATTTAATTTGAGACAATTTCAAATGAGATGGTTTCCTTGAATGCTTTTTCTGATTGCTTGTTATTGGTACATAGAAAAGCCACTTTCCTGAAACTGTTTATCATTTCTAGCAGTTTTCTACTGTAATTTTTGTAATCTCTTATGTATAATGTAATATCATCTACAAATAGTGATAATTTGAACTATTTTTTTCCAATTAACCCTTTTAATTTCCCCCTCTTGTCTTATTGCTCTAACAAGAGTTGTCATGACTGTATCGCTTTCTTTTTCTGTGACAGTGTCTTACTGTGTATCTCTAGGTGTCCTGAAACTTGTTACATATATCAGCATAGCCTCCAACTCACACAATACACATCTCTCTGCTTTCTAAACACTAAGATTATAATTATGCAGCAAACTATCTGGCCTAACTAACTTTGAAAAGTTACACAGAGTTGCAAAAGTTCCAGAAATATTTAGCATGAAAAAAATCAAAGGACGGAAAGTAACTAACATCACGCCTTTCCATAAGACAACAGTAATCAAGACAGTGTGGCATGGTTGGTTTAATAACTGATGCATAGTTCTGATGAATAGTTGGCATACAACTGACAAGCTTATCATTAACCTTCTTAAATACATGCAATTGACCATTGAGACAAGGAGCAAATGCAGGAGAACAAAGAAATGACACTCTGTTCAAGAAACTGCAATGAAATTACTGAATGACCACATACAAAATAAAGGCCAAGACCTGGAACTTTTCAAAAATGTATCCTGACATGAATTAGGGATCTAAATATTAAACACAAAATGAACAAAAGAAACTGCAGATAAATTTTATGTAGCAAAGATAATTGAAACAGAATGCATACCTGACTATTCCTATCATGATTACTATTTTGCTAAGACAGAAAGGCTTTTCCTACAATATACAGACCACACTCCCATGTCAGTAATCTACAGAGTAGAGATATAAACTCTCCCAATTGAATACTTTAGAATATACAGATTATGCATTGTCTCTGGATTCCATTCATTTAGATCTATTGGCTCTATTGTTCAAAAGACTACATCAAAAATAAATAAATAAAAAGATACTATTACCATCTTAGCATGGTATGGCTATAAACATTAGTAATATGAGTAGCATTAGGGCTAGTCAAGATAAATCTGCAACAGTAAGACAATATCAATTTTCTGAGGAATAACTTTCCCGTACTCTGCGTCATGCTACCTTGCTTCTAATATTAAACAACTGCTTCTTCTTTCCCTTTGATTTCATATGAATGCTATGAACTATTAGAGCTTAACTGAGACCAATTTATTTATTTTCGTATGTGTATGAATGTACTGTCTGTATGCAGGTTTGTGCACCCATGTGCAATGCCTCGGAGGTCAGAAGAGGGTGTTGGATTCCCCTGGAACTGGAGTTAAAGACGGTTCTCAACAGCCATGTGGGTGCTGGGAATTGAACAAGGGTCCTCTGCAAGAGCAGTCGGCACTCTTAACCACTTGGCCATCTCTCCAGGCCCAGCATTTAGTACTTTAATTGCGTATTTTCTCAAGAAAAAAATGTTAAGTAAAATGATTGTTGAGAAAACAATGTCAATATGTATAATAAAGTGGCTTCAGCATTTTTTAATAAAATACATCTAATAATTTTAAATAGCATCCACTACTGAAAAATGAAGCAATAATTCCTTGTATGTTTTATTTGCAACCTACCTCTGAATCCTCAAAAGGACACTCGGCCAGTTCTTTATTTTAAGATATTTTCATATTCTGAGATTGTCCTAGAAACTTTGATCTGCTTCTCAGTCCTGACTCCCCATTACAGGTAAAACATATTCACATAGCTCTCGTGAATATGCTTTAAATTACTGAAGAAACTGAAGTAAATGTCTATATTTCATTTCTTCCTCTATCCATGCTTTACACACTTGTTGACCAATTTCTTGGGCAGACATTTTGATTCCTACACCTCATACTTTTTAAAATTGAATAGAGTCTGGTACTTATCGATCATTGTATTATATTCTCACTGTCTCAAATTTTAAAGAGACAAAATGATTAAAAAAAATGATCACATAGTTAGAGAATACAAAGTTTCACTGAGCACACATTTTAATGAAAAGCATCTGGTTTCGCCTGTTTCTTTCACTTTTGAAACAATGGCCTTATAAATCTTAAGTGCTTGATCCCTCTGTTTCCAAACAAAATATTCGCAAACCATGAATTTTGAATAATTTGTCCAATAGGTTTTTTTTTAAGTATGTCAATCACATGCAGCTTGTTGCAAAAGGAAGATCTAATAAAATTTAATGAATATATTTGGTTGGAAGCTACCTTTATTTACAGTCAGAAAACACCTGTGTTATATATGGTGGCATATGCCTTTTAGCATAGTAAGACAAGTAAATCTCTGTGAGATCTGTACCAACTAGGTCTGAAAAATGAGCTGCAGGTCATCTGTGGCTACAGGGAAACCCTGTCTATAAATAAATAAATAAATAAATAAATAAATAAATAAATAAATAAATAAATAAATAAAATTGAAAACCTACATCCTAAATGATTGTAAAATTATCATTGTTTCTTTGTCTTCTGAGAAAAGTATCTCGGTAGTATCTCAGTTTCTTTAAAAGCAAAGTTAAGTTCTTTGATTTACATAGATAAATGAACTCTGAGTTTTCTTCTAATTCTAAATTTAGATAGGTATGCACACCAATATTTGCAATATGATTATACTTTAAGCACAAATTCTAGAAATCATGAATGTTTATTTTGCATTTTATGCTTCGTTTTGCAACAAATCTAAAGGGACATAAGAAAAGAATGCTTATTCTATTCATGAAACTCTTAATCCAGCTTCTTAAATGTTTACATGCTTAATTTCATCAATCAGACATTTAGAATGAAATGAAAGCTAATCCTCCAGAAAATTTCACTTCCCAGGTGGTGTTAGGGTGAAATGTGCTGGAAGTGATATAAATTACCCATTTCAGACCCACTGAACAGGACAATCAATGCCTTCTAAAGGGGAAAAAAATCCAAACAACTTCAAATTCCTTGATTTCATTTTAACTGTGGCTCATATGACTATTTTTTAAGCTCAAATGTTTATGAAGGACATTTTAATTGTCAAGTATTCTTTATTAGAATCCATAATGATATTATTCAAAAGGGATTCCATTTAATACTAGAAAATATCCAGATATAATGTAGATAAATGTAGGAAGGTAATTACATTGGAGATTTTCTTTAACAATCATGCTTTGCAAGAAAGAAGTGCTGCCAATATAAATAAGAAGCTATCTAAATGGTGATCATTTTTTATTTAAAAAGTAAAAAGTAACGTGGTGGCGCATGCCTTTAATCCTAGCACTTGCGGAGGCAGAGGCAGGCAAAAAAAAAAAAATTGTGAGTTCAAAGCCAGCCTGGTCTACCGAGTGAGTTACGGATGGTCTAGGGCTACAGGGAGACCCTGTCTTCAAAAAGACCAAAAAAAAAAAAAAAAAAAGAAAAAAAAACAAAAAACATAACAACATTTCTAAATAGCATTCTACTTTACTAAAAAATATACATATGAAATGCTTAATTTACAACATCAGTTTTATACTTATAACTTTACTATCATTCAGTAGATTTAGTGATTTCTAATTATTTAAACGTATTTAATAGAAATACTTAAAATCAATTGTAAACAACATTATTTAGAAAATATTACTATTTAGTAGTGTTTTGAGAAACCCACACTGATGTTTCAATTATATATCCCTTACTTAAATAATTTCACGTAATATTGACTTCACTTGTGAAACTCATAATCTCCTTGTCCAACTTTAATACTCTACTTCCATGGGCGAATGTTCAGTTATATCTCTCAAGAACGGGCATATTTAATATTAAATACATGATCATTTTTCTGGAAAGGTTAATGGTATGAAAGAACAGATTGATCTCAGCTGTTCAATGTTTAGAGAATATTCTTGACAATTTAACTATAAGTTAAATTGAATATATGACAATTTTAAGTGAAATGCTCCATCTTAAATTTGTTAAGGCTAACAGAAATTTTCATTTGGGTTGAATTGATTTTTAAAATAGATATTTCAGATGTGGTTTCCATTACAAATACATATAATAATTTTTCAATTTTTTGAGTCAAAAACATTTGCGTCTTAACTGGTTATTTTTATATATATGTTTATATATAAGTTTATATATATATAAGTAGGCAAGTTAAGTGTATAACTAATTATATATTATATATAAGTATGCAAGTTAAGTGTATAACTAATTAGCCTGGATTTACAATTTCAAGCACTACTTTGATAAGCAGTGAGTTACAGTTTATTGAGTTATTAAAATATACCATTTATGGGTTAAATATAGTAAATGAGGATAATTAAAATGTTTTCAGATAATAAAAGTAATGTGGAGAATAATAAATCAAATTATATCCAATCAGTATATTCATAAATTAGAGGAAACATTTATTACAATTTCTGGATTGGCAAGTCTTGTGCATGCTGTCATATGTGCTGTGGGCTTGTATGTTTAACTACTCTGTAGTGTCCAGACAGCACCATTCCCTTCCAGTCATCTATGACCTTTGATTCTTACAATCTTTCTACATACTTTTCTACAAATATCCCCATATTTTTCAAATAAAAATCATACTTCTTCAAGGAGAGGATAAGATTTTTCTATTCGTTGAAAGATTGCATAAGTCTTTAGGTTTTTATAAATTATAAATTTATAAACTTCATAATTAATAATTTTGTGTTATTCATTATGAAATATTTCATATGTTTATTTTTTCAGTGCTTCCTTTTGAGTTGGCAGTATTATTTTTGAGAGGCCGTGGAAACTTTAGGAGGTATGGCCTAGCTTGTTGAAGTAAATGGCTAGAGGTAGGTCTTTGAAGGTAATTACCTTGCCCATCATCTAGCTGCACTCTGCTTTCTGGTCCATCATGAAGTAAACTGCCATTCTCAGCTACTCTGACCTCCATACACAGAGCTTCTCTGCATGCACTTGCCTCATGATTCACTGAAACTATCCGGAAACCATGACCAAAAATATGTATTTCCTTTCTTGAGTTGTTTCAGTGAGATGGTGAGATCACAGTGAAGTGAAAATAGCTAAGATAGTAAACCACATTATGTCATATTTACAACATTATCATGGCTACCAACAAGTGTTCTGGTACAAGTGTTGAACTATTGTGTTTACCCTTAGGTATATAAGTGACTATATTGTTCACTCTATAAGAGTTTTGCTATGTTGTATTAACTTTCTCTTCCTAGTGCTTGGTTGAGAGTTGATAATTAATAAACAGTGCACGAATGTTCAAAAAATAGAAAAAATAATACACTAATTGTTAGAAGAAAAGTAAGCTTCTTTAAAATCAGTTCAAATTTTAGGTAATTTGCTGATTATTTGGACTTTAAAACTATTCTGGAAATAATTAATGTCCTCTTGGCTCATTTGTCTATGTTGTGTGAGCCTTAGGTATCGAGATTGCACTGTAAATGTGTTGCTTAGGCATGATCAATTCACAGACCATATCTGTGTGTGTTTAGATGTGGGACACTGTACTATTTTTATCTGGTGCAAAAAATAAAGCTTGTTTAATGAGTGGTGTCGTGGATATTTGTCAATAATGTAAGGATACCTATTTTTCATATACTAAGATGTTACCCTAGCCTAGGGATGCTTAAGAGCAAGACTTCAGATAGATTGACTAGAGCTCAGAGTATGAACTGCACTGAGGAATAGCCAGGGAGAGTAATTAGCCATCATAGACCCTAGTACAAATGACAGAATGTATCAACTCCGGGGGTTGTGGGGGGCTGTGGGAGGGAGCCAATGGAGAAGTAGGAATAAAGGTGATTAAGATTGATTGAAAAATTATGCATACCTGTAATGTAAATCTCTTAACAGGGTCTTAGAATTGATCCACCACTTACTCTTAAACGCTGTAATTACTGCATATGAGTGGAAGGTATATATACATATTTTAGAGTAATAAAGATGCAGGATATTTATGGCAGAGTGAATGATCTGTGGTGGGATGGGGGAAGGGAAAGGGGACTATGTCTAAACTGAACTGAGAAATGATGTCTGAAATATATAAAACATCAATAAAAAAACAGAAAAATTATGTATGAAATATACACAAAGTTCAGTAAAATTTTTTAAAGATTCTGGAAATAGCAAAAATAAGTAATTTGTGAGACTTCACTCAGTCAAGTACTGAATTTAGTTTAATTTGGTTACAAACATTCAGATTTGGCATTGCTGTTTGAATCAGTCTTTGATATATCTAAAGTTGATCAATTTGGTTCATGAAGTTTGATATAATAAATCATTGAATCAGTCCCAACACACTGTGTCTGTTTCTATGTTCCTACATTAGTAATACAATGCATTTATTATGTTAAACAGAATAATAAACACCTAAGAAAATACCTTGCTATTATTTGTTTATCTGCAATGTTTTTGAACAGATTAAAAATGATATGTTAACTGAGACAGGGCTTCTTTAAATATGGAGTATCAGTGAGGGTTCTCTAGGGAAACAGAACCAAAAGGACACATGCATTGTGAGTTAAGAGGAGTTAATGCTTTCTTGGGTCCTTGTACTATGATGCATTGTATTATGAAAGGAGATTTATTATATTGGCATTCACAACATAGCTTCAGTAACCCAAGAATGGTGGTGTATATGCTGCAGGATCTGATAGCTTCTAAGTCCAAAAAAGTAGGATTGCATTGTAGACATGTTGTTTAGGCATGAGCAATGTCTGCTTGTGTCCAGTTTTGGGACTTTGATGCTGAAGGCCTAGAAGATTCCCAAAGAGCTAGTGGTTTTCATTTACATCGGAAGGCTAGAGAAATTCTGTTCTGATGTCAGCAAACGATAACAACATCAGTTACAATGGGATATAGGAACTCAGTATATTGAAGTGATTCATAGCTGGGGAGACGGCTTGGAGGCTAAGGGCATGTACTGTTTATTTTGCATAGGAACTGCTTTGTTTCCTAGCATCCACGCCACAAAGTTCACAGCTGCCCATAACTCCAGCTCTAGGAAATCTTACTCTTCTGATTTTGCAGGTATATATACTCAACAGAGAAATATATGTAAACACATAATTAAATGGGCAGCAGGACTCAACCCTAGCCAACGAACTACTAGCACCTGATTACTGCAGAGTAAGGGAAAATAGATCTTCTTTAAGAGAGTGACTCTAGATAGGCTGACTAGATTCCTGTGGATGAATTTACATTAAAGGACATCTGGGTAGAAACACTTCACCAGATAAGACAACATATATTACAGAATGTATGGAATCTGCTGAAGTTCTCATAGGGTTGTTTGGATGGGGGACAAGTTCTAAATTGATTATTAAGAACTAGAATATGAAATATGCAAAAATGCATTAAAATGCTTTTATATACTTAAAAACTAAACCTCCAAAATATGCCGATATAAACATTGGGCTGGAGAGATAGCCTAGCAACCCGACTACTCTTGCAGAGGACCTGGGTTCGATCCCAGCACCCACATGGCAGCTGAGAACCATCTGTAACTCCAATTCCAGGAGAACTCCAGTTCCAGGGGATCTGAGACCCTCTTCTGACCTCCGCGGCATTGCACGGCACGGGTGCACAAACCTACATGCAGACAGAACATTCATACTGTGAATGAATGTCACATAAATAAATAAAATAAAATACAAAAAATAATAAAAACAACATCATATATGGACCAGAATTATGTCATCCAGTAATAAACTGTATGTTAATGCCTATATATGTTTAGGATTTCACAGTTTTTCCCTTTAATTTTATATTGCTCTAAAATATGAATATATACCTTCTAACCACATACAATAATTACCATGTTTGAAAGTAAGTGGTAAGTTAACTCAGGGCTCATTAAGGGATTCACAATATAATATCACAGTATAATATTCAGATAGAAAGAAATATAACAATAACTGTGCTCAACTTGCTTTTCAATTGGGGATTTGGTGTTAGCATCCACAAATGAGGGAAACCATTCCCCACTTTTGTTTTTGTTGGAGGGGGGATGTGTTACTTCACCTACCATAAAGGCTTAGAGTTCCATCCATTTACCTGCAAAGTTCATGATGTCATCTTTCTTTACTACTGCATAAAATTCCGTTGTGTAGATGTACTGCATTTTTGTTATCCATTCCTCAGTTGAGAAGCATTTGGGTTGGTTCCAGCTCTTTGCTATTGTGAAAAGAGCTGCAATAAACATAGATGTGCATGTATCTTTGCAGTAGGATGAGGCTTGTGGGTATATGCCCAGGAGTGGTATGAGTGGGTCAGGTGGTAGGCTCATTTTGAGTCTTTTAAGGGTTCTCCACACTGCTTTACATAATGGTTGTATGAGTTTACATTCCCACCAGCATTTGATATCTTTTCTTTTCTTGATCTTAGCCAGTCATATTGGAGTGAGATGATATCTCAGAGGGGTTTTAATTTGCATTTCCTTAATTGTTAATGATATTGAACACTTTTTAAAAGATGTTTATCAGCCATCTTTACTTCCTCACTGGTGAAGTCTCTGTTCATCTCTTTACTCCATCTTTTGAGTCGTTTGTTTTCTTCTTTGTTGAGTAGTTTATATATTCGGGAGGTTAATGCTCTGTCAGAAGTATCACTGGTGAAGGTTTCCTCTCATTCTGTGGGTTTTCTCTTCACTTCCCTGATTTTTTTCTTTTGTTATACAGAAGCTTTTGATTTTAATGTGGTCCCACTTGTCAATTATCCGCCTTAGTCCCTGCACAGCTGCTGTGTAATTAAGAGTCTTTTCGTATGCCTATGTCTTGTAGGTTGCTGCCAACTTTTTCTTCTTTTTTTGTTTTTTTTTATTGTTATTCAACTTTTTCCATAAGTCATACATCATTTCTCAATTGAATCTAGAGTCTCTTCCCTTTCCATGCCCTCCACCCCACCCAAGTCCCTGCACTCTGCCATACATGTCCTGCATCTTTTTCTGAGTCTTTCCAAAGTTTTTTCCTAGATCTTTTGTTGTTGTTCTCTCCAATTAGCCCTATATTTATAGTATATATATATATATATATATATATATATATATATATATTATATATATCTTATATATTTATATATGCATACACATATCACTTGAGTTGGAGGACCCCTTTTGACACTCTTCAAAGACATGAGACACAGCTTTTTAACCTTCCAATATTGACTAAGGACTCATGTCTCTCCAAGAATCCTCCAAACCTTCAATGCCAGATGGGGACTACTGAGAAACCCATCTTGTGGACTAAACAGCTAAGGGGATGTCAGCCTACTAAGAATATAGACTGCAATTGTTGGACTACCTTGGCTGTATTATAGAGGCCAGTGCAGGGGGATAAAGACAGGCCACATGCTTACTGGACTTCCTTTGGGGGACCATGGGAAGGAAAGACCCCAATGTGTAGAAAAGTCCAGGATTGATGGCTGTTAGGGATTGACAAAGAGGAACCTTAGAGCACTTCCTTAAGGAAAAAATGACATCTTTTAGGAAAAAAAATCCAACCTTTTCTTCTATCACCTTCTGAGTTTCAGATTTCACATTGAGTCTCCCCAAAACAATAAACCTTTGCAGAGAAAAAAAAAACCTTTAAAAAGACTGAGAGAAAAACTCAGGACATATATGGCAGAATGCATGATCTGGGATGGAGTGGGGGGAAAGGACAGGGGCATATGTCTAGGTTGAACTAAAAATGATGTCTGAAATACCCCAAACATCAATAAAAGTATTATAAAAATAAATAAAAACAATAAATAAATAAAATCACTAAAAAAAGTAAATCTTATAAAAAGGAAGTTGCGTTTTTTCTCAGACCTCTTTATATCTAGGTCACTGCCAGAAGGTGCTGCCTATTCTGTGGGTAGATGTATCTGAAAATTGCTTCAAAGACCAAGTCAGAAGTATTTTTCTTGGTTGATTCCAGAGGTAATCAAGTTGACACTCAATGTTAACCAAACTATCCCACAGAAGTCAAATAGAAGCAGATGATGTTCTCTACAGTGACTACACCTTTCAGAGCATAAATCAAGCAAGTGTCTTGATGATTGAAAGACAGTCAGTCTGCCCTTACATACACTTTTGAAATAACTCACAAGTAAATGTCTGTGTTTCTCTCTCTCTCTCTCTCTCTCTCTCTCTCTCTCTCTCTCTCTCTCATTTTCTTTAGAAATCTCAGGGTCCTTCAAATCCTACCTCACAGTCAGGTTTAGGGATGATGAAAACACACTTTCCCTATTATCCACCACACTTACTTAACTTTCAGGGTTTTTTTAATTTTTTTTAATTTTTTTATTAATTTTATTTATTTCTGTATGTGTATGAATGTACTGTCTGCATGCAAGTTTGTGCACCCAGGTTGTGCAATGCTGCGGAGGTCAGAAGAGGGTGTTGGATTCCCCTGGAACTGGAGTTCTCCTGGAATTGGAGTTTCAGACGATTCTCGGCTGCCATGTGGGTGCCGGGGATCAAACCTGGGTCCTCTGCAAGAGTGGTCAGCGCTCTTAACCGCTAGGCCATCTCTCCAGCCCCTTAACTTTCAGTTTTAACAGCTGATATGGCAGGCCCTGAGTCGTGTGTGTGTGTGTGTGTGTGTGTGTGTGTGTGTGTGTGTGTGTGTGTGTTTTGGTGTTCATGTCTATGGTTCTGAAACAGCAGCCTTCACTCTCTAAAATTCTACCTTAAGGGCAGTGCTCAGAAAGAAACACCATACTCTTTGAGGCAGATGTTCCCAAATTAAATGTAATACTAAATATGAAAATCCTGGAGCATCAGCTCACTAGGTGTATCAGTCAGGGTTCTCTAAAGAAACAGAAGCAACAGGACGAATATATACCTATATACAATTTATTGATTTGCTCACGTGACAGAGATCAAGGAGTCCAACAGTAGCCACACCTCACTGGAGAGGATGAGAATCCAGGGAACTGCCCAGTCTGCAAGGCTGGATGTCTCCATAGTCCCAAACTGGTGCTGAAGGCCGGATGGATTCCAGGAGATCTGCTGGTCTCAGTACACACTGGGATCCTTAGGGTTGATCACAGCAGCAAAACAAACTCACCAGTGAGAGAGGGCAAGCCACAGTGAAAAAGGGACCAGCTCCCTCTGCCATGGCCTTTACTAGTGCCTGCTGGCAGAAGGTAACACCAACATTTGGGGTGGGCCATCTGGGTTGAGGTAGACTAATCCGAGAATCCCTTTTCTCTTACTTGTTCTTTAGTCCAGTCAAGTTGACACCCAGGATTAACCATCACACTAGGCTTCATAAAGTTACATACCACATCTTGAGTATAAACCAAGTACTGTATTCTCACATGTTTATGAGAGTTATAGTTCTGCGATTTAGTGATCTATACAGTTGGTACCATATGAGGACTATCATTGGAAACCATTCCATGTCTGATGTCTCTTTTCTGTTCCTAGACTGAAAATGCTTGATATTTATTAACTTGTAAATGAGTCAGCACAATTTATGTATTAATGTTCAAAGGTAGCTCTTCCATATGACTTGCATATCAAGTTATTTCCTTTTTAATAAGGACACACTTCGTATTTTACTATATAACATTTATGCCCTCATTTTAAAATCACTTTCTCTGTAGAGTTGCTGGCACAAAGTTATATCTTAAAGCATTTTTATTTAATATATATATTAATAATAATATATTATTATATAATAATATATATATTATTATTATATATTATATATTATATATTAAATATAATTAATATAATTAATATAAATATAAATATATATATATAAAAATATATATTTATATATATTTATATATATATAAAGCTAAACAAGTTGCTTTTCACCCTGCGACAGGTAGGAAAAGGCTGGAAGCTTAGAAAGGCTTCCATTAAAATTCATACATATGGAAATGAAAGCTACCAGCTATTTCTGCCATTTCAACATTCATATGAGATTTCAAAGTATCCTGCACAGTAAGTCTTTAAAATATCNTCCTTCAAATTCCTACCTCACAGTCCGGTTTAGGGATGATGAAAACACACTTTCCCTATTATCCACCACACTTACTTCACTTCCGTGTTTTTTAATTTTTTTTAATTTTTTATCAATTTTATTTATTTCTGTATGTGATGCATGTACTGTCTCGCATGCAAGTTTGTGACCAGGTTGTGCCAATGCTGAGCGGGTCAGAATGAGGGTTGTTGAATTCCCTGGAAACTGCGAAGTCTCCTGGACATTGGAGTCTCAGACGATTTCCGGCTGCTGCTGTGTGGGTGCCGGGGATCAACCTGGGTCCTCTGCACGAGTGGTCAATCGTCTTTTTAACCGCTAGGCATCTCTCCATCCCATAACCTTTCAGTTTTAACAGCTGATATGGCAGGCCCTGAGTCGTGTGTGTGTGTGTGTGTGTGTGTGTGTCGTGTGTGTGTTGTGTGTGTGTGTGTGTGTTTTGGTGTTCATGTCTATGGTTCTGAAACAGCAGCCTTCACTCTCTAAAATTCTACCTTAAGGGCAGTGCTCAGAAAGAAAACCTACTCTTTGAGGCAGATGTCCCAAACAAAGTAATACTAAAATGAAAAATCCTGGAGCATCAGCTCACTAGGTGTATCAGTCCAGGGTTCTCTAAAGAACCAGAAGCAACAGGACGAACATATAAAAAACCCCCCTATACACTTATGATTTGACCTCAGTGGGGGGGGGGGACCCCAACGAGATCAAGTGGAGTCCAACAGTAGCAACACCCACTGGAGAGTCTGGGAATCCAGGGAACTGCCCAGTCTGCAAGGCTGGATGTCTCCATAGTCCCAAACTGGTGCTGAAGGCCGGATGGATTCCAGGAGATCTGCTAGTCTCATTACACCACTGGTATCCTTATGTCTGATCACAGCAGCAAAACAAAACTCACCAGTGAGAGAGGGCAAGCCACAGTGAAAAAGGGGACCAGCTCCCTCTGCATGGCCTTTACTAGTGCCTGCTGGCAGAAGGTAAAACCCAAATTTGGGGTGGGCCATATGGTGAGGTAGACTATCCGGAGGCCATCCTTTTCTTTTTTGTTCCTTAGTCCAGTCAAGTGACACCCAGGATTAATTAACCATCAACACTAGGCTTCATAAATACATACCACATCTTGAGTATAAACCAAGTACTGTATTCTCACATGTTTATGAGAGTTATAGTTCTGCGATTTAGTGATCTATACAGTTGGTACCATATGAGGACTATCATTGGAAACCATTCCATGTCTGATGTCTCTTTTCTGTTCCTAGACTGAAAATGCTTGATATTTATTAACTTGTAAATGAGTCAGCACAATTTATGTATTAATGTTCAAAGGTAGCTCTTCCATATGACTTGCATATCAAGTTATTTCCTTTTTAATAAGGACACACTTCGTATTTTACTATATAACATTTATGCCCTCATTTTAAAATCACTTTCTCTGTAGAGTTGCTGGCACAAAGTTATATCTTAAAGCATTGGATTTACTATAGATATGAAGAAGATATATTATTAGAGAAGAAGCATTAGAGTGAGGAGTGATATATTATAATGTATGAATTAAAGAAGAAATGAATATAATTAATATAACTATAAAAATATATATAGATAAATAAAGTTATTATATAGATTATTATATATAGAATGTAGATATTAGTTATTATATATACAGTATATATATATCTAAATAAATAAATAATTAATATTATTCATATATTAAATCTATTATTATAATATATAATTAATTATATATCTATCTAATATATATATAATTTATATATATATATATAACATCTAGACCTGTGCTCCCCCCATCCCCCGACCCACAGAGCTCATGCATTCTGCCAAATATGTCTCTTATCTCTTTCTCAGTTTTTCTCAATATTTCCCATGTGGCAGTTGACTGTTTTGAGCAGAAGTTCACTGTTTCAGTCAGTTCTTTGATGCAGTCCTTTCTGTTGTTGTTGTTGTTGTTGTTGTTGTTGTTGTTTCCAATATGCATCACTCCCAACTGCTTTGGACAAAAGCTCAAGGGGCTGTGCACAAGAAATATTTACAACTAGGTAATTGGCTCTAGCATCCACAGATGAGGGATACCATTAATGGTTTATTTTTCTTGGACTGTGTTACTTCACTCAGCATGATGTCCTCTAGCTCCAGCCATTTTCCTGCAAAGCTCATGATGTCATCTTTCTTTACTGCTGCATAGAACTCCATTGTGTAGATGTACCACATTTTCTCTATCCACTCATCAGTTGAGGGGCATTTGGGTTGGTTCCAGCTCCATGTTATTGTGAAGAGAGCTGAAATAAACATGGCCATGCATGTATCTCTGTGGTGGGGTGAGTCTTGAGGGTACATGCCTAGGAGTGGTATAGCTGGGTCGGGTGGCAAGTTCATTCTAAGTATTCCAAGGGTTCTCCACACTGCTTTCCATAGTGGCTGCACAAATTTACATTCCCACCAGCAGTGGTTGAGTGTTCTCCTTTCCCCACAACCTCTCCAGCACTTGGTATCATTTGTTTTCTTGATCCTAGCCAGACTTTTTGGAGTAAGATGATATCTTAAAGTGGTTTTGATTTGCATTTCCTAATGATTAGTGATGTTGAACACTTCTTAAGGTGTTTCTCACCCATCTCTAATTCCTCACTTGTAAAGTCTCTGTTCAGCTCTTTGCTCCATCTATTGACTGGGTCATTTGTTTTCTTTCTTCTGTTTTTTGAGTAGTTTACATATTCTGGAAATCAATGCTTTGTCAGATGCTTCTGCAGTGAAGATTTCCTCCCACTCTGTGGGATTTGTCTTCACTTCCTTGATTGTTTCTTTTGATGTACAGAAGCTTTTGAGTTTAATGAGGTTCCATTTGTCAATTGTTGACCTTAATTATTGCCCAGCTGCTGTATGATTTAGGAAGTCTTTTCCTATGCCTGTGTCTTGTAGTCTACTGCCAACTTTTTCTTCTATCGCCTTCAGAGTTTGTGGTTTCTCGTTGAGGTCTTTGATCCATCTGGAGTTGACGTTTGTATAGGGCGAGAGGTAGGGGTATAATTTCATTCTTCTACAAGTACTGATCCAGTTTTGCTGACACCACTTGCTGAAGATGCTGTCTATTCTCCATTGTGTCTTCTTGGCCCCCTTGTCAAATATGAGATGGCCGAAATTGGATGTGCTCAGGTTTGGATCTTTGGTTTTGTTCCATTGGTCAACAGGTCTGTTTTGTGCCAGTACCAGGCTGTTTTTATGACTATAGCCCTGTAGTATAATTTGAAGTCTGGTATAGAGGTCCCCCCTGTGTAGCTCTTTTTGTTCAGGGTTGTTTTGGCTATTTGGGGTCTTTTGTTTTTCCAAATGAATTTAAGGACTTTTTTTTCCAAGTCTGTGAAGAAACTCTTGGGGATTTTCATTGGAATTGCATTAAATCTATACAAGAGTTTTGGTAGAATGGACATTTTTACGATGTTAATTTTCCCAATCCATGATCATGGGAGGATTTTCAATCTTCTGATGTCTTCTTCAATTTCTTTCTTTAAAGGCTTAAAATTTTTGTTGTAGAGATCTTTGGTGTTTTTGGTTAGGTTTGTTACAAGATATTTTATTGTTTTTGAGGCTATTGTGAGTGGGAAGGTCTCTTTGAAAAAGGCCATTTTTTAGGCTAATTTTGTATCCTGCCACTTTGCTGAAGTTGTTAATCATTTCTAGGAGTTTTCTGGTGGAGTTTTTAGCATCATTTAAGTAAACAATCATATCATCAGCAAATAGGGATAGATTGACTTCCTCTTTTCTAGTTAGTCCTCCTTTAATTTCCTTTTCTTGACTTATTGCTCTAGCAAGTGTTTCAAGCACTATAATGAAGAGGAGTGGTGACAGGGGGCAGCCTTGCCAAGTTCCTAACTTTAAAGGGAATGTTTCTGTCATTTCTCCATTTAGGATGATATTGGCTGTGAGTTTCCTGTATATGGCTTTGATTACATTGAGGAATGATCCCTCCAATACAATTCCTTCTAGGACTTTAAGCATGAAGGGATGCTGGATTTTGTCAAAGGTTTCTTCAGCATCAATTAAGATGATGGTGTTGTTTTTGTCTTTCATTCCATATATGTGTTTGATGATGTTTATTGATTTCCGTATGTTGAACCATCCCTGCATCTCTGGTATGAATCCAACTTTGTCATGATGGATGATCTTCTTGATGTGGGTCTGTATGCAATTTGCCATTATCCTGTTTAGAATTTTGGCATCTGTGTTCATTAGGGGGATGAGTGTATAATTCTCCTTTTTAGTTGTATCTTTGCCTACTTTTTATATATATTTTTTAATTTTATTTATTTCTGTATGTGTATGTATGTACTGTGTGCATGCAAGTTTGTGCACCCGTGTCGTGCAATGCAGTGGAGGTCAAAAGAGGGTGTCGGATTCCCCTGGAACTGGAGTTCTCCTGGAATTGGAGTTTCAGACGGTTCTAGGCCGCCATGTGGGTGCTGGAGATCTAACCCGGGTCCTTTGCAAGAGCGGTCAGCACTCTTAACTGCTAGGCCATCTCTCCAGCCACTCTTTGCCTGGTTTTGGTAATAGAGTGATGCTAGCTTCATAGAAGGAATTTGGGAGAATTCCCTCTGGTTATTCTTCAGTAATAATGGTTGTAGGTCTTTTTGAAATGTTTTATAGAATTCTAGTGTGAAACCGTCTTGGCCTGGGCTTTTTTTTAGTTGGGAGGTTTCTTATTACATCTTCAATTTCTTCATGTATTATGGGTCTGTTTAAGCTGTCGATCTCTTCTTGGTTGAACTTTGGTCATTCCCAGCATTTCAGATATTCATCCATTTCTTCTAGGTTTTCAAACTTGGTAGAGTATAGGTTTTTGAAGTATTTCCATATGATTTTCTGGATCTTTTCCTTGTCTTTTGTGATATTTCCCTTTTCATCGTGGATTGTATTGATTTGGAGTTGTTCCTTCTTTCTTTTGGTTAACTGGGCTAGAGGTCTGTTTATCTTATTTATTCTTTCAGAGAACCAACTTTTGGATTCATTGATTTTTTTGTATTGTTTTCTTTGTTTCATTTTCATTGATTTCTGCTCTGATTTTTGATATTCTTCCTGTCTCTTGCGTTTAGGGTTCATCTGTTGTTGTCTCTCAAGTGCTTTTAGTTGTAGTGTTAGATCATTCACTTGTGCTCTTTCTGTTTTTCTAATGTAGGCACCCAGGGCTATAAACTTCCCTCTTAGGACTGCTTTTAAGGTATCCCATAGGTTTTGTTGTGTTGTATTGTCATTGTCATTCAGTTCCAGGAATGCTTTTATTTCTTTCTTTATCTCTTCCTTGACCCATTCATTATTCAAGAGTGTGTTGTTTAGTCTCCATGTGTTCTTGTAGGCAG
>VZQC01007142.1:5049588-5060067 GCA_009823505.1 Rhizomys pruinosus | reverse complement strand
GTAACCCAAAACAGCATGGGTGAATTTGATGAAATCTGTGCCTTGATTCCACCCTATAAGTATGTATAATACAACTGCTTTTTTGAGACTCATGGGTCAAAAATAAAAACCTAAAATAAAAAAGGGGGATATAGATAGATATGAAAACTTTTTGTCAAAAAACCTTGCAATCCAAATCTTAAAACTAACTATGGGAAAGGATTTGTATGTTCCAACAGGCCAGAGTATCATTTTAAAATTTTAAATTAAAATAGAAAATATTACCCCCCATTATTTCTTTCTCACGTGTTGATTTCTGGTTATATAATTATATATGTTGAGTTTAAATACTTAAGTGCTATGAATTATTTTTCCTAAGAAATATTTATCTTTTTTCTTTAAAATTTTGTCATTTTCATTGATTCTTATGGAAATTCTTACTTTTTATCATATTCAGTCAGCCTGTCCTACCCACACTACAACTGTACTACTCATCCTCAACTTCGTGTCATCTACTATTATTTTTTAAATCCAGTAAAGTCAAATTTATTTCCCTAAATTCTCTTGGGTGTAAATCTATCTCCCAAACCTTTGTCAACCTATCAGTTTCACATCCTTGAAGTGAAATAAGTCTTTTTCATCCAATAGCTATCAATTGCCAATAGTTCACCAGCTACAGATGGGACATCTTACACACCCTCTCTCTAGGCTGCTTTCATTTAGCTTGTGGCTGCATATGGAAGAGTACTAATACTAAATGGACAACTAAATGCAAACATCGGACAGTCCTGGCATTCACTCTGTAGCCTACATGAGCTTCCAACGACTTTCTCGCTTCCATCCCCTAAGTACTGGGAACAGAGAAGTGCGCCACTGAAAAACGTTCCTTCTTTAAGTTTGGCAGGATGTTTTTCTCTTTTCTTAACTGAATTTTGGTAAGTGTCATTGGATTTGTTTTGGATATATCATGATCTCCTTTCTTGTCTGTATACACAGTTACTACTTTACACCCAATTTCATATACTCTAATACATACATTTGTACAGAGTCAAATTTGGTTCCCTTTTTGTGTATTTCATCCATTGGAACCTGGCCAACCAATAAAGTGGCTCATCCTAAAGGACCCTGACTTTCCACCTCCTAGCAGTCATTGGATATCCATACTCCTTTTGGGAGGACTGAGATTTCTGATCCACTAAGGTGAGAGTTTGTCTGGCTTGAGCTTCGATGGGACTTGTGAATGCTGTCACCATTTCTATGGATTCATATGATTAACTGGCCATCTATCTGGAAAACTTTCCTTTCTGGTGGTCCTCTAGAACATCTGGCTCTTACAATCTTTCTTTGTAATGATCCCTGAGCTTTGGGAGGCAGGAGTTGGATATAGGTTTATTCAGGGATAAGCAGTCTGCAGCCTCTGATTCTCTGAAGTCTGCCATACTAGGGAGTCCTGGGACAGACACTGAGACATCCGTAGACTAACAGTAGTAAGGGGTAGAGGATAAACAAACACAAGGAAAGCATCCCACAATGGATCAACCTACTGTAATAGAAGCCCTTGTTTCTCAGTGGAGAATAAAATCACCAGTTTATCCACAACCTCAGGTAAGAAAGTATAATAATAATAATAATAATAATAATAATAATAATAGAGCAAAATTTATTTATTTGATTTTTTATTCAAGTTTTGTGCATTCCATACATCACTTATCAGTTCAATCTGGACTCATTTCCCCCTCTCTGTTCCCTACCCCTCCCAAGTTCATGCAGTCTGCCATACATGTCCTCTTTCGCCTTCTGAGTGTTTTCAAAGTTTTCACAAAGCAGAAGATTATTTTTTGGGGAGAAAGAACTCTACTGCTTCAGTCAGTCCCCTGTTCCAGTTCTTTGTTGTTGTTCTGGTCAATCCATATTATTTCAACATATGCATTTTTATATATTACACATGTACTAAAATAATGTCATCTTCTGAAAATAAACTGTATGTTATTTCCAAATCATATTTTGGGATTCACATATTCTCTTTTAATTTTATATTGCTTTAAAATATGCAAACATACCCTCCACCCTTGTACCAAAATTATAAAGTCTGAAAATAAGTAGTAGGTTATCTCTAGAACCTATTAAAGCTTCACATTATAAGAGTACAGCTGCTTTTGGATGCAGAGAAATCTAACATTAATATTACTCAGTTTGCCTTACTTGAGGGATATCATTCATGGTTTGGTTTTTTTTGGGACTGTGATACTTCACTTAACATAATATCTTCTAGTTCTATCCATTTGCCTGCAAATTTCATGATGTCATCTTTCTTTGCTGCTGCATAGTACTCCATTGTGTAGATGTACCACATTTTCTCTATCCAATCATTGGCTGAGGGGCACTTGGGTTGGTTCCAACTCTTTGCTATTGTGAAGGGAGCTGCAGTAAGCATGGCCATGCATGTGTCTCTGTGGTAGGGTGAATCTTGTGGGTATATACTCAGGAGGGGTATGACTGGGTCAGGTGGTAGGCTAATTTTGAGTCTTTTTTTGGCAATTTTTTTTATTGATGCTTTGTGTATTTCATGCATCATTTTTCCAATTCAGTTCAGGCATATATCCCTTTCCCTTCCCCCCACCCAACCCCTACCCATCCCAGATCTTGGATTCTGCCATAACTTTTCCACATCTTTCTGTTTTTTTGTTTTGTTTTGCTTTGTTTTCATTTTTTTAACAATAAGTGATAATTTTTGAGTACAAGCATCCTTCATGTAAAACCAATTTGCAAGCAGTTGTGCCCAAACCCACACAGCTCATGGGTCCCACCATCCAGCAGGTGGGGCTGTATGTTCAATCAGGTTGATCAAATGAGTGTCCAGTCTATATTGTTGTAGTTTCACCATTCACCCCAATCGCAACCCTTACATTCTACTGTGCCCCCTCTTCCGCAAATTGTTCCCTAGGCTTAGAAAAGGGGCACAGATGGGTGAGAAGCAAAACAGTCTACTTTCTATGGAGCTGTTGTCTTGGTCTCTAGTCAATTCTGGCTGTTTTCTTTCATGGGCTGACAGCTTGTCCAGGTATAGAAACTGTGAAAAGGATTATTCTCTATTCAGAACCAAATATAATGCTAAAGTCTCCTTAAGCTATGCACTTAAGCAAAATATATTAATACAGGAGTTCTGACATCAACAATGGATTATTCTACCAAGGAGATGTTGGCCAGGGGATCCAAGCCCCCACAAAAGGTAAAGGCTCCTTGCCTCCAAACTGAGATATCTGCAGGAAGAGAGGCAATAAGTCCCTGCTCTTGAAGACCTGATGTAAACAGGGAAAGATGTATGGAGACAGCACTTGCAAGTATACAGATGGTCTGTGGAATGCCAGAGAGTGTTACCAAAGGCCACTAAACCAATAAAGCAAATATAGGTCTTCTTTAGTCAAGCAAGTCTCCTCCATCAGCACCAGCTACACCTCACCTGCCTGGAAATACTGTGCAGCAGTGGCAGCCATATGTCTGTATATCTCAAATCTAATTGGCTATTAGTTCTCTCCTTGGAGGAATAACCCACGGCTGATGCCACAAGCTTACATCCTGTAATGGTTAGGAGATGTTATAAACCACACGAAGACCCTGTCATACTTAACAGAAGAAAATGTAATTCATGGATTAATATACCATCCAAACATCTGTGTCTATACCAAAGTAACCTACCATAACAATTAGTACTGTTTAAATACCTATATATCTAAATTGTGTTGTGCTCATTAGTAGGATCGAAAGGCTATATACTATACGGTTTAAATACTCTCCTGGTTTGTCTTCCATTGCTGTGACAAAACACTCTGACCGACACCAACTTGGGGAGGAAAGGGTTTATTCAGCTTACATCTCCTGGTTCACAGTTCATCACTCAGGGAGCACAAGGCAGGAACTCAGGACAGGAACCTGGAGGCAGTAGCTGAAGCACAAGCCATGGAGGAATGCTGTCCACTGGCTTGCACCCTGGCTCATGCCCAGCCTGCCTTCTTATAACGTACACAACCACCTGCCTAGGGTGGCACTACTCATTGTGGGCTGGCCCCCCCCCCACACACTGCTCAACCATCAAGACAATACTCCACAGATGTGGCCACAGGCCAATCCAATAGAGCCAATTCCCCAACTGAGGCTTCCTCAACCAGGTGTGTCAAGTTGACACTAAAGCTATCCAGCACAATTGACCCCTTGTCAACTTGACACACAAAACACATCACTATTAAACCACCAACTTTCCAGTTCTTATCCTCGAAACACCAAGTTCAAGTCTGTCACAAGCAATAGCCCACTCTCTGGTACCAATTTGTCTCCTGGTTTGTCTTCCATTGCTGTGACAAAACACTCTGACCGACACCAACTTGGGGAGGAAAGGGTTTATTCAGCTTACATCTCCTGGTTCACAGTTCATCACTCAGGGAGCACAAGGCAGGAACTCAGGGCAGGAACCTGGAGGCAGGAACTGAAGCACAGGCCATGGAGGAATGCTGTCCACTGGCTTGCTCCCTGCCTCATGCCCAGCCTGCCTTCTTATAATGTACACAACCATCTGCCCAGGGTGGCACTACTCATTGTGGGCTGGGCCCCCACACACGCACTGCTCAACCATCAAGACAATACTCCACAGATGTGGCCACAGGCCAATCCAATGGAGCCAATTCCCCAACTGAGGCTTCCTCAACCCAGGTGTATCAAGTTGACACTAAAGCTATCCAGCACAAATACCTATATATCTAATTGTGTGTGCTTCATTAGTAGGATCGAAAGGTTAATTTTGAGTCTTTTAAGGGTTCTCCACACTGCTTTTCATAGTGGTTGTATGAGTTTATATTCCCACCAGCAGTGGATGAGTGTTCCTCTTTCCCCACAACCTCTCCAGTATTTGGTATTATTTGTTTTCTTGATCCTAGCCAGTCTTATCAGAGTGAGATGATACCTTAAAGTGGTTTTATTTTGCATTTCCTTAATTATTAAGGGTCTTGAACACTTTTTAAAATGTTTCTAAGCCATTTTACTCCCTCAGTTGGGAAGTCTCTGTTCAGCTTTATTCCATCTCTTGAGTGGGTCATTTGTTTTCTTACTTCTTTGTTGAGTATTTTATATATTCTGGAAATTAGTGCTCTGTCAGATGTATCAGCAGTGAAAGTTTCTTCCCACTTTGTGGGTTTTCTGTTCACTTCTTTGATTGTTTCTTTTGCTGTACAGAGCCTTTTGAGTTTAATGACATCCCACTTGTCAATTATTGACCTTTTTTCCTCCACAGCTACAGTCTGATTTAGGAAATCTTTTCCTAACCCTATGTCTTGTAGGCTACTTCCAAACTTTTCTTCTATAACCTTAAGAGTTTTGGGTTTCACATTGAGGTCTTTGATACATTTGGAGTTGATTTTTGTCCAGGGTGAGAGATAGGGATTTAATTTTATTCTTCTACAAGTGGAGATCCAGGATTGCCAGTACCATGTGCTGAAGATGCTGTTTTTCCTCCATTGTGTCTTCTTGGCCCCTTTGTCAAATATGAGGTGGCTGAAATTGTATGAGCTCAAGTTTGTATCTTCAATTTTGTTCCATTGGTCTACAGGTCTGTTTTTGTGCCAGTTTCAGGATGTTTTTATGTCTATAGCTCTATAATATAGTTTGATATATTGATCCTACCTGTATTGCTCTTTTTGCTCAGGGTTGGTTTGGCTATTCGGTGTCTTTTGTTTTTCCATATGAATTTAAGGATTTTTTTTCCCAAGTCTGTGGAGAAACTCTTGTGCATTTTAATTGGGATTGCATTTTATTTAAAATACCTCAAATCCTCGAATTTGAATTGAAAAGAAGGTGTATACATATGAAAAAATAAACAAATATCCACATGAAATCTTTGTGACAAATCTATAGCTAGGTGCCTCATACTTAATTTGTTGGGAAAGAAAATAATGATAAAATACTAAAAGAGGCCAAATGGGAAAAATCTTAGAGAAATGTCATTTTAGTGGCCTATGGTTAGAATATATGGAGAACAGAATACAATGAAATAAACGTTTTAAAGTGCAGATATTTTGGAGCTAGAACAATGGCTCAGGTTGTTGTTGCAGAAGACCTTGGTTTGTTTGCCAGCACCCACATGATAGTTAAAAAACGATATGTAACTCCAGTTCCAGGAGAGCCCTCTTCAGTCCTCCATTGGCATTGCACAACACATGTGTCCTTAATATATGCATGCAATACACTAATATACATAAAATAAAACAAAGTAATAAATAAAATAATTTTAAGTGTCGATACATTAAAAGATTGTCAACTACTTCTGATTTACTAGGATAATGCTTTATAAAAACATGTTCACTGTACATAAGACTTAGTGGCATTGTTGAGATTAAAGGTTATAAATGAGGATAGAACATACCTGTTTGACTGGAGAGATGGTCAATGGTTAAGAGCAGTTGCTGCTATTGTGGAGGAATCTGTGGTCTGCTATTGTGGAGGAATCTGAGGTTGCATTCCCAGCACTCACATGGCAGCTAACAACCAGTTCCAGGGGAGTCTGACACCCTCTTCTGACATCCGAGAATGTTGCATTATACAGGTTCACTCATGTAATTGCAACAATACACTCATATACATAAAAGAAGAAAGAAAGAAAGAAAGAAAGAAAGAAAGGAAGAAAGAAAGAAAGAAAGAGAAAGAAAGAAAGAAAGAAAGAAAGAAAGAAAGAAAGAAAGAAAGAAAGAAAGAAAGAAAGAAAGAAAAAGTATTTAGAAAACAAAGTACAAAGGATGATCTATGTGCTGGTTAGCTTTGGTGTCAACTTGACACCTGGGTTGAGGGAGCCTCAGTTGGGGAATTGGCCCCATTGGATTGGCCTGTGGGCACATCTGTGGAGTATTGTCTTGATTGTTGAGCAATGTGGGAGGGCCCAGCCCACTATGGGTGGTGCCACCCTGGGCAGGTTGTTGTGTATTGTATAAGAAGGCAGGCTGGGCTGGGCGTGGTGGTGCACGCCTTTAATCCCAACACTCGGGAAGCAGAGATAGCTGGATCTCTGTGGGTTCAAGGCTGGCCTGGTCTACAGAGTGAGCTCCAGGACACCTGGTACTAAAAGGGAGACCCTTTCTCAAAAATACCAAAAAAAGGGTAAAACCAAAAAGAAGGCAGGCTGGGCATGGGCCAGGGGAGCAAGCCAGTAAGCAGCATTCCTCCATGGCCTCCTGCCTCCAGGTTCCTGCCCTGAGTTCCTGCCTTGGGCTTCCTGAGGGATTAACTGTGACACAGGAGAAGTGAGCTGAATAAACCCTTTTCTCCCCAAGTTGGTGTTGGTCAGAGTGTTTGGTCACATCAATTGAAGAGAAACTAGAACAATCCAACACAGATTATAGTGGTTTTAGTTATGCTTTTCATCAAGGTAGAATGTTTACCATGGCACATACTGGTTAGTTTGCATCACTGTGACAAAATAAGTGAAATGAATGTCTTAATGGAAGGCTTATTTTTATTCATTGTTCTAGAAAGTTTAGTTCATAATTTCTCCATTTCATGAACTTGAGTAATGCATTATCATACAGGAACCCACAATGGTGGTTCTTTATCCTGTGATGGATAGCAGGCCAAGAGCATAACACAGTAAATGAGGAGAAAAGATTGTTCCCAATGTCAAGTATAATCCTCAATGATCCATTTCCTCTAAACATGACCTACTTCCTACCTTTCATCACCTCTCAACCTTGCCATCATGGCTTAGCTCCTTCATTGGCATCATCCATTCTTTAGGTCAGAGACCCTGTGATTTGTTTTTCCTTAAATGAATCTAAAAACATTCCCAAATGTGTGTTTTGCCAACCTCTTATGCATTTTTTTAATTCAATGATCTGGTAAACCAAAATAAGATTACAGTGTGTGGGGAAGAAAATTCAAGGTGTGATGTGAAATAACTTCAGCAAGTGTGAAGAATAAGGTACAAAATTAAGGTATAAAGTGTAAAATTTTAAATGTAAATTGTGAACAACATTAACTTTAAATAATGTTTGATAAATTAAGTAAGCATCTTGATAAGATGAGAACACCCAAAACAAAGATTAGAATGGTATTCTGAACAGTGTGATTGATGTACTTAGTCAAATCAGGTAAGAAAAACTTCCTTAATAGTATGGAATCCAAAACACAGACTTCAAATACAAGAAGAACAAATCAATGATAGGTGCTGGAGAGAGGGATCAGTGATGAAGAGCACTGGCCTCACTTGCAGAGAATCTGAGCTTGTTACCTAGCACCAGCATGGCAGTTAACAACTGTTTGTAACTCTAGTTCCAGGGATCCAAACCCTCCTCTGGCCTCCGCAAACAAGGCATGGTAAGCATGCACTTACACATATGCAGTCAAAACATCCATACACATGAAAGAAACATAAAATAAAGGTTAAACAATGACAGCAGGAAAAAACATTGAAATGTGAAATATCACATTATATGCCTTTTATTTCATTATATTTCATTTTGTTTGATTTGGGCCAGAACTAACTAATTGTGCAGTAACCCTTCATTCTTTTAATTATAGGCCCTGAAATCCATATCTCTCTCCCTCTCTCTGTGTGCCTATGTCTGTATCTCTCTCATTCTCTCTCTAGATATTTTTTTTACCAGAGTAGCCATCCATTCTTCACATGTTGTGCTACATTTTTTTTTTGCTTCTGTGACAAAATACCTGATAGAAGCAACTCATGGACCTCTGACTTCATTTTGCCTGATAGCTTCAGAGTACAGTCCATCATTACAGGGGAGGCATGGTACCAGAAAACCATGGCCATGGCCAGAGAGTAGAAACAGTGAATGCCAATGCTCAGCTTCTTTTCAACTTTTTGTTCAGACTGCAACACCAAACCATGAAATACTGCCACCTGCATTCAGGAGAGGGCTTCTCAGCTCCCATGTACCTTTAAGCAAATGTCCCATAGACTTGTCCAGAGGGTTGTCTCCTACCTGTTTCTAAATCTGTCATGTTGACAAATAATAACTATCACATATTCTTTGCATGAATTTCCTTTAACATTTATGCAGCATATTTTCAAGCCATGCACACAAGAGATTAAATACTTTGTGGCAAGTAAAGATTTTTGAGTTTTATCTTGGTGTGTGGGGAGGGTATGGGGGGTCCTAAATAAAATTTAAAAATGCTTCATAGTAACATTTTCTCTAGACTGTCTGAATTGGTGTTGAGAAGCCAATATAACTCAGTAATAAAACAAATATTGATTTGTAACAAATATGATGTAAGTAACATGGTATCACTGCAGTTATTTTATATGCTAACAAGCTGAACAATTGTGGATTTTAACAGAGCATATGAAATCAATCCCTTGAGATACTCCAGAGGCTGCACAGCTAACAGGGTCTAAGGTAATGTTGCATATTGTATTATTTTTAGAAATCCACATGTTCAGGCAGAGGGGAAATGAGCATTTTGAAACTCTAACAAAAGTACAACAAAACCCTGGCTTACCTTTCCAAATCAGATTGAAAATAGCTCAAAACATGATATTTCTCTTTTAAAATGAAGCAAAATCCTTAGTGAGTAGAATGAACCAGACAGAAATTGTTCTCAGAAATTAGAAGTCTTTGTAGTTGTCAGATAGAATCAACATGGTTCCTGAAGGAGCAGCTAAGTGACAACAGACACCTTTTGTTCTCTACATTAACAGAGAGTTCCCACTGCATGACAAGTGTTGCAATGCCAAACCAGCATTATTATTAAGAGAAATGAGGAATGAGTGATAGAGCTCTGAGCAGGTGCTGATCACTGTAGCAGATGAGAGAACAAGCTAAGCAGCCACAAGATGTTCTGTTTGATGAGAAGGATTATGATTAAAGACAGAACACACCAGGGCTCTTAGAAACCTGATAGAGATATTACTTGAACTATAAAAATAATGGAGTGCTAGGCACCATAAAACTCTCCTACCTGATTTATTCTGATGTAGAAAGTAACTAAAATCATACTGCTCACAGTTCATTTTGTGGTAATTTTTGGAATGATTTTTTTCTTTTTGTATTCAAAAATCTAAAAATATTATATATTTTTTTTCAAGCTCAATTATTTTTTTAACATTTTTTTATTGATGCTTTGTGCATTTCATACATCATTTTCCAATTCAGTTCAGGCATATTTCCCTTTCCCTTCCCCACGACCCCCACCCCAACCGAGATCATGCATTCTGCCATAACTGTCCTGCATATTTTTCTCAGTTTTTTTTTTCATTTTTTAGCTATAAGTGATAATCCATGAGTACAAGCATCCTTCATGTAAAACCAATTTGCAGGCTGTTGTGCCAAAACCCCCACAGCCCCACCTTCCAGCGTGTGGTGAGGGGTTGTATGTTCAATCAGGTTGATCAAATGAGGGTCCAGACTACATTGCTGTAGTTTCATCATTCACCCCAATCGCAGCCCTTACATTCTACCACGCCCCCTCTTCCGCAGATTATTCCCTGGGCTTAGAAAAGGGGCA
>VZQC01007142.1:5033050-5047444 GCA_009823505.1 Rhizomys pruinosus | reverse complement strand
CCCTGTGTATAGTTGATGTCTGGTTATAGCGATCCCCCTGATTGCTCTTTTTGCTCAGGTTGCTTTGGGTATTCGACGTCTTTGTTTTTAAGTGAAACTGAGGATTATTTTTTTTCCAGCCTGTGAAGAAATTCTTGGGGATTTTGCTTGGGATTGCATTAAATCTGCACCACAGTTTGGGTGGATGGACATTTTTACTATATTTATTTCCCAATCAATGAGCATGGGCGGTTTTTCCATCTTCTGATGTGTCTTCCTCAATTACTTTTTCCGGGTTTAAAATTTTTGTTTGAGAGATCCTTGGTGTCCTTGGTTAGGTTTGTTCCTAGTTATTTATTGTTTTTGAGGCTCTTGCGAGTGGGAAGGTCTAATTGTCAGTCCTTCTTCAAAAGTTGTGTGCTGGTTGTAAAGAAGGTACTGATTTTTCTAGATTTAGTTTGTATCCTGCCACCTTACCAAACGCTTCTTAATCGTTTCTAGGAGTTTTCTGGTGGAGTCTTAGGCACCCTTAGGTAGACAATCATATCATCAGCAAAACAGGGATAGCTGACTTCCTCTTTTCCCAATTATGTAACTCCTTTTAATTTCCTTTTTTGCCTAATTACACTAGCAAGTGTTTCCCGCACTATATTGAAAAGGAGCGGTGAAGGGGGCGCCTTTGAGTTCCTACCTTTAAGGGAATGCTTTCTGTCATTCCCCATTTTAGGATGATATGGCTGTGGGTTTCTGATATATGGCTTTGATTACAATGAGGAATGCTCCCTTCAGACCAATTCCCCAGGATTTAAACATGAAAGACTGCTGGATTTGTCAAAGGCTTTTCTGCATCAATTGAAGATGATGGTGTGGTTTTTTGTCCTTCAATCCATTGATATGTTGGATGATGTTTATTGAATTTCATATGTTGAACCATCCCTGCATCTTTGTTATGAATCTAACTTGGTCATGTGGATGATTTTCTGATGTGCGTCTGTATGCGGTTTGCCAGATTCCTGTTTCGAATTTTGGCATCTGTGTTCATTAGGGAAGATGGGTCTCTAGTTCTCCTTTTTGGTTGTATCTTACCCTGGTTGGTTAGTAGCGTAATGGCGGTTCATAGAAGGATTCTGGAGAAGTCCCTCGGTTTGTATCCTTCTAAACAATTTTAAGTAGTAATGGTTGTATGTCTTTTCGAAATATTTTATTAAATTCTGCCATGCATTGAAACCATCCGGCCTGGGCATTTTTTGGTTGGGAGGGCTTATTACATCTTAATTTCTTCTGTACTATTGCGTCTGTTAGGGACTGTCGCTATCTTCTTGGTGAGCTTTGGGGATTCCAGCCGATTTCGATATTCATCCATTTCTTCTAGGTTTTCAACTCGTCGAATATAAGTTTTTGAAGTAGTCCCGTATGATGTTTGGCTCTTTTCATTGTCTGTTGTGTGATCTTCCCCTTTCGTCACAGATCCTATTGATTTGAAGTGTTCCCTCTTTTTTTTTGGTTAACGGGCTAGAGGTCTGTCTACCTGTTTATTCTCTCAAAGAACTAACTTTTGGCTACATTGATTTTTTTAGGTTTTCTTTGTTTCTATTCCATTTATCTCTGCTCTGATTTTTGTATTTCTTCTTGTCTGCTCCGTTTGGGGTTCATTTGTTGTTGTCTCCTAATTATTTTTCAGCTGCCGTGTTAGATCATTCACTTGTGCTCTTTCTGTTTCTTTTTTTTTTTTTTTTAAATTTTTTTGATTTTTGCTATAAAACTTCCCTCTTAGGACTGCATTTTTAAAGTGTCCTATGATTTTGTGCTGTTGGTTTTATATTGTACTTCAGTTCCAGGATGTTTGTTATTCTTTCTTTATTTCGTCCTTGACCCACTCATTATTCAGGAGGTCGTGTTGTTTAGTCTCCATGTTGTCCGTAGGTTGTACGGTTTATTCTCAGTGTGCATAATTGTCTTTTCTGGCACTGTGTCTGACAGACTACATGAGATTCTTTCCTCTTTTTATACTCTTTGTTGGTTTTTTTTCCTGGTGTCCCAGTATATGGTTGTTTTGGGAATGTTCCATTGGTGCTGAGTAGAAACGTGTCTTCTCTGGTGTTTGGGTGAATATTCAGATCAATGTCTGTGAGGTCACTTTGGTGTCTTGTGTCACTGTTAGTTCAGTGTCCTCTCTGTTTACATTTGTCCTGTTGACTCTGTCCTAGGGGCCTTACATGGGGTACTGCAGTCCCCGTATTATGCGTGCGGTGGTTGTTATCTGTGCCTTGTCTCCTGAACGAATTTTCTTTATAAAGTTTGGTGCACTGTGTTTGCGTGCATATAGTTTATGATTGTGAAAATCTTCATCATGTACTTGTTCCTTTAATAAAGTTGTAATGGCCTTCTCTGTCTCTTTTGATTCTTTTCTTTTGCTTGAAGTCATATTTTGTCTGATATTGAGAATAGCCACAACCTGCTTCTTTTTGGTACCATTTGCTTGAAATACTCTCTTCCAATCCTTCACCTTACGTTGATGCTATCCTTGAGATAAGATGGGTTTCTTGTAGACACATTCAGAGATGGGTTTTGTTTCCTAATCCATTCTCCCCATCTGTGCTCTACTCAACCAAAAAGAAGAAAAAAACAAATGAAACCACTCTAAGATCTATAGTCATAAAAACAGCCTGGTACTGGCACAAAAACAGACCAGTTGACCAATGGAATAAAACTGAAGATCCAAACCTGAGCTCATACAATTTCAGCCACCTCATATTTGACAAGGGGG
This sequence comes from Rhizomys pruinosus, assembly GCA_009823505.1. Classification (NCBI taxonomy): domain Eukaryota; kingdom Metazoa; phylum Chordata; class Mammalia; order Rodentia; family Spalacidae; genus Rhizomys; species Rhizomys pruinosus. The sequence goes on along the minus strand of VZQC01007142.1, from coordinate 5,044,698 downwards.
CCAAGAAGACACAATGGAGGAAAGACAGTATCTTCAGCAAGTGGTGCTGGCAAAATTGGATCACCACTTCTAGAAGAATGAAATTAAACCCCTACCTCTCACCTTGTACAAAAGTCAACTCCAGATGGACCAAAGACCTCAATGTGAAACTCCAAACTCTGGAGGTGATAGAAGTGAAACTTGGCAGCAGACTACAAGACATAGGTGTAGGAAAAGATTTCCTAAATCAGACAACAGCTGCACAAGAAATAAGATCAACAATTGACAAATGGGATCTCTTTAAACTCAAAAGCTTCTGTACATCAAAAGAAATAATAAAGGAAGTGAAGAGAAAACCCACAGAGTGGGAGGAAACCTTCACTGCAGACACATCTGACAAAATATTGTATTTTAACAAGCTGTTTATTCATGCAACATTAATACAGAGGTTGCAATCTTGATATAGGATAAAATATAGTTGTACAATGACTATGATATAATCTCCAACTCATGGTCAACACATAAGTTGGATCTCAAATATAGATCTGGGAATAAGAGTCATTCATTCTGACTTCATTAGTGAAAATTATCATTAAGTAAATGTAAAGCCTCTCAGGAGAGACTCCCACCTATAGAAGAGGATATTTACTAATGATGACAGTTTACAGTAGAACAGAATCAATAATTTTATGAGACCCAGATTTCTCTCCTTATGATTTATAGTAATAACCATTCCTTTAAAAGTCCATTTACAAGGCATAGAATATCAATAACAAGATTAGAATATCATGAACAGGATTTCTGAGTTTTGCTTATTTCCTCTGCCAAGCTCCAATTCTTTCTTCTTTTATTTAAATTGAAAACTTGTGTCAATGTCCTCAGAACAACTTGTTGAACGCATTTCACTATTAAGAGTACTGGCTGATGTTGCAAAGGACCTGGATTTGATTCTTAGCACCCACATGGTGGCTAACAACCATCTTTACCTCTGAACCTGGGTTCAGAGTATCTTTCTCGATTTTCTGCCCTCTTCTGGTACTGCAGTTGTGCACTAATATATGTGCAGGCAACGTACACATATGCACAAAATAGAACTCATTAAAAAATTAAAAAATAATAAAATAAATCTGTTGAGAAATAGTTTCGTATCAAAAATTAATCTGAGATAATAAATTTAGTATATCCCTATATATTAATTAGATTATTTAATATATTTCAATAGTTATAACTTTGCTAAATACAAATATTATTCAACAAATTTAAAAGAAGTTTTACATGGGCTTACAAGAACTTTAGAGAATGAACAGAGGATGTAAAATAACCAATTTTTCATGTTTTAAGGAAAGTTGTACATGTAATGTGAAGTATGATGTGTCAAGTGAACGTTGAGAAACAAATTGTTTCAATACTAATTCTGGCTTTTGAAAGCTGAGTTGCTGGCAAACTAATTAAGCTTCTCTATGCTTCACTTTTGTAGCCTATGATATTTGCTTCAAGTAGGTAGCATAGTGTCTAACATGAAAGTGATAGTCAGTGAATGCTTTCATTATAAGCATATTTTAATTAAAAATCCATGCTGTGAATTACTGCCATTAATAAACTTTAAAAGTAATATATTCCTAAAGAAATTAAAAGAGACAAGTAATTAAATGCACAATCTGGAGAGTTATCCATATATATATATATATATATATATATATATATATATATATATAATTTGGAAATATTCATAAAATCAGGTAGTATTATGCCACTAAAACCAAATCTAACATTTAAATTTATGTGAATTAATCTTTTTTTATGTTAACTTAATTATGTCCTAAGCACAATATCTGAAACTCACATGAACTGATTCATTGGCACTATTTTATATATATTTTGGTATGGATATGTGCTACAGATAAAACTTATATGAATTCCAAACTTGATAAATTAATTAGAATAATGATTAAACATTTATTGTATATTTTTGTATTCTTGAATATAGGTTTTTTTGGTCTTTTCGAGACAGGGTCTCCCTGTAGCCCCAGCTGTCCTGGAACTTGCTCTGTAGACCAGGCTGGCCTTGAACTCACAAAGATCCACCTGCCTCTGCCTCCCAAGTGCTAGGATTAAAGGTGTGCGTCACCATGCCTAGCTGTTAAATATAGTTTTTTAATGACCCTTTCATTGTTATAGTTAAATCAATTATTGCTTTCTTTGGGATTTTGAATTTCATTATATTATAGGTAGTTGATGAAAAATCAATGTAGTATTTTATTCTTGGGTAATTAATTTTCTCTGTTTAATGTGCACGTATGTTAACCTGTACACTTAGGAAACAGTCATATTTTCCTCTCTCTCTCTCTCTCTATATATATATATATATATTTTTTTTTTAATTTACTCATGACTAAGTTTATCACACAGGAGAATCAATAACTATCTGATACAAAAAGCTACAGAAATACCATCACATGTGCCTGTGTTTATTTTTATTAATGATATAGATACAAAAATTATTTTTATATAGCATTTTGTGGATTTCCAATGACTTTTGGAAGAGGAAAGCACAGGGAATAATATAAAGAAAATAAATTATGGACGTAAGCAATGTTGATAATAGGTCACAAAGTACAGATGTCACTCTATTTTTTCTTTTGCAATTTCAAGTATGAATAACCAACATTGTCATATTGAATACTCACTGTACTGTGATATGCCTTTTCATATATAAAATATAAATTACCCAATAATTTTATGTAGGAAAAACTGAACTGAACCCTGACTCTGTCAGAGATAAAGATTTCATTTCCAAACAATGTCCTAAATACATTGTCAACTTTTATGCAAATGCAATTTTCATTTGTATATGGCTTCAATTAGGATTTGCTTAAAATATATATCCTTTTGTTACTTTATCACTGCAATTCCATGGACAATAGAAGTTATACCTCAATAGATAATCTCTATGAGGACTGTTAATGAGAAAACTCAGAAGTCATCATATTCTAGAGCATATATACATTCATATTATCTAGGTTTCTTTTTTAATTAGGTAAATAAATATTATCATTAACTACACACTTTGGTTTTTGAGACGTGATTGTTGTTTTAAAAATGACTTTACACTGGGAGTGGTGGCACATACCTTAACCCCACCACTCAGGAGGCAGAGGCAGGTGGATTAATGTGAGCTCAATGCCAGCCTGGTCTAAAAAGCGAGTTCCAGGACAGCTGGGGCTACAGGGAGACCTTGTCTCAAAAACAGCAAACAAAACAAAACAAATCAAAACAATAACAACAACAAAAACACTTTACATGGATGCCATAAATAGTTTCAAATCTGGAAATAATTCTAGAAAAGTATTTATTATGAGACTGAAATTCAAGAAAGGAAAAGTATATGTGGTAAAATGCTGTATAATTTTTGATGCATAAATTGTGATAAATGCTATCTTAATCTGTTCAACTCATTGGTAGAAGCATTTACGTTTTATTCATTTTTCCCTGAAACTTTGAGAACAACAGGAGAGAATGATTGTTTTTCAATTTCTAATTTTGAGACATCAGCAATGGACATTGTTATATTAATAATTATAACATAATTGCTATGTCTTTGATGAACAATGTGGTAAAATTAACTTTGTCATTAGCTCCAACAGTTAAGAACGTTCATACTACATTGGTTTTGTGACTTTTCTAAAAATTCTAAATATTTTCAATTAAGCTGATACAAGAGCAAGCATTTTTAATAAAGGAGTTATGAATGAATTTTATTTGTCTTTATTTCTTAGGAAATATAGTAAGAAACTCTATAGCATATTTTCTAAAAGCTACTAATCTCAGTTTCTATATGTAAGCTGAACATTACTTAGAATGGGAACATATTATTTGATGATATTCCTTAGAAATGTCAGAAAACAAATGTTCATTTCATGTTATAATTTGTGTTTCATTGCCATTAACAGTTGATAGCTTTAGCATTGTTACTCATTTTCTTTCAAATCTAATTCACTTTTCCTGCTCTATTTAATTTTATTGTTTGAATTATTTTTTAATCAGAGGCTCTCTCGGTAGCTTGGACTACATTGAAACTTGCGGCAGTCATCCAGCCATAGCTGCGCAAGTACTGTGATTACAGATTTGGACCCGATACTTCGTTTTTAAATTTCTTCTAATAAAATATGATATAAAATATTTTTAAATTACTCTCATTTACCATCTTTCTCCTGGCTTTCCTTTATTTATTGCCAAAGTGATAATTATTATATTTACTGACAATTTCCCTTAAGAAATCAATGTTAAACCTGATTTAGGGTAATCCTTGCAAAAATAAATCCTTATGTAGTTCAAAGACAATAGAGTTTTCATCCGAGAAAGTGATAACAAGGAAGAGTGTGACCTTTTTTAATCTATTCAGGTGTACCTAGTGACCTCAGTGACTCAACACAGGTCCAAATCAAAATTCCTGACAGTTGCTGCTTAGGGACAGCTTTTCTGAAACGCCAAATTTTAGAAGGCTGATTTGGAGATTCATTTCCCTCCTACCACCCCCTCAGGAATAAGGTCACATTATGAATTAAAATAAAAATACTGAGTTCCATGGATTTCTCACAGAAGTAAAAACTTTTTAAAGGGGCAATATCCCCAAATCTAATTCAGTGGTTATTTATAGAAAGGTTATTAGCACTGAAAAGAACTGCGAAAACACATTCAAAATATTTATAATTTGGATCAAAACTTTCAGGTTTTTTTTTTTCCCTATTCATCTGTGTAGAAGGGTTTATCTGATTCTGAAAGAAAAGGAAGAGAACATTAAATAAATTTGAATACACTGTAGCCAGTTGCCATGGAGGGTCTGCTTTGGCAAGAATCAGACTCCATCTCACCAATATGCTAAATCAGACCTCAATCTCTTTAACCAGGAGCCACATTTTCATGCAGCTAGCTCCAATTAAATGCCATTTGTTATTTATGCAGAATGGGTAAGAAGGTTTAGATACCTTCCTTTGTTCACGTCCACTTATCATTCAGAAACAGAATCAAAAAGCTTTGATACTCCACAGCAGGATTAGTCTTTCTACTGTTTACATGTAAAGATAGACATGATCACTTATTCTCTGATAAAGGACTGACAGCACAAAGCTGCGTTTGCTAATCAACCTGCACAGTCCTTAGGGGATGAAAGCATGCTAATACTTTCAATGAAAGGAAAGCTTCTCAATGCATCTGAAAATAAAAAGAGAGAGGAAAACATTAATTTACAGAAATTGTTGAAAGGTATGGCTGTGTAATATATTTAACTTTTTCATATATGCCTATTAAAGCTTTCAATAATTTTGCAAAGTTACTATTTCAAAAGTAAACAAAAACATTCTGCATGTTTCACTTCTAATTGGTTCCACAAAAATGCAAAAATATTTGATTAAGCATACCTAACTGAAATTAGCACAAAATTTACACATTGAATAAATTACTTGCCTAGTAATCATTCAGTTGACCAATTTGTTGGATACTTTCATTGCATTGGACAAAGCTTTATTTAGAAATTTCCACAAACATCTGTTCTATAAAGAATAGAGTCAGTCAGCAGATTTGAATGAAATTCGAGTGTGGTATCTTGCATGTTAACCTAGCACTCAAAAGGCTAATGAGAGAGGATTGTAAGGTCTGCAGTGAAATTCTGTTCCAAACACTTTATTTGTATAACTGCTTCTTTCAGTTTTTATTTCCTTGTACAGTTTACCTATTATTAAAACATGTAAAATTGCAAGCATACGGATGGCCTCTAGAATGCCAGAGAGTGTTACCAAAGGCCACTAAACCAATAAAGCAAATATGGGTCTCCTTGAGTCAAGCAAAACCCCTCCATCAGCACCAGCTACACCTCATCTGCCTGGAAATACTGTGCAGCAGTGGCAGCCTTATGTCTGTATATCCCAATTCTAATTGGCTATTGGCTCTCTCCTTGGAGGAATAACCCACGGCTGATGCCACAGCTTACATCCTCTAATGGTTAGGAGATGTTATAAACCACACGATGACCCTGTCATACTTAACAGAAGAAAATGTAATTCATGGATTAACATACCATCCAAACATCTGTGTCTATACCAATGTAACCTACCATAACAACTAGTAATGTTTAAATACCTATATATCCAATTGCGAGTGCTTCATTAGTAGGACCGAAAAGCTATATATTATACATTAAATACCTATATATGTGCTTCATTAGTAGGATTGAAAGGTTATGCCTGGACAAGCTGGCAGCCCATGAAAGAAAACAGCCAGAATTGACTAGAGACCAAGACAACAGCTCCAGAGAAAGTAGACTGTTTTGCATCTCATCCACGTGTGCCCCTTTTCTAAGCCTAGGGAACAATCTGCGGAAGAGGAGGCGCGGTAGAATGTAAGGGCTGCGATTGGGGTGAAAGGTGAAACTACAACAATATAGACTGGACACTCATTTGATCAACCTGATTGAACATACAAGCCCCCCCTCCCCCCCCGCTGGATGGTGGGACCCATGAGCTGTATGGGTTTGGGCACAACTGCTCGCAAATTGGTTTGACATGAAGGATGCTTGTACTCACAAATTATCACTTATTGTTAAAAAAAAATGAAAGCAAAACAATAACAAAAAACCCCAGAAAGATGCAGAAAAGTTACGGCAGAATGCATGATCTGGGATGGGTAGGGGTGGGGCGGGGTGAAGGGACGGGGATATACGCCTGAACTGAATTGGAAAAAGATGTATGAAATACAAAAAGCATCAATAAAAAAAAAGAATATTACATCAATACCATACTGATTTATTCTGTTATAAAAAAAAATAAAACATGTAAAATTAACCAAATGTAATACAGCCATATATCAGGGTTTATTTTTATAAAATAAAAACATCAGGATTTTAATAAAAAGGACATGTGGAATCAAATTAGTTTCATCATATTTCTCTTCCTTTTGAATCCTTAAATATTAACCAATACCAAAACAAATGAGTAACTACATTAAATTGCTAGAGACCCAAAATTCTTTCTTTTTTTTTTAATTTAATTTTTTTTATTGATGCTTTGTGCATTTCGTATATCATTTTCCAATTCAGATCAGGCATTTTTCTCTTTCCCTTCCCCCCGACCCCCACCCCATCCCAGATCATGTATTCTGCCATAACTGTCTTGAATCTTTCTGTTTTTTTTTTTTTCCCTTTTTTAGCTATAAGTGATAATCCATGAGTACAAGCATCCTTCTTGCAAAACCAATCTACAGGCTGTTGTGTCCAAACCCCCACAGCCCCACCATCCAGTGGGGGGTGACATGTTGTTTGTTCAATCAAGTTGATCAAATGAGTGTCCAGACTACATCGCTGTAGTTTCACCATTCACCCCTAGAGGGATACAAAATTCTTTCTTGTCTACGTTACATAGAAGAAAACTATTTCTGGCCCATAATGAAAGTCCTCTCTGCTACTTTACTTGCACGAGCTGTGCTCTGTGCTTTTTCTTGTATGTCTATTCTCTTCTTGGTCTCTTAGTTCTCCAGGTCTTCTTTGAGACAGGAGATAAAGCACACTGAACATAGATTTCTGCAAGAAGAGTTTTTATCAAATTCACCTCATGGATTCCATGGCCTGTCTTACCAACTCTGAGAGAGATTATAGTTTACAATGCCTATTGGACAAAAAATATGTAATATATGTGGCTATTCTATTTTCTATTTTTTTTTGTCTTCTAGTTGATATTTTAACTTCAAGTAAACTATTCCATTTTCTCTAACCTGTTTTATATATAGTCAATTTTCATCTATTCTTCCCTGCCTTATCTCTTTCCCTTCTTTGTAGGTTGTTCTCCTAACTTCATGTCTTCTTTGTGTATTCATGTGTGATAGCATTCAGGACTGTTTGTGTTCTTGACTGTAGCAGCCATGTCATTTCCAGAAGATAACTTCTCATAGCACTCGTCATCATCCTACACCTCACCAGCTTTTGACTCCCTGTCCCAGGACATTTACTGTTCTTTGTTGGTGGTGATGTTGATGTCCTATTTAGAACCAAGTACTTAGTAGTCATTTATTCTTAAGAGTTTGGCAGCTACTTCTGAAAAGAAGTATGTCTAAAAGGCACACGAGCTTATGTGGGTAAATAATAAAATACAGTCATTTATTTCGTTGCCTAGGTTTCCCAATTGTGTGTATTCCTGCAGGGCTCATGACCAACAACTCCACCCTGAGATACAGACCACATAATAATAAAGCAAGAACTGAGCTGGAAATTTCTTTGCTGGCAGTCATTCTTAGTGCAATGAGGAGCTATGGAAGATGCTAGGGGAAAATGTCAACTAAAGTCTGACCATGTTGTAAGCTTTGTTACAATCCTGATATGTAAAATAAGATATGTCCAATTTGGGGTAATCACTTACATTCTGTTTGGTTTTGGACATTCTATTTTTTTTAATTTTCTGTGTATGACTGTATTATCTGCATGTGTGTAAGATCATCTGTGTGCTGCAGTGCCTGTGGAGTTCAGAAAATGCTGTTGGATCCCCTGGAACTGAAGTTTCAGGTGGTTGTTAGCTGCTAAACAGCCACTTTTACACATCCCTGTGTGAGCTAACATCCTTCTGACATTTAGGTAAATTCTTTTGGAATGTTTATTTACACTCCTAGCTTCTAGGAAGTCCAAAGTTAAGATTAGTAATAAATTGTATCAGAGGCATATAAGCAGATGTGTCCTCTCTGTGTGTCATCCATGTATCTGATATATTCACCAATAGATTTGAAAAGTTTTTCTGGAAGTAGAAAAAACACTCAATATTTAAAAGAACTTGCAGCTTTTTCAGAGAACTTGAGATTGACTACCAGTAGCCACATCAGGAGGCTCATAGCAACCTGTTACTTCAGCTCTATGTTAACTCAATGCCCTCTTCAGGCATAAACACACATTTGTATGCACATGATAAGCAATTACAGAGGCATATAAACATACAGAGAGCAAGGATAAAAGTAAATCTAGGGTTGAGATATGGCTAAATTGTTGACAGCATTGGTTACTCTTGCATATGATCTGTTGTTTTTTGTTTGTTTGTTTGTTTTCCCAGCACCCACATGGAAGCTAATAACCATCCACCACTCCAGTTCCAGAGAAAATGACAACCTCTTCTGACCTACGTAAGCATTGCATGACATGGGTGCACTTACACACACTCAGAATATACACTCATTCACATAAAATAAAAATAATAATAAGTAAAATATTTTAAGTAGTAAAGAAAATATTTTTAAAAATTGCTTTTTATTTATGAATTTCTTTGTACTTTTACCATAATGTCATGAAGTTGCCACTTTGTTGAGATGTAGTATTGGAGGCAACCTCAATTTTATTTCTTGGGTCATGTTAAATGATATTTTACTTCAGATATATAATCTCTCATTTTCTTTAGGATTAGAGTCATATTTGCCATCAAATCACTGGCCTGTAAGTTATGCATTATTACACTTAGAGGTCAAATACTATTATGCAGATAACTCTGGTAGAGTAGACTGCATATTTGAGCTCAGTAACTTTACAATTTTTGTGCCATAATAAGCATACTGAAATTCAATATGCGTACCCAAACGCTGTCAGGCAAAGAGCCTAGCGGCAGGTTATATTGGATATTCATTGACACCATAATTCCATCTAGATTCTCCTTGCAGAGTACAGTTAATACAGCAATTATGATGGCTGCACCCACAATTTTATTGTTTACTGTTCCGTAGTCTACTTTTATGAGGAATGCTTAGAGATGGGTCGTAATTTGGCTTTCTCTGGTCAGAATTTACTTTCTTTTTTTTTTTTTTATTTATTTCTGTATGTGTATGAATGTACTGCTGCATGCAAGTTTGTGCACCCATGTGGTGCAATGCCGCGGAGGTCAGAAGAGGGTGTCGGATTCCCCTGGAGCTGGAGTTTTCCTGGAATTGGAGTTTCAGATGGTTCTCAGCCGCCATGTGGGTGCTGGGGATCGAACCCGGGTCCTCTGTAAGAGTGGTTGGCGCTCTTAACCGCTAGGCCATCTCTCCAGCCCCTAGAATTTACTTTCTATACTGGTTCATGAGCAAGATAGAGCTTTCATTTCACCAGAGTCCCTACTGATCTCTACTGATTTCCTCTGTACATGGATTACTTGATCCCATTCAAGATTTATTGGTACTTTGTACATGCTAATACCATTTGATGAGATGGGTAATAAAGACATCTTATACCAAAGCTTGAACCTAAGGCAGACAGGTCTTTGTCTAAAACCAGATAGAGGGGCTGGAGAGATGGCCTAGCGGTTAAGAGCGCCGACAGCTCTGGCAAAGGACCCGGGTTTGATCCCCAGCACCCACATGGCGGCTGAGAACCGTCTGTAACTCCAATTCCAGGAGAACTCCAGTTCCAGGGGATTCCGAGACCCTCTTCTGACCTCTGCGGCATTGTACGACATGGGTGCACAGACCTACATGCAAAACAGTACATTCATACACATAAATAAATAAAATAAAAATTAAAAAAAATTAAAAAAAATAAAACCAGATAGAATATGTAGCCTCATGAGTTATCTAATAAGTTGGTCAAGCAGAATAACCGTATGTAGGTTATAGTTGCTCCAAATTTCAAGTGAACACAAAATGTTTTTTTTCTTTTTTCACGCATCTGTGCATTTATATGTATGTATGTGTATCTGTGTGTGTGTGTGTGTGTGTGTGTGTGTGTGTGTGTGTGTCTTTATGTATATACATTTATATACTTGCCTACCTGGAGGCCAGGAGGGACCAGCAGATTCCCTATAGCAGAAGTTGCAGGCATTTGTGAGATGTCTGGCATGTATTGGGAACCTAACTACATCCTCTGCAAGAACAACAGTGCTCTTTACCATTGATTTACCTCTTCTACCTTCTTTTAAAATAACTGTACAAGAGTTTCCTTAATTAAAAAGGAATCTTTATCCCTATCTTTCACATCCAGAAAAGCAGAAAAGTAGCTGTCATGAGGAACACCCACTAAAAATAGCATCTTATTATCAAGGTATTTTTTCTGTGGGTCATCTGGATTTAACAGTAATTAAAAGACTTAATTGTAGATAAATTGATATCAAGTCAATTTGGGACATAGACAATTATTTTAGGCCCATTGCTAATATTTGAGTCAAGAATTCATATGCAAGTACTCAAGGTGGTGTAGAGCTGTGATGTGTTGGATTTCACATGGTCACCTAAAGCTCATAAAAAGTGCATAGTATCTCTCAATGAATATTATTTACAGTATAAATTATTTTATTTGTCTTGTTATGTTATAGTGCCAAAGCACTTGAGAAAGACCCAAAAATTTTCCTAGTGAAAGCTTTTGAGGATTCTAAAGGTTTACATAGGTGTGTAATACCAGGGTATTACTCAAACACACCTTTTCTTCTACTCAGTAAAAGGAATTTTTTCCAAAAAAAATTATTGAAATGTGTGCTGGATTAGTTTCTCAGACTCTCCATACCCTTTTACAGTTGGACGATAAAAGAAATACATTTGTCCCCTTATGTTTTTAGATTTTAAATTTACAAATCAAGCTGAGCAAAGTTTCTCTTTCCTTGTATCAGATGGAAATTTCTCTCTTTTTTTTTTTTTTTATCTACAGAATGAGTTCCAGGACAGCTGGAACTATAGGGACCCTG
>VZQC01007142.1:4979622-5022911 GCA_009823505.1 Rhizomys pruinosus | reverse complement strand
TATATAGAGAGAGAGAGAGAGAGAGAGAGAGAGAGAGAGAGAATACAAGTTGGAGAAAAAATGGAATTTTCATGTTAAAGCATCAGTGTATTTTAATGCCTTTTTTGTTATCACAAGTTTAACATGTTACTTTGATGTTATGTGTACTCTAAAGTCAACTTAAAATAAAATTAAAAAAAAGAAAAACAATGTAAAACAGACATAATGGGTAACCTTAAGAATGGAAAGTGCTGCACCCACATTGCGGCTAAAAGCCATCTTAACTCCAGTTCCTGGGGTATCTGACAGCCTCTTCTGACCTCCAAAGCATTGCATGACATCCGTGTACCTAGTTACATGCAGACAGTACACTCACACACATAAAATTCAAAAAAAAAAAAAAACTAAAAATTAAAAATATTTTAAAAAGAATGGAAAGTGCTATCCTTGCCTGTGAAAGATCTGGTGAAGTCCAAGCTTTTCAGATCTGCAGCAAAAGTAGCACATAAGGACCCACTCCTAGCTGAGAAGCTGTTAGTAGCTGATGGCTACTGGAGGAAGAAGATTCAATACTCTCTAGGAGTATGGCTTCTGGTGTGTTCCCAATGCTGCACTTGATGGCACAAACCCATGCAACACTGCTTTGTATAAATGAGTTTTTATTTTAAAAAATAAAGAGAGTATAGAGGTGAGAGGTTGGAGGGAGAAATGGTGAGGACTTGCTCTGGGAGAAATTGGGAGCTTACGATTTAATCGCATTGTAGTTAAATGTGGTGTATTTAATTATATTGTAATCTATGCATTGAAATAATTTCAGAACTCATATTTGTTTATATTAAAAAGAAAAAAAATCATGTAACTTTAATAGAATACTCACATGGTTTTACTTATTTTGTATCTGAATATTAATATATGATAAATCCTCCTATAATATGGATATTTACAAAAAATATGAATTTGGCCTTTCGGGAAAGAAAGTGGTGTAGCTGAATATTATTTTAATTAGGTTCGAATTACAATGAGTGATTAAAAATTTAAACATTTCAAACATAAATATAATGTTTATAAAAAACCAAATTACTATGTATTTGAAACTATAGATGTAGAAAACAGTTAATGACTCCGAGTATCAAGTAAAAATATATATATTATCTAGGAGATTAGTTCCATTCTCAAAAGCCAAAGTAAACATACTGAAGTATTATAAATATAATGTGAGATTTAGTCTTAATATGTATTTGATATAATAGAGTAAATATGTCACAGTCAATTAAAACATACCCCTAAAGAAATGTTTATTCAATATTATAAAAGTAACAGACAGGGGCTGGAGAGATGGCTCAGCAGTTAAGAGTGCCCACTGCTCTTGCAGAGGACCCAGGTTCGATTCCCAGCACCCACATGGCGGCTAAGAACCGTCTTTAACTCCAGTTACAGGGGAATCCGACGCCCTCTTCTGACCTCCGAGGCATTACATGACATGGGTGCACCAACATACATGTAGACAGTACACTCATACACATAAAATTAAAAAGTAACAAATATGTTTAATTACTAAGAAGTATGATTCAGTTTCTTAAAGTTATTGTAAACATCTGTGTATAGCAATAATATCATATTTTATGAGTGTTTATAGCTATTTCTTTCTTTACTATTGCTTCCTTGTATTAGTTATTGCCATAAAATTGTTCTAGCATACACTGAATTAGAATTGTGTTTGATAGGTCCTTTCTGCAGTGAAATATAAATCCATGTACCAATTGTTCTACCACGGGGATGTTGGCCAGGGGATCCAAGGCCCCACAAAAGGTAAGGGCTCCTTGCCCCTAAGTTGGGATACCTACAGGAGGAGAGACGATAAGATCCTGCTGCCGAAGACCTGACGTTAACACGGGAGGGATGTATTGAGACCGCACATGCAAGTGTACAGATGGCCTCTGGAATGCCAGAGAGTGTTACCAAAGGCCACTAAACCAATAAAGCAAATACGGGTCTCCCTTAGTCAAGCAAGACTCCACCGTCAGCACCAGCTACACCTCACCTGCCTGGAAATACTGTGCAGCAGAGGCAGCCATGTGCCTGTATATCCCAAATCTAATTGGCTATTGGCTCTCTCCTTGGAGGAATAACCCATGGCTGATGCCACAAGCTTACATCCTTTACAGGTTCGGAGGTGTTATAAGCCACAGTAAGACCCTGTCATATTTAACAGGGGGGAAAATGTAATTCATGGATTAACATATCATCCAAACATATGTGTCTATGCCAAAGTAACCTACCATAACTATTAGTGCTGCTTAAATACCTATATATCTAATTGCTTGTGCTTCATTAGCAGGATCAAAAGGTTACTCCTGGACAAACTGTCAGCCCATGAAAGGAAACAGCCAGAATTGACCAGAGTCCAAGTCAACAGCTCCAGAGAGAGTGGACTGTTTTACTTCTCATCCACCTGCGCCCCTTTTCTAAGCCTAGGGAACAACCTGAGGAAGAGGGGGCGTGGTAGAATGTAAAGGCTCCGATTGGGGTGAATGGTGAAACTACAGCGATGTAGTCTGGACACTCATTTGATCAACTTGATTGAACAAACAACATGTCACTCCCCACTGGATGGTGGGGCTGTGGGGGTTTGGACACAACAGCCTGTAGATTGGTTTTGCACGAAGGATGCTTGTACTCATGGATTATCACTTATAGCTAAAAAAGAAAAAAAAAAAAAACAGAGAAAGATGCAAGACAGTTATGGCAGAATACATGATCTGGGATGGGGTGGGGGTGGGGGGGAAGGGGAAGGGAAAGGGAAAAATGCCTGATCTGAATTGGAAAATGATGTACGAAATGCACAAAGCATCAATAAAAAAAATTAAATTAAAGAAAAAAAAAAAAGAAATGCCAACTTTTCATTTCTGAGTGTAATCTGAAATAACGCTACTATGCTAGTTATTGTTATAAGAGAGCAATGCCAACTTAGGTCTACTCATACCTTCTCTTTAACGCAGTGAGGATACTAAAGTGGATGCACTGGCTGAATTCTAATCACCTAAACTAGGCTAGGAAATGTTATACTAATTTTTATTAAATAGGGATATAATACAGATAACTATTGCTTTCAACTAGAGAAAGTTTTATGTAAAAAGATGTGGAACATTCCAAATGAAATCATTTATACCTTTGAACACATTGACATGTTAAGTAGCTCAGTTCATTAAAGATCTAAGCATATGTAATGCTAAAGCAGTTCCATATGGTAAGAGAAAGAATTGTAGAACAAAATCTGATAGCCATGCCTTTTGTTTCAAGGAAATAGAAAATAGAAAAACTCAACATTTGATATGGCCAAATGTGTAGAATGGACGAATATCACTGACTAAAAATTGAATATAAGCAAAGTACTAAAATATTTCCAATATATATTTACATTGACTTTTGAACACAGAAAGAGAAAAAGCATTTTGTATGCATGTGTCAAAAGTCAGAACTATTTGAAGGAAAAAAGAATCCCCAGTAGCATTATGCAGACAACACTCTTGTTCAAGCTCGCATTCTCTTCCCCTCCTTGTTTTCCATTCATGTGGATCACAGCTCATGTATGCACTTAGACTTTTAGTGTTTATTTACATCAGAGGAATATTTCATCTGCAATCTTCCTTGGATTTTATAACTTCAGATATAAGAGAGGCATCTCCCTTTAGGCACACAGATAGAAGTTCAAGGGAATAGAATATCAGAAAGCAGTCCAGAAGTGAAAAATATCCCTACTCTACCAGTATTTATAGCAAATGAGAGTCTTTTAGAAATTTAACATGTAAACATCAACAAAATCATATCACACATAAAAGCCAGAGCCAGATTTTCTACAAAAAGTGCTTGCCAAGCAAATGAAGAACTTTAGAGATTACATTAAATGACTCAGGAATATACGAGAGGTAGGTGTGTGTTTAAAATATATTGGAACTTATCAGTTTAAGAAACTAATACTGAGGTAGACTAAACATACTATAAGTATATTACATATTTATTTGTCTTTGGAAAATGTATATGAAACATTGTTAATATTAGATGTTATATTAATATAATCCTATGTTTTAATTTCTACTAAAAATATTCTATTGAAATATTGAGTGAATTAAGACAATCTGGTGACTTAATATAGAAATAAGAAAATTGCAAAATGTATCTGGTAGTTGTATTGAAAATAAAACCACACATTTACATGTACCAATTTCTACATTGCTAGTGGAATTTCATATATTTTCAGTAAGTGGAGCATTTAGCATTTATAGCACATGCTACTTACTATGGAGAATAGAAATTCTAACTTTGAACTTTTTTACATCATCACCCTATATATTATTTTTCACTATGCATTAATATCTGATAAGTCCCCATTTTAAAAATCAATTATTTTTGTGTACTCATGGTTTTAACATGTGGTACATAATCATATTTGAAATTTATTCGGTTATATAGAAAATGAAAGCAGAATATTTTCAGGTAAATGATAGAGCTGGAAGTACTAAGTCTGAGTGAGATATCCCAGACCCAGAAAGACAAACGTGGCAGGCATGTTCTCTTAAATATATTGATCCTAGTTTTGTTTTATTATTAATTAATTAATTAATTTGCATGTTTTTATTTTATGTGTGAGTGTCTTGCCTGCATGTATGTAAAAGTATACCCATGTCAAGCAAGGCCCTTAAAGGACAGAAGAGGGCATAAGATTCTTTGGAAATGGACTTGCTATGATTGTGAGCAAACATGTGGGTGATGGAAATGAAACCCAGACCTCTGCCAAAAAGCCCACATTCTTAAAATCTGATCCAACTCTCCCTCCACCTGGACCCACGCTTTGAGTCTTTATGTAGGTGCTGCTTCCTCTGAAATAACTTTAGAAGTCAGGGAACTAGGAAAGAGTTATGGGGGTATATTTAGAGTTTGGGGTATTGTCAAATATAGGTTGTATGAATCCAGAAGGGAATAATGGGATGAGAAATGACAAATGGGATGGGCGATGGGAGGGTAATGTCTAGAAGCAGGGGATTGGGACTGACACTACAGATATTTGAAAAATATATGGAAATGTTTTTGTAAAAGCCTCCTAAAATACATTCATATATAAAAATAATTTAAATGGAGTTCTTCTGTATGTGTGATAACGCTTATCCTTGATGCCATCAAATATAAAATAAAGGTTATCAAAATAAACCCTACACTGAGGTGTGAGTTTCCTCCTTTCAACTTGTTATTTTGTAGCATCCCATTATAATCCTAAATCACCAAATTTTTAATCTAAAAAATCCATACATGTGGGGCTGGAGCGATAGCCTAGCGGTTAAGAGCACCGACCGGTCTTGGAGAGGACCAGAGTTCAATCCCCAACACCCACATGGTGGCTAAGAACCCTCTGTAACTCCAATTCCAGGAGAAATCCATTTCCAAGGGAATCTGAGACAATTAAAAAACATTATCTCTAGCTTTGTGCAGTGGGAGTATGGTAGCCAATGAGGTTTATCCTAGGCAGCATGATGATAGTTAATTGAAAACTTTTCCCAATACCCCACCATGACGACTTGAAAAAATGTTATCTCATTTTTATTGTGATATTAAAGCTTTTAAACTGACAGAACAAAATGGGGATGGGTGTAATGGACACAAAAGTTTTAAAAAAAGATGTATTTCCCATGAATTTATTTTGTATTGATTTTGTGTACCATGTTGACTGGGACTTCTTATTTTTTATAATTTTTAACTTTCATTATTTATGACATTTTTTTTTCAGGAAAATTATATACCTGAAGGAAAATTAGAAAGTAAAATATTCCCCATATATATGCAGCACCTTCAGATACATAGCTTCCCCTGGCATCCATACCCCCTCCAAGAGTGGTACACTTTTATAAGTAAACAGCATACATTTACAAATGATTATTATCTGATTCTACAGGATACACAATGGTATAGTCCAGATGTTTTGTACTCTCTATAATTGAATAAACACATAATGGCATGTATCATAATTATATGATGAATAAACACATATATGAATAAACACATAATGGCATGTATCATTAAGACTCATTTATTCTTCACCTACTCATCCATAGGCTTTAAGTATCATAATTAAAAATGGGACCTAATTAAGCAAGCCAGGCATGGTGGCACACGCCTTTAATCCTAGCACTTGGGAGGCAGAAGCAGGCTGATCTTTGTGAGTTCAAGGCCAGCCTGGTCTACAGAGTGAGTTCCCGGACAGCTGGGGCTACAGGGAGACCCTGTCTCAAAAAGACCCATAAATAAATAAATAAATAAATAAATAAATAAATAAATAAATAAAATATGAAAGCAAAGGTTACAATCCTAAGTGTTAAGAGGCAGCCTACAGAATGCAAAAAAAAAAAAAATGTAACTCTGACACATTAGTATCTAGAGTATACAAAAACAAAACAAAATAAAACAAAAACAAAAGAAAAATCTCCAAAAACTAAGCATGAAAAAAATAAACCCGATTAAAATTTAGGGTGAATGTTTCACAAGTATTTCTTTAAATATGAAACACAAATGGCTGAGAAATACTTTTAAAATGTTGAACAAGTTTAGTCATCAGTGAAATACATATTAAAACCACTTTGACATTTCATCTTTCCCCATTCAGATTGGCTGATACATAAAAGACAATGACAAATTCTAGTGAGGGTGTGGTGACAGAGAAACTCTTTCAATACTTTATTTTTTTAAATTTATCTGTATGAGTGTTATGTATGCATGTATGTAAGTGCTAATGGTAGAGGAGGGGAGAAGAGGGTGTCAGATCCCCTAGAACTAGAGTTGTAAACAGTTGCTATCTACTATGTGAGAATTAGAAAATAACAGAATAAAATGAATTAGACTGAAATAATTGTTACAAAGTTATTTGCAAAAATAACTCGAGATAAGACTATTGTCAATAAATTGAAATAAATCGGGACTGGAGAGATGGCCTAGCTGTTAAGATTGCAGACTGCTCTTGCAGAGGACCCAGGTTTGATCACCAGCACCTACATGGCGGCTGAGAACCCTCTCTAACTCCAGTTCCAGGGGAATCCGACACCCTCTTCTGACCTCCGCAGCACTGCACGACACGGGTGCACAAACCTACAGGCAGACAGTACATTCCCCTATGAGTATCTGTGGAGAATTATCTAGATTGCGTTAACGGATATGAGAAGACCCAGCCCACTGTACCCACTGTAGACAGCACCATAAACTGGGCTTGGTTCTTGGAGTCACAAGAATTGACTTAGTAAAAAAAAAAAAAAAAAAAAAAAAAAAAAAAAAAAAAAAAAAAAAATGGACTTAGTAAGCTGAGAATTGAGCATGAATGCATTGTTATTCTTTCTCTCGAGTGTGCATATTATATGAATGTGCATATGAGAATAGATGTTTCAAGTTCCAGATGTCAACTAAAATCAACCCTTTTCCCTGTGAGCAGCTTTTGTTTGAGGTTTTGCAACAGGAAATAAAACTAGGGCAGTGGGTTTGAATTAAGTAGCAATATCTTTTAAAATTTCTTTCTATTTTTTTTTCCTAGGTTTACTTTTTATTTATTTATTTATTTTTTTGGTTTTTTCGAGACAGGGTCTCCCTGTAACCCCAGCTGTCCTGGAACACGCTCTGAGGACCAGGCTGGCCTTGAACTCCAAAGATCTGTCTGCCTCTGCCTCCCAAGTGCTAGGATTAAAGGCGTGCGCCACCACGCCCAGCTAAAATTTCTAGTACTGGAACAGGAGAGGTGGATCAGCATCTAAGAACATTGACTACTCTTGCAGCCCATCTGGTTCATTTCCCAGCATCAACATGTCAGCTAACAACTGTCCTGTTACTCTAGTTCCAGTGAAATTCTAGGCCTTCTTCTGACCTCAATGGGTATTGCATGGCATGTGTACATTTGGACACTTCCAGTAAATACACTCATACATTGATACAGATAAAATAAAAATTATAAAATAATATTTTAAAATATAGTGTATTTTTAACAATTTAATAACTAAAAGAAGTGCATCTATTGAACTGTTTATTACATTAAATGCCATCAAAATTAAAATAATTTAGTATATTGATATTTGAGTTAAATTAATGAAATTGTAAATTAATAACCTTCTTAAAAGTATAATTCAATTAAACTAAATCAATTTAAACAATTAACTTGAAAGAGATATGCCATATGAGATTGAAAATTATTTATTGTCCCTTCTAATGGGATGCATACCTCCATATCATATGAAATTTTAAAATAAAAAAAATTAAACAGTGATTGAAGACACTACAGAGTTAAGCTATATTAGGTTCATCGACCCAGACTGTTAAAGAGTTCAGAGACAGTCCTTATCTGTACTTTCATTTCCTTGGACTATAGACCTGGAAAGCTAAGCAATGATTTAGATTAGCCAAGTTTTGTAGACCTCAGAGAAAAAAGATTCAAGTCGTAGACCAAAAATGATATTAGGCTTGAAAAATTTACTTCATAAATGGGAGTTTAAAACAACATTAAGCCGGGCATGGTGGCACATGCCTTTAATCTCTATGAGTTCAAGGCCAACCTGGTCTACAGAGCTAGCTCCAGGCCAGCTGGAACTAAAGAGAGACCCTGTCTCAAAAATACCCCCCCAAATAATAATAACAATAAAATAAAACAACATTAAACAAAATGTCTCAAAGACATTTTTGCTACATTCATTAATTCGATAGGAAGAAAATTGATGACAATAAAAATTGAAATAAATAAATGCAGAGACATGGATGAGTTTACAATCCATGTAAAATTAATCATCATTCTAGAAATAGAAGTTATTTTTGGCTGAGCCTGGCAACAGTTGAGTGGGTGGGGTTTGCAACAGCATTTCCCCCTATCCCCAGCTGTCCTGGATTGCCCTGTGTAGACCAGGCTGCCTTTTATTTGTTGCTGGTTGAAAAAAATAATTTTATTTTTTTTAATTTTGAGATTTTCATTCATGTATAAAATGCAATATGATCACATCAAGCCTCCATCTTTCTCATACAGCTATCTCCCTTCACATCTTCTGGAACATGGCCTTCTCCCAAATTCAAAGTTCAGTTAGTGCTGCCCTTATGTGCCTGGGTGAGGCCACTTCCACTGGAGTATGGGAAACCTACAAATGTCCACATCCACAAAAATGATTAATTCTCCTTCCGGCAAAAATTATACACTGTCAATCACTCTTCAGTAAGGGTTAAGGCATGAGTTGATTTTTTTCAATACAATGGAAACAAAATTAAAAAGAAAAAAGTATAAACAGATAAGGATAAATTCTCTAGAATTTAGATCTAAGTTCTAAAATTCTTTAGAACTTAGATCTAAACTAAGAATATACTTGAATGTCATAAGTTTATGTATAAATAAAACCCAATAATTTGTATACAAGACATACTTAGGAAAAGCAACAAGGTGCTCGACAGAAATTGAAAATCTATAAAAGTGAAAATTATATCTGGAATATAATACACTAATACATTTATATATAGTTGACCTTGAAAACTGAAACAATCCTATCTACTTAAAGATGGATCTAAAAACAGTGGTTCATCAGTAATCACGTTTTAAATAACAAAAACAATATTTGACATTCCTATTTTAAATGTTTAAAATGATTCATAAAGAAAAATTCCACAAGCTTACGTTCCATCTTCAAAGTTAGCCTGACAAGGAATGCATTCAGTGTTCTCCATAAATAGCACTGTTATGACCAGTTACACTAAGTCGCTGTGGCTGAACAGTAGAAGTATTTTATTTCTTCCAGTACATTGAGATTTTTATTGTTTGGTTAATTTATCTTTATGTATTTTATTTAATTAAAAGTTTATGAAGATTCTTTTTCCAAAATGAAATGATTTTTCAGTAAAGCCTCAGGTTATGTTTTACCCAAGTATTTTTTGAAATAATACTTTTGGATTTGAATGGTACTTGGAAATACAAGTAAATCACAATGTTATATACTGAATTTTAATAGATTAATCACTTGTTTTTAAAGTTGCTCATTTCATGATAGTCAATATTATTTTAGACAATACGATTTTTATTTGCTCAATAATCAATTTGTATGTCAATCATTAACTTTAATCAATTAAACACTTGTAAAATAGGCACAAACATATTATCATTTTTTGAAACATTTTTTGAAAGTCAAAAGAAAGTTTTCATGTAGTTTGTAAATTCAATACATAACTTTATGTCATGTCTTTATTACAGGTCACAATAGAGTATGCTGGTTTTGACTAGGAAATCTGATAGATTTTATAATTAATTGAATATTATACAAGGAGCAAATTAATTTGCAGTTCAAATTGATCTATTTCTATGAACAAACATGTGCATGGGGACATATTTATCACAAAGCTTAAATTCTGCAGTTTCTCTCAGTCCACAATACATAACAACTATGTGCAATTTTAGCAAAGCTCAATTTTTATATTTATTTTAGAATTCAAAGAAATTAACTTAAATTTTAATACTCAGCAAATTAAATTATAACAGATTTTTCATAAAGACTCTTTATAAAATGTTTTCTCTATTTTTGTAAAGAACATATTTTTCTTTGCAGAAAATTTCAAAATATATGATTAAAGTGCATGTGGCTAATAATCATAAGCATTTTTTATATTTCATATATTAAACTTATGTTTAAAATATTTTAATTATTAATTTATTTTACATGAATGAGTATATTTCTTGCATGTATGTAAGTACATCCATGTGTGTAATGCCCACGGAATTCAAAAGAGGATGACAGATCCCCTGGACTTGGAGTTATGGACAATTGTTACCTGTCCTGTGGGTACTGGGAACTGAACTTAGGATCACTGCAGGAGCAGCCAGTGTGCTTAACTACTGATCAGTCATTCCAGCCCCATTAAACTTATTTTATTATTTAGAATAAATTAAAAATTTCAAAACATTTATTTAGACATTTTTATTTACATTTCTTCAAGCATTTTTGTTTTGTTGTTCTTGGAGCAAACCCATGACTTCAGCTCTACTAGGCAAGTGTGTTATTATGCTACAATCCCAGTTAGTGCCTGTTGTTTTAAGACACAACTTATAATTACTTTGATAATTTCATTGCTATAAAACATGGCATTTTGATTTGATATAGAGAAAGTGATAGCTCTTATTCCATTTGCTTTGTACACTAATTTCTGAGTATACACGCACATGGGTGCATATGTGCAAATATGTTTTCTGTAAAATATTTCAACATTATTCACATTGGAGCACATTGTGACGCAGTGCTTCTATTTCTAAAGAGTCTTAGTTCCTGTGGTTTATAACATCTTCTAACCATTAGAGGATGTAAGCTTCTGGCATCAGCCGTGGGTTATTCCTCCAAGGAGAGAGCTAATAGCCAATTAGATTTGGGATATACAGACATATGGCTGCCACTGCCGCACAGTATTTCCAGGCAGATGAGGTGTAGCTGGTGCTGATGGAGGAGTCTTGCTTGACTCAAGGAGACCTATATTTGCTTTATTGGTTTAGTGGTCTTTGGTTACACTCTCTGGCATTCCAGAGACCATCTGTATACTTGCAAGTGCGGTCTCCATACATCTTTCCCATGTTTATATCAGGTCTTCAACAGCAGGGCCTTATCGCCTCTCTTCCTGCAGATATCCCAGTTTGGAGGCAAGGAGCCTTTACCATTTGTGGGTGCTTGGATCCCCTGGCCAACATCTCCTTGGTAGAATAATCCATTGTTGATGTCAGAGCTCCTGTATTAATATATTTTGTTTAAGTGCATAGCTTAAGGAGACTTTAGCATTATATTTGGTTCTGAATAGAGAATAATCCTTTTCAGAGTTTCTATGTCCATTAGTCCACACGAAGACCCTGCCATACTTAACAGAAGAAAATGTAATTCATGAAGTAACATACCATCCAAACATCTGTGTCTATACCAAAGTAACCTACCATAACAATTAGTACTGTTTAAATACCTATGTATCTAATTGTGTATGCTTCATTAGTAGGATCGAAAGGCTATATATCATACTGTTTAAATACCTATATATCTAATTGCATGTGCTTCATTAGTATGATCGTAAGGTTATGCCTGGACAAGCTGGCAGCCCATGAAAGAAAACAGCCAGAACTGACTAGAGACCAAGACATCAGCTCCAGAGAAAGTAGAGTGTTTTGCTTCTCATCCACCTGTGCCCCTTTTCTAAGCCTAGGGAACAATCTGTGGAAGAGGGGGCGTGGTAGAATGTAAGGGCTGCGATTGGGGTTAATGGTGAAACTACAACAATATAGACTGGACACTCATTTGATTAACTTGATTGAACATACAAGCCCCCCCCGCCCCCCCCGCTGGATGGTGGGACCCATGAGCTGTGTGGGTTTGGGCACAACTGCTTGCAAATTGGTTTTACATGAAGGATGCTTGTACTCACAAATTATCACTTATTGTTAAAATAAATGAAAACAAACAAAACAAAAAAGCAAAGAAAGATGCAGAAAACTTACGGCAGAATGCATGATCTGGGATGGGTAGGGGTGGGGTCCGGGGAAGGGAAGGGGATATATGCCTGAACTGAATCGGAAAATGATGTATGAAATACACAAAGCATCAATAAAAAAAAAAAAAAAGAGTCTTAGTTCCACTCATGGAGCATGTTGCTGATGATAAACCATGAGATCATTTTCTAGATTTGAAGAACCATGGGCATTATGATTGAGAAGCAGAGCTCTTCTTCATGTGTTGTCACCCAAACATACAGTCATGTGTATTTATTGTGAAACACTATCTTTGATTCTTTCAGACATGAGCATGTAAATTAACTCTGGCAACTCTGAATGACAGTAAGGAAATTCAGTTCAAGCTTTTTGATATGTACCTACTAGATTTTTAATATCTATATTTTATTTTTTTAATTTTATTTATTTTATTATGTGTATGACTGTACTGTCTGCATGTAAGTCTATGCACCTGTGTCGTGCAATGCCGCAGGGGTCAGAAGTGGGTCTCGGATTACCCCGGAGTTGGAGTTAAAGACGGTTCTCAGCGGCCATGTGGGTGCTGGGGTTTGAACTCGGGTCCTCTGCAAGAACAGTCAGCGCTCTTAACCGGTAGGTCATCGCTCGAGCCCTTTAATATCTATATTTTAAATGAAAAAAAAAATAGTCTAGGAGGTGAAGTGTGTTGCTACAAACCTTTACTGTCAGCACACAGGAAGCAAGGATATCACTGCCAACCTGAACTACATAGGGTGTTTAAAGCCATCTGGGAGTAAAGGGAAATCATGTCACAAAAAGTAAATTATTCTAGGAAAAAAATATATTTTTATTATTTCCAATGGTTAATTTTCTCTGGAATACTACTTTTCTTAAATTATAAAACAAAATGTGCAGAGTCAGGTAGGTTGTTGCATGCCTTTTGTTCCAACACTGGGGAGGCAGATTCAGGAGGATTTATATAAGATCAAATTCTAAACTTTTCAACATAAACCAGGTATTGATTATGTAAAGCCATGAGAGATAATGTCAAGTTTTCTCAAACAACAATAATTCTATTTTGCTGTATATTCATCATAAAATAATCATAGAAATCCATTTTTATTTTTTATTTTATTTCACTTCTTGAACACATAACTAAATCTTGAGACTCAGATTAGGAAGATAATATATATGTAATATATATATATATGTATATATATATATAATGCATATATATGCATATACATTTATGCATGTGTATGTGTGTGTGTCCACAAAACTTTGAGCATGGATGAAATGTGTAAGATTCTGTACAATTTTTCTTTTGACATGATGTTCACTAAAATAACTAGAAAAAATACACTTAAAATTAACTTTATTGAAACAATTTCAAAATTATTTAAAATTACTAAATACCCATGTTGGGGTGTATTGTTCAGTTTTGTAGTCATAAAAGGTATATTTCCATGGTATTCCAAGGCAGATAAAAAAAATGAGGAATTTGACCCAGTTTTCTGTGAGATTAATGTGTGTAGCTTTTTGGTGAAAGAACCTAGTTACCTGAAGATGTATTAGTCACAGAGCACTGTGAGGTCTCTGAAGACTTGCTGATAATAACACTTACATAAATCTAGATTCTGACATCCTAGTGGACCCTTTTATTTTAAAGAATCAGATAAGAAGTCAGGAAATTTAATAGCACTAACTTCATCTTTAAACAATTTCAAATCCATAGTAATACGTTATTCTTATGGATTATTTCATCACAATGATAGTGTGGAAATAAATTTGGATACTATTCACTGAGGGAAATGCAATAAGGCATTTTAAAAGCTGGCTTCTATTTTTACTCATAAATATCCCTTTACATCAAATAATCACTCTCACTAACCTGGATTCATTTATCTTAAAAAGAAAATTCTACATGGTTTAAGTTTTCAATAAACCAATAGGTGTTTTGATCTCAAGTACAATTAGTGGAAAGACTTTCCTAAGTGGTCTATTCCATAGGAATAATAAAGGAATAGACCACTAATTCTACAAATGCTCAGAAAGTTGTAACAAAATTTAGTAAAAATATAAAGACCCCCATTTTAAATATTAAAAACAATCCACACTAATTGTGGATATCTACTATTTCAAAACTACAAAGATCATCTTTTTAAAAGGGAATTAATAAGGAAAGTCTTTTTTCTCAGATGAGCTTCTCTCCTCTTTGACAATATTTGTCTCACTCCTTCCACTGTTACTGGTACCACTGTATCAGCTACTCTACCTAAATTTGATAAAGCCTAAAATGCTGTATGTGACACTTTACAATATTTTCACGGAACAATATTTCCTTGTACATCAGTTGTAAGAATTTCTGAAACAAATGAGTATAATCTCCACCCTTTATTTTTGAAATATTCTGAACTGCCAAACATTTTAATGAGTTTTTCAAGATATTATTCCTAACAGTTTATCTTCTTAAAATGCTATACATCAAATTTCATGAATGTAGCTTTCTCAATGAAATTGTGCCTAGTATCTATCCATCCTAGAATATGAACTTCTTTTTTCCTCATGAAAAAAAAATAGAATTTTGGAAATTTGAGCAGCCTTTTATTGTAGAAACATGATGACAAATCACTGGTCCAACTGCCAAAGGTCATCAACATTGCCTTATTTGATGTTAAAATGAGAAGAGATTTTACACTTGAATCATAAACATGGAACATTTTACAATAACAACAAATGTGAATATATAAAACAAATTATTGGAACAACATTTCTACTCAAATCCAATGAATTTTGAAGAAAATTGCATATTATATGAGATAGACTACATTTAAACACTTATTTTAATGTATTATAATGTCACTAATATCACATATGTATTCTTAGGAATATTAAAATAAATGATTAAATTGTTTCACTTTCTGGAGGAAATTATGTGTACTTCAAATTCTAACACATGTCTCTTTCTTATTATATAAAAACTGCAAAAAAAAATTATCTGACTATTACTGGTTCATCTGGGAGCAGCACTGAATACTCCTTGACAGGCTGACTATGTGACTCCTGACATTTTCAGGCTTCTGTGTACAGTTCAGAAAACTGATGTCCTGCTGTACTAAATTAGTCATGTTGAGAGACTAGAGAATTTAACATCTGACCAAGTTCATTAGGTTTTTGCATTCTCATTTTATTGTTCATCTCATGAGAGAAAGCATTTCTACATATATATGCCAATTTTAATCATGTATTATTTAATTTAGAATAGTTTATTGATTTTTCTATTTCCATATTCAAAATCTGAAAGTGAAATATAAATGAAAATCATATTTTAACTTTGTATTTCATTTTCTGTCATAGCGGTAAAATTAATGTGTGTCTTTCAAATTATAATAAAGATATAATGAAAAACTGTAGATGACGATTCAAGTGAGATTGTGAGTTCAACATGTGTGAGTTCTTATGTTCAACTACCAGTATCTAAAATTGAAATGAACAAAATAATATGAGGAAAACAAAGTAGAATGATGGATTTTCATGAAAAAATGTGATGAATATGATACTTCTGCTTAGAAACAAGTAAAATCTATCTATAAATATTGGCTTCTCCAGATAGTAGTCTTGAGGAGTACATTGACAAGAAGGAAAACAGTGTGCTGTACAACCATCCCTGTGTGCTAAATTAATAATGTTATTTTGAAAAATAGATTATGTGATTTCTATTCAGACTTAGATATAAAATTCAAAGCCATAAATTTGTAGTAACTTTAAAATTTATGTAGTTCAGTAGGGCATGGTATCACATGCCTTTAATCCGAGCACTCCAGAGGCAGAGGCAGGTGGATCTCTGTAAGTTCAAGTCCAGCCTGGTCTACACCTACATAGTGAGCTCCAGGTCAGCTGGGACTAAATGGAGATTTTGTCCCAAAAAGGACCAAAAAGAAAAGGTTTAAAAATTATATATTTCAAATTGCATCATTAATTTAATTCTTATTTATATTAACATTAAAAATCACATGGGTGGAAAACAGTAATTGAACAATTTAAAAAAATCAATTTGTCAACATGCATGCATTTCAAATTTGGAGGTTTTGAAATGCTGTGAATCTCTGAACAAGTGATTCCAACATTTCAACATGCTTTGATACATAGGTGGAATAGTAGGTGTTGTCTATTATGTCTGTTTAATGTACAATATTGCTTATTTCAGATGTCTTTGTGTTTATTCTTTGTCCAGTTGACTGGTCTAATAGAGACAGTGTGTATTGAACTCCTCTACTACAAGTGTGTTGGGATTAATCTATGTCTTAAAGTCTTTTAGTATTGTGTTTATGAATTTGGGGGCACCAGAGTTTGGTGCATGTGTATTCATGACTGTAATATCTTCATGGTTAATTTTTCCTATGATAAGAATGAAGTGACTCTCTTTATCACCTCTGATTAGTTTAGTTTCAAGTCTGTTTTGTCCTGTATTAAAATTACAATTCCTGCTTCTTTCTTAGTATCAATTGCTTTGGAATATTTTTTTCATCCTTTCCTTAAGATGCCTGTCCTTGAAGTCGAGATGGATTTCTTCCAGACAGTAAAAAAGTTGGCTTTTGTTTCTTAATCCATTCATGTAGCCTGTGTCTTTGATTGGGGAGTCAAGTCCATTAATATTTGTTTATCATTGAAAGTTACACATTAAGAGGGCTGGAGAGACGGCCTAGCGGTTGAGAGCACCGACTGCTCTTACAGAGGACTCAGGTTCAATCCCTAGCACCCACATGGTGGCCGAAAACCGTCTGAAACTACAATTCCAGGTAAACTCCATTTCCAGGGGAATCCGACACCCTCTTCTGACCTCCACGGCATTGCACAACACAGGTGCACAAACCTGCATATAGACAGTACATTCATACACATACAGAAATTAATAAAATAAAAAAAGAAAGTTACACATTAAAGATGAGTAACTTTCTTTTTTTTATTTTATTAATTTCTGTATGTGTATGAATGTACTGTCTATAGCCTAGCGGTTAGGAGCACCGACGTTCTTGCAGAAGACCCGGGTTCGATCCCTAGCACCCACATGGCGGCTAAAACCGTCTGTAACTCCAATTCCAGGAGAACTCCAGTTCCAGGGGAATCCGAGACCCTCTTCTGACCTCTGCGGCATTGCACGACATGGGTGCACAGACCTGCATGCAGACACTACATTCATACACATACAAAAATAAATAAATAATAATAATAAAAAAATTAAAAAAAAAAGATGAGGGTTTGAAGTGAGCACCAGTTGATTTCTCCTGATTTATTTGTGTCTTCAGGAATAACATCTACTGATTAAACAGGTGCAATGGCCTTGTTTGAGGGTCTATGAGGTATTTGGTCAAAAGTATCAAACTAAGTCGTATGTTCCAGGCATTGGGCTTTTTTTGATTGCCTGTGATGTCTAGTAGTTGGCTTACACCACTGATATAAGGTAACTCCTTTTAATCATTATATATGTATAGGTAAATAGTTTAAGAAGCTTCTGTATTGGTAGTTTTTTTTTTTGTTTATTTTAAGCTTGATTTTTTATTATATATATTTTTGTACAAGATTATGTTTCTAATCAAATCTAGACCAGTGTCCCCCACCCTACCCCCCACCCCACCAGAGCTCATGCATTCTGCCAAACATGCTATTCATCTCTTTCTCAGTCTTTCTCAAAATTCTCTATGTGGAAGTTGACTGTTTTGAGCAGAAGTTCACTGTTTCAGTCAGTTCTTTGATGCAGTCCTTTCTGTTGTTGTTGTTGTTGTTGTTGTTGTTTCCAATATGCATCACTCCCAACTACTTGGACAAAAGCTCAAGTTCTCTATAATTTTTCTGTTGTACAGTATCACCTTGTATCATTCTCTTTTAACTGTAGGATGATTTAACTTAAAAAATTAAGTTTGCTTCCCAAGTTAACCACATACAGTCACCCAAAACAGCGTGGGTGAATTCAAATCTTAAAACTAACTACAGGGAAAGATTTGTATGTTCCAACAGGTCAAAATGTCACCATCTAACTGCTGAGAAAGAAAAGGTACTGCTTTGCGTTGTGTAGGCTGCACCAGGAAATGCCAGCAGAAAGGTTGGCCCGTCTGAACATTGAAAGGAAGAAAAGCCTCTGATTGCTACAGACATCAAACCTTTTTGTGGATCCTACTTGTAACAACTATTTATAATGAGTCCTAATGAAACTTGCCTTCTAGGTGCCACGAAGTTTTAATACGAGAGACTTTCTTACCCCTGCCCTGCATAGAACAAGGAAAAATATGAAGATGAGGTCATTCTCTAACTATAAATTGGAGCCAACTGTTATAGAGGTAATCTCTTATAATACCGGTAAAACTGCCTTCTTTAATTGACTAATAGACATAGGAACTGTGAAAAGGATTATTCTCTATTCAGAACCAAATATAATACTAAAGTCCCCTTAAGCTATGCACTTAAGCAAAATATATTAATACAGGAGAGCTCTGATATCAGCAATGGATTATTCTACCAAGGAGAGTTGGCCAGGGGATCCAAGGCCCCCCAAAAGGTAAAGGTTTCTTGCCTGTAAACTGGAATACCTGCAAGAAGAGAGGCGATAAGGCCCTGCTGTCAAAGACCTGATGTAAGCATGGGAAAGATGTATTGAGTCTGCACTTGCAAGTGTACAGTTGGTCTCTGGAATATCAGAGAGTGTTACCAAAGGCCACTAAACCAATAAAGCAGATATAGGTCTCCTTGAGTCAAGCAAGACTCTTCCATCAGCACCAGCTATACCTCACCTGCTTGGAAATACTGTGCAGCAGTGGCAACAATATGCCTGTATATCCCAAATCTAATTGCCTATTAGCTCTCTCCTTGGAGGAATAACCCACGACTGATGCCACAAGCTTACATCCTCTAGTGATTAGGAGATGTTATAAGCCACAGTAAGACCCTGACATATTTAACAGAAAAAAAAGTAATTCTTGGATTAACATACCATCCAACATCTGTGTCTATACTAAAGTAACCTACCATAACAATTAGTACTGTTTAAATACCTAATATCTAATTGCTTGTTCTTCATTAGAAGGATTGAAGGGTTATTCCTGTAGTGGTAGGTTTTATGAAAAAAAAATAGGTTTGCTGTCTATTATTGGGGAGGGAGTAAGAGGCTCTGAGCTATGTGTTTGGGATACATTTACAAGTCAGAATTTAATAACTAAAAGAGGAATAAAAGTAGTTGTTGTTGCAGTATCTTTTCATACATATTGAAAATCCCACTTCGTTTAGGTCTTTAAGCTATGCATTAGGCCTATTACCTATGGGTGGGTTAAGTAGTCAGGAGAAAACATGTACAATTGCTTGAAGATGGCATTTGCTGGAAAGGAAAAATCAAAATGATTATATGGGCAATAACTTGTCTCATAGTTATTTTTGTTTTATTTAAGATTTACATTTATTATGATGTGTTTGATGGCTATGTTAATTGAATTTTCTAGATATAAGTTGTGTTTATATATGCCTAATAATGATGACAGACATTTCTCAAAATATATTTTATCAAACCAAATAACATTAAATTAAAAATAATAACTGGTACATTTTTTATTGTTTTCCATCATTAAATACTTCTATTAAAAGATAACTATAAGCCAAGTTTGGGCCACGCATCTTTAATTCCAACACAGGAGAAGCTGAAGCAGGTGCATCTCTGTGAAATTGAGGCCAGGCTGGTCAACATAGTGAGTTTGGGGGCCACCTGGAGCTACAGGGACACCATGTAGCACAAAGCCGAGAGAGAGAGAGAGAGAGAGAGAGAGAGAGAGAGAGAGAGAGAGAGAGAACTGTAGAGATATTTAAGACATGTTTCTTTACCTCTTCCAACTAGGGAATTGATATCAGATGGCTTCAAGAAAGTGACATCTCCATGACTCAGGAATCATTACATAAACTGGGGAAGAAATACAGAGGCAGAATAAGTGAATCAATATAAAGAAATAGTGTGTTCAGGACACAACAGAGTAGTGTGAACTCACATATGAAATCATGGCAGTAAAAAAAAAAAAAAACATGAATATAAATTATACTAGATCATGCCAGACTGGATCTCAGCATGGAGAGAAGGGGCCATGAATTGCTATTTGCAAGTGATGGATGCTGAGACATAACCAAAAATTTTAGATACTTTCATATTTCCTGGACAGTCCATCTATGCTTTGTTTGAAATCACTTTATAGCCAAGGTATATCTTGAACTTGCCATCCCCATGCTTCAGCCTCTTGAATACCTGGATTTAATAGCGTTTGAGGAAAAGCTCCATGAAATTGTTTTTTCTTTTGTTCTGTTTTTCTGTTTTGCTTTGTTTTCGAAACAGGGTCTCACTATGTAGACCAGGCTGGCCTCCAACACAGAAAGATCTTCCTGCCTCTGCCTCCCAAGTGCTGGGATTAAAGGTGTGCATCACCACACCTGGCTCCACCAAATTGTTTTTAATTTTGTTTATTTTTGCATATTTTGGAGAGATTAATTTCTGTGCTCTGTGTGTGCATTTTTATTTTATATAGAGTTCTCCATACTGCTTGCCATAGTGGTTATTCCAGTTCACAATCCATCCAACAGTCACTGAGGGTTAACCTCTCCCTGCATCCTCCCAAGAATTTGCTATCATCTGTTCTCTTGAGCTTACCCATTCTGGCAGATGTATGATAAAAATCTTAGTGTTGTTTTGATTTACATTTCCCTAATTACTGAGGATATTAAACATGTTTTAATGTGTTTTGTTACCATTTTTCTTTTTTTTTTTTTTCTTTTAGAAGCTCTCTGTTCAGATCCATATCCAATTTTTAATTGGGTAAATTTTTCTTTGTTTTCGAGTTATTTGTATATTCATGGTATAAGTATTTTTTGATATGTGGAGATGAAGAGTTTCTACACCTCTCTGGGCTTCCTCTACACTCTGTTGATTGTTTTCTTAGAATTATAAAAGCTTTTTAGTTTAACGACTTCCTACTTGTTCATTGTTGATCTTCATTAATGAGGAACTGCCATCCAATTTATAAAATCACTTCCTGCACCTGTATATTATAGTGTCCTGCCTATATTTCTTCTGTCAGTTTCAGGGTTTCAGTTTTAACATTGATACATTTCATCCATTCAACATTTATTTTTATTCAAAGTGATAGAGTGGAGTCTAATTTCATTATTTTACAGGAGGAGGTCCAGTTTGTCAGCACCATTTGTGTTTTTTTTTTTTTTTTCTATATTAGTTTTTGTTTTTGTTTTTTTTTTTGTTTGTTTGTTTGTGCTTGTTTTTGTTTTGTATTTTTGATACAGGGATACCCTGTAGCCCCAGCTACCCTGGAACTCTCTTTGTATACCAGGATGGCCTTGAACTCACCTGCCTCTGCCTCCAGAGTGCTGAGATTAAAGGCACGTGGCGCCTCACCCAGTGTCAGCCCCATTTGTTAAAGAAGCTGTCACTGCTCCTTATGTGTTCTTAACACCTTTATCAAATATTACGTAGTTAAAAATTTATAAGCTCATAATGTTGGTCTATTATGTTCTATTGGTGAACACTTCTGTTGTTGTGGCAATACCATGTTTTTCCTATGATATCTCAGTCGTGTAGCTTTAAATCTGATAGGGCAATCCCCTCCAGCATACCTCTTTGGGCTTGATATTGTTTTGGATATCTGGTGTCTTTTATTTTTCAATATGAGTTTTAAGAATTTTTTTCTAGTTCTGTGAAGCCTGGTATGAGGAGTTTAATTGAAATTACATTGACTTTATAAATATATTTTTGGTAGGACAGTAATTTTCACAACATTAATCTTACCAGTTCCTGAGCATGGATGGTATTTCTATCTCCTTTCCCCAATCTAGTTCTCCAAAGAAATTATCATTGGAAAGGACTTTAAGGACTTTAGTTAAGTATAGTACTAGATTTTTTGAGGTTATATGAAAGGGAGTCTTCCCATGAACTCTTCCTTGTATTGCTTGTTATTGATATATAGAAAGGGTATTGATTTTTATGAATTGATTTTATAAGCTGAAACTTTGATGAAAATGTTGATCTTTTCTAAAACTTCTCTGTTGGAATTTTTGGAAACTTTAATGTATAGGCTTTAATGTCATCTGAAAATAGGGACACTTGACTTTCTCTTTTCCAATTAGTACTCATTTAATTATTTATCTTTCTTAATGTTGTAGCAAATGTTTTGATACTTCATCTTCTTACATGTTTATAAATTTCTTTGTTTATTCTGAATATTAATCCTCTGTCAAGTGAATATCTGGTGAAGATTTTTCCCCACATTATAGGCTAAGCCGTCCCTTAATTACTTAATTCCTTTGCCCTAGAGAAGCTTTTTGGTTTAAATTATAAACACTTCAGTTTTAACATGAAGTCATTTATTCTTCTTTATCTTATTTTTTCTTTGTTATTGTTTGGGTATTTAATTTAATGTTACTTTACACTATTAATACAGAATTGACTGAAGATTGACTACATTCTTGTGCATTTCATAAATTCATCTTTCTGATTTCTTAGTATGTTATTTATTCTTTTTATTTTATATATTTGAGTGTATCCCTTGCATTTGTGTAAGTGCACCTGTGTAATGCAAATCCCTTGAAGATCAGAAGAAAATGGTGGATGTCTCTGGAACTGGAGTAATGCAGGCTGTTTTCATCTACCATGTGGGTTCTGGGAATTGATCTCAGGTCCTCTGAAAGACCATCTAGTGCTCTTAACAAGTAAGCGATCTCTCCAGTCCTGTGACTTTTTAAAGCAGGTGCTTAGTGTTATGAATTTCTTTCCTAAGACTGCTATTAATGTGTCCCAGAATTATATACTTGTTGTACTATAATTTTTATTAAGTTCTAATGATAATTTTATTTAATTTTCCATTTCTTATTTTACCCTTTCATCATTCAAGAAAGTGTTGATTAATCTTCCTAAGTTCCGGTGGTTGCTATTTGCTATTGAATTAAAGTTTTATTTTGTTTAGGTCCAATAAAATACATGCAATCATTTCAACTTTTTGTACATATTGAAGTTTTGTTTGTGCCCTAGTGTGTGGCATATTTTAAAGAAATGTTGATGGACTGCTGAGTATTATGTGCATTCTTTGGTTCGTAGATGCAGTGTTCTGTAGATTTCCGTTAGGTCAATTTGTTTTTGGATATCATTTAATTTAGATTTTTCTTTGTTTATTGTTTGTACAGATTAACTATTTATTAGAAAAATTGGAATATTGAAATCTCCTACTAATATTGAGTTGTGGTTATTCTGTGTCTTGAAGTCCAGTACTACTGTTCTTATGAAAGTGTGTGCACCAGACTTTGGTACATACAGGGTTATTTCTTTCTTCAGTTCTTTGTATGGCTTTAAATATTCTCAATAGGACTGGTTTGATGGACTTGGATTCTTTCCACTTATTTATGTCACTGAATATTTTTCTTGTCCCTTAGGCTATGATAAATTATTGATTTCCTGGATACAGTATTCTGGATTGACCTCTATGCTCATTTACAACTTGGGTCTATTTGCTCCAGGCTCTTCTAGTTTTTATAGATTACATTGAAATTTCAGCTGTAATTCCAATCAATTTACCTCTATATGTAACTAATTGTTTTTCTCTAACAGTTTTACATATCATATATGAATCTCTCTCTCTCTCTCTCTCTCTCTCCTCTCTAAATATAATATAATATATAATATATTATAAATAGTATAATATATATATGATATATATATATAGAATATACTATATAGTATATACACATTGTGTGTTGTCTAGTAATTTAGTGTTTTATTATTGATAGAAACACAGAGGGGAGTTCCTGGGATTTCTGCTCCTGTCGCTGTCCTGTCATGGCTAAGTGGTCTAAATTTGATTATTTGATGCTATTTAATGTAATCTTTCTCTTTTTCTCTTCCTTAATTTATAGCAAACATTTTTGCTATTAATTCAAGATATCTATTAAGTATATAAACTTGGTGTTCATTGAGCTAATAGATTAATGAAATAACTCTTTATGCCTATGATTGTGCATAAATGTTTTTTTGGGTTTTTCATGGTGTCCCACATTCCTGGCATATTCATTCCTCCTGTGGATTTGTTTGTTTGTTTAAAATTTGTTATCTTTTGTTTTTCAAACTTTCAGTTTATCTTCACTAGTTCTTCCAACTTTATATTGATATTCTGTTTTTTTCCATTTTACTACTTGTGAAGGCCTTCTCCTGTTCATTCAAATTAACTTATTGAGTATATTCATTTAACATTACTTTCTTTCATACTTTGTTTCCTCAATCTCTCTCTCTCATCTCTCTCTCTCCTCTCCGTCTATCTCGCTCTCTCTCGAGTCTCTCTCTCTTCTCTTTCACTTTCTCAAGTCCTGAACATTTTATCTTCTTCTGCTATTTTTATTTTTTTTTTTTTTCATTTTTTTAATTTTACACAGTATATATCTTTCTTTAAAAAAATCTCCATTTCTCTAAGTCTTTGTGTTCCAAAGATGCCCGGTCTTTAACAGTAAGATCTACCTTCTGATAATAGCGTGTGCTATTTTGTGATGCTCTTAGACTATTTGACCAACTAATTGGAGGGAGGTCATTCCTTGCCATATTGCCCCTAGGTATACACATGCATTGATGTTCAGGCGCCATATTTGTATGCCACCATTTTCCCATCTCTACTTTTTTTTTTTTTTTTTTTTTGGTCTTTGAGACAGATCCGCCTGGTAGCCACAATGTCCTGCGAAAAACTCACTTCTGTAGACCAGGCTGCGTCTTGGAATCACAAAAGATCCGTCTGCCTACTCCTCCCATGTGACTTAGGAATAAAGGCGAGCACCACAATGCCCAGCTGATAGATATTATTAGAAGTTACTTTCTGACTCCAACTCAATATGTGTAGGTGTCTAGTTCAACCATTTAAGAGATTAGATTTTGATTTATTTTTATTTTTTTCATTTATTTATATTTTTATTATATTTTAATCTTATCTTTATACTTATGTATCCCTCCTGGACCCGTGTCGTCCCCCCCCATCTCCCCACCCCCCCAGGCTTCATTGCATTTCTGCCACATCGCTTTCATCTCTTTCCCAGTCTTCTCTCTTCTCCTAGCCGAGTGACTGTTTGTGCGATACCACCTTCACCTGTTTCAGTCAGGTTCTTTGTGATGCAGTCCTTTCTGTTGTTGTTGTTGTTTCCATATGCATCACTCGCCAACTGGCTTTGGACAAAAGCTCAACGGGGCTGTGCCTAGAAATGCTAAATGGGTAAATTGGCACTAGCACCACAGATGAGGGATACCATTCGTGTTTGTTTTTCTGGGTCTGTTGTTACTTCACTCAGCATGATGTTCCTCTAGCTCCAGCCCATTTTCCTGCCCAAAGGTCATGATGTAGTCTTTCTTTACTGCTGCATAGAACGTCATTGTATAGATGACCACATTTCTTTTTTATCCACTCATCAGATGAGGAGCATTTGGCGTTATGGTTCCAGCTCTTTGCTATTGTTGAAAAAAGCTGAAATAAAAACATGGCCGTGCATGTATCTCTGTGGGTGGGTTAGTCTTGGGGATACATGCCCAGCAGTGGTATGACTGGGTTTTTTATGTGTATGAATGTAGTGTCTGCATGTAGGTTTGTGCAATTTTTTTTTTTTTACCACTGAGTTCCATCAGGTTCTGCCCCAGGTATGTTTATAATTTGTTGTTATTCACACCTATGTGAGGAATTGTTATGTTTGGAAAAGTTGTCACTTTCTCAATATACGATACCTTTATTTTTCATATTCTTTAATTATTTTAATTTAGAGATTCAAATTTTATATTGAGGTGTTTGATCCATTTGGAGTTGGCTTTAGTGCAGAGTGAAAGATAAGGGCTCATTTTCATTCTTCAGTATATTATTTTGATCAATCCATCATCCCCTGGTGTCTTCTCTTTATTCAAAGATTTAAAATTTTCATTTTAGAGTTCTTTAATGTCTTTGGGTGGGTTTATATCTAAATATATTTTGAGGTTACTGATAATTAGCAGGTTTCCTTGTATGCAATTTCTGATTTATTATTATCCGTAAATAAAAAGCCAACTGATGCTTGCAAGGTTATTTTGCACCCTGCCACTTCACAGAATTTAACCATTTCTAGTAGTATGTGTCTTTCATGTCCTTCTTAGTCTTCCTCATTCTGAACTTTCTTTGCCATCTTTTTAGCTTCACACAACTCCCATCACCATTTGTGTGCAATTTCTTGATGAGAGCTTTCTGTATTATAATAAGGTTTCCTCGTAAAAAATGTTTTAACTTCCATTTCCAAGACGGGTAGGAGTGTGAAACATTTTTTAAAATTTAGGGTTGATGCTTTGTGATTTCATACATCATAGTTCCAACTTCAGATCTAGGCATATATCCCCTTCCCTTCCCCCCCCACCCCACCCCTAACCCATCGCAGATCGTGCATACTGCCGTAAGTTTTTCCTGCACTTTCTCTGGCTTTTTGTTTTTGTTTTTTTGTTCATTTTTAAACAATAGGTGATAATTTGTGAGTACAAGCATTCTTCATGTAAAACCAATTTTGCAAGCAGTTGTGCCCAAACCCACACAAGCTCATGGGTCCCACCATCCAGGCAGGGGGGGTGGGGCTTGTATGTTCAATCAAGTTGATCAAATGAGTGTCCAGTCTATATTGTTGTAGTTTCACCATTAACCCCAATCGAAGCCCTTACATTCTACCACGCCCCCTCTTCCGCAGATTGTTCCCTAGGCTTAGAAAAGGGGCACAGGAGGATGAGAAGCAAAACACTCTACTTTCTCTGGAGCTGATGTCTTGGTCTCTAGTCAGTTCTGGAGTGTGAAACATTTTTGAATTCTTACTGCCATTTGTGTTTCTTCTTTTGAGAACTACTTGTTTGTTTTGTTATTCTGTTTGTGGAATGGATATTTAATTTACTTTTCTGGTGTTTAATTTTGCATGTATTTGAAATTCCAGATAGTCAGCCCCTGTCTGAAGTAAAGATGGCAAAGATTTTCTCCCAACTATGTATTCTTGTCTCTGAAGAAAGTCTGTTCTGTGTCTTAGAAAGTTTTTATTCCATGTAGTCCTGTTTATTAACTAGTACACATCATTCATTCTGTGAAGACATAGTACTATTTAACAATTTCTTTTTCAGGGTTGAGATTTGGCTCAGCATTATAACTTTGGTCTGGCAACCACATAAGTCTCTGGATTCTACTCAAGCCTGGGGAATATTTGTTATAAAAGTAGAAATAAAGAAAATCATGATAAAAAAGTTGTCCAGTCTTAAATCAGTAGTTGTTCTTTTTTGTTTATTTATATCATGCAGTGAAACACTAAATCAAAGTTTTAGTTTGATTAATGTGGCCATGTAGTGTAAGATTTATTAAAACTGAAAAGTTTATAAGAAAGCCCACTATGAAATTATAGATCCTAATAAATTATCATGTAATAGAAAGCTAGAATGGAGTTTAAAATTAAGAAGAATGGGTATACTATTTATTGCAGATGATGGAAATTTTTTACCTTAATACATTTTTATTAATTTAGAATTATAAAACCCTTGAAGAATATGGGGCAAATTTAAACAGCAATTATTTAATCAAACTGTTTATGAAACTGATAAATTATTTGAACGTGTATAATCACCAAAAATTTCCTTCTAAGATTTTATACATACCTCTAGGCTCATACAAACTTATAAAACATGCTACCCACATTTTCATACCTGTAGATCTATGATAATATGTATGTGTTTGGTTCTCCCTAGATCATACTCAATTTCAAGTTAATATTTTTTCCCATTTCAGTTTCTCCTTCCACTTTAATTTAATTTAATTTTATTTTTTATTCTTATTTATTTATATACTTTTTTGGGACAGAGTCTCCCTATAGCCCCAGCTGGCCTGGAACTCGTGCTGTAGACCAGGCTGGCCTTGAACTCAGATATCCACCTGTCTCTGCTTCCTGAGTGATAGAATTAAAGGTGTGTACCACCAAACCCAGCTTAAAGATGGTGGGTGCTGGAAATCAAACCCAGGTCCTCTGCAAGAGAATTCAGTGCTCTTAACTGCTGAGCCATTTCTCTAGCTCCCCCCCCCCCACTGTTATATCCAAAATAAATTCACCATGACTAACTAGTAGTAGTGCAAACTCAAATTTAGGAAACCTCAGACATTATCTAAATTTTTTAAATTAATTAATTAATTTGTTGTCTTTGATTTAAAAATTATACCAGGCACTGTTATCTAAGAACCTGGAAGTAGATAGAGGACATGTCATAGAGGAGAAACTAGTACTACTATTCTGCTAAATAAACATACTGTTAAACTGACTCATAGTGAGTTACTGCTATGGTTATTGATTTGTGTTCTTCTCAACACTCACCCAAGAAACTTCTTCTTGCAGCAAATTGTGATTTAAAAAGATCCATAACTGGTTAACCTGCAGAGAATAAGAGACTGCAGAGTATTGAGAACTAAATGGTAAACCTCTATCATGCTTCAAATTCTTTCCTCCCAAGGGTCAGAGATCACTGCTGAAGATGGACATGGTATGATAGTAACAGCCCAAGTTGTTAGATGAATATAAGGAAAACACAGTGTCTAGAGTCCAGAGGGAAGTTGCACATTAAACCCATAGCATCCACATGACTTGTACAAACCCAAGCTAGACATACCCAGCAGGAAGTGTGGAGGTAGGCAATAATCCCTTGCCCTATCTGGGGATTTATTGGCAGTTGATAGCTGCAGAGAGAGGAAGAATCAATTTTCTATTTTGATGTGAAGCCTGTTAGGTTGACCAGACTCCTGGGAATAAAACCAGACCCAAGAATATTTGAGGAGCACAATCTAGACTCTATAAGCCTTCAAGAAGTTGGGAATATATGTCTTAAATTTTTCATAACAAAACAAACCTTACTTTTTTTAATTTTTTAAAAATTTTTATTATTTATTTCTGTATGTGTATGGATGTACTGTCTGCATGTAGGTCTGTGCACCCGTGCCGTGCAGTGCCGCGGAGGTCAGAAGAGGGTCTCAGATTCCCCTGGAACTGGAGTTCTCCTGGAATTGGAGTTTCGGACGGTTCTCGGCCGTCATGTGGGTGCTGGGGATCGAACTCAGGTCCTCTGCAAGAGCGGTCGGCGCTCTTAACCGCTAGGCCATCTCTCCAGCCCCCAAACCTTACTTTTTTTATTGGCCTTTTTGATACAGGGTCTTTCCTAGACACAACTGGCCTAGAACTGACTATGTAGATAAGGCTGGTTTTGATTTCAAAGAGATCCACCTACCGCTGCTTCCCAGAGCTGGAACTAAAGGCAATGCCACCACAACAGACAGTACTAAATTATTTTAATTGATGAATAAATATATAATGGCATGATGAATAATTAGTGGATAAACAAGTCATAATTGAAATTTTAACCAAAATATAATTGTAAACATAATTAAGCTTGAAATATTATAAGACTGTATGCAAAAAAAAATGAAAAAAGAAAAGAAAAAAAAGGACTGTATGCTGTTATGTTGATTTTAGTACTTAAATCAGTACAAGTCTGTACACTGCAGCCATGAAGTCCACTCACTATTCATTTGTGCTGAAACAAACCTTTTATGCTACAAAAATAGCATTTTGGCCCTAGAAAATAATAATTGTTCATAAAATTGATATTTTTTTTGAGAAAATCAGAAAAATCCTTTCTTAGACTCACATAGTGGAGGGAGAAAAGTGGCTTCAGGAAGTTGTCTTCTGACCTCCACATGTGGCACTAACACACCCACACAACCACACACAGACATGTATAGAAAAATAAATGAAAATATCGAACAAGCTTCACCTAGATTCTCATCAAAAGTATAAGCTAAATTAATCAAAAAATCATCTGGGACATACCACACCTGTGAAGACAAACATGCTTACTTTTTCCATCAGTTTTCTGAAATCTACTTTGTTCTCCTAAACTAATTAATTTTTCAAAGAATGAATCAGTTACATAAATGTTTTCTTTCTCTTTATTTAAAACAGAGGTATAATGTGCTTCAAACTTATTAATGTAGATTCTAATTCTCATTTTGATAATTAATAGCAACCTTGATAAAAAGCTGAGCAGACTTTGTTAGTGTAATATCACCCCTGACAATCCCACCGGCTAGAAGTTTTGTATCGCTCAACATAAATTTATATCCTATTTCATGATTTCTTTTTTTTTTTTTTTTTTTTTTTTTTTTTTTTTTTTTTTTTTTTTTTTTTNGATAAGGCTGGTTTTGATTTCAAAGAGATCCACCTACCCCTGCATCCCAGAGAGCTGGAACTAAAGGCAATGCCACCACAACAGACAGTACTAAATTATTTTAATTGATGAATAAATATATAATGGCATGATGAATAATTAGTGGATAAACAAGTCATAATTGAAATTTTAACCAAAATATAATTGTAAAACCTTAATTACGCTGAACATATTAAAGACTGTATGCACAAAAAAAATGAAAAAGAAAGAAAAAAAAAAAAGGACGTAGATTATTGCTGTTATGTTGCATTTTAGTACTTAAATCAGTACAAGTCTGTACACTGCCAGCCATGAAGTCCACTCACTATTCATTTGTGCTTGAAACAAACCTGTTTATGCTACAAAAAAATACGCATTTTGGCCCTAGAAAGATGGAATAATTGCTTCTATAAAATTGATATTTTTTTTGATGGCAAATTCAGAAAAATCCCTTTACTTGAAGACATACATTAGATGGAGGGAGAAAAGTGGCTCTCATGAACGATTAGATTTCTGACCTCCACGGAGTGCTAGGGCAACTAACATCAACCCACTACAACCACAACACCACCAGAGGCAATGTATAGAAAATATAAATGGAAAATATTGACAAGCTTCACCTGATTCTCACAAAAGTATAAGCCTCAAATTAATTCAAAAAAATCATCTGGGACATACCACACCTGTGAAGACAAACATGCTTACTTTTTCCATCAGTTTTCTGAAATACTAACTTTGTTCTCCCATGAAACTTAATAATTTTTCACAGAATGAATCAGTTAAATAAAGCGTTTCTTCTCTCTTTATTTAAACCCAGAGCGTATAATGGCTTCAAACTTATTAATGTAGATTCTAATTCTCATTTGATAATTAATTAGCAACCTTGATAAAGAAGCTGAGCAGACTATTGTTTAGCTTGCCTAATATCACCCCTGACTAATCCCACCGGCTGAGAGTTTGTGTATCGCATCAACATATAATTACCTATATCTTATTTGATGATCATTCTTTTTTATTTTTTTTTTTTTTTTAATTATTTATTATTCTGTATGTGTATCAATGTACTGTCTGCATGCAAGGTCTTCGTGCACCTGTTGTCGTCAACAATGCCGCGGAGGTCAGAAAGGGTCTCGGATTCCCTGGGAACTGGAGTTCTCCTTGCGAATTTGGAGTTTCAGACGGTTCTCGGCCGCTCACTTGGGTGCTGGGGACCGAAACCCCATGGGTCCTCTGCAAGAGCCGGTCGGCGTCTTAACCGCTATGGCATCTCTCCAGCCCCACTTATTAATTATAAAGAAATATTTTAGTATTAAATTCATGTTAAAAATGATCTAGTACAAAAAAAGCAAAAAGGCTTGGATAAGTGTTCTATATCATAATCTTGTTTCATAAGTGTTAAAATACTTTTTAAAAGCATGTTTTTCATAGTACTGTCATTATAAGTACTGTGTTAAAATAAAGACTAAGTCCTAAAATTAAAATTTGTGTTGCGACATTTAGAGCAGTTGCCAAGCTCCCTTGGACTGTGGCTATAATGATATCTTAAGACCCGTATATATTAGCAAGGGGAACAAATCTTAGGGAAAGAGCTTCTAGGCATCTCTGTGAGAGCACCTCACACAAGCATAGGTCTTTCTCTAAGTCAAAACTTTATAATGAGTAATTATTTTATGCCTTCGAGCTGAGACAGGAAGTCTGGTTAAAACCTGAGAACTTTAATTCACTTTTCCTATTGTTCTAATGGAAAGAGATGGTTTCCTTTTTTTAAGGGGAGATTCAGGCACTTTTAAGGGATAGATGGTCAGTGAGTTGTACAGGGTCCAGTGGATGAACATACCACCAGTACATGTATATATGTATTCAAATATAATCTGATATTCACAAAAAATAAATTATCATATTTATTGGACAACTTAAAAATACACAGCCATGGGCTAGAGGGATGACTTAGCGGTTAAGAGGCGAGACCGCTCTTACAGAGGACCCGGGTTCTATCCCCAGCACCCACATGGTGGCCGAAGCAACCATCTGAAACTCCAATTCCAGAGAACTCCACTTCCGAGGGGAATCCGCCACCCTCTTCTGATCTCCGCCGGTCACATTGCATGACAACGGGCGCACAAGCCTACATGCAAACAATACACAAATACACATAAAAAAAAAATATATATAATAAATAAACTTAGTTAAACACATTTTTAAAAATACACAGCCATGCATGGTGGGGCACACCTTAAATCCTAGAACTTAGGAGGGCAGAGGCAGGTGGATCTCTGTGTACATTCAAACCCGCCGC
Source organism: Rhizomys pruinosus (assembly GCA_009823505.1). NCBI lineage: Eukaryota > Metazoa > Chordata > Mammalia > Rodentia > Spalacidae > Rhizomys > Rhizomys pruinosus. Next base: position 4,989,869 of record VZQC01007142.1, on the reverse strand, counting down.
TGCGTCTACAGAGTAACGTCCAGGCCAGCTGGAGCTTCAAAAACACCAAAAAAAAAACCAAACAAGACAAAACAAAAAATTCACCAAATGTACAAGTGAGCAGGATTAAATATAACATTAAAAATTTACTCATACATTATTTTTTCTTCATAATTCTAATATATATGCGGTATTAATTTTAAAACTGTTTATTCTTTGACACAGAAAAAAAGTTAGAAAGGTGGAAAGATATATTTTATAATCATGAATGAATTTATTAATGAGTATACAAATTTAAATAAAATGAATTTTAGGAGTAGACGTTTGTTACAAGTCCTCATCTCCAATCTTCAGTTAAAGTTCAATTTAAATACATTTCTATAATATATATATATATATATATATATTATATTTACATTATATATAAAATATTCATAAAATACTTTATTATTTTTATTTTATCTGTATGAGTGTATTGTTTGGATATGTCTAATGGCACCTATGGCCTGGAATGGTGGCGGAGGTCAGAAGATGACATTGGATTCCTCTGGAACTGGAGTTAAGGAAGCTGGTTATCCACCATGTTATTGATGGGAATCAAACAGGGGTCCTTTGCAAAAGCAGCACATGTTCTTAACCAATGAACCATCTCTCCTGCCCAATGACAATTTTATTATTTGTACTACTAGTATTAAATTTCAAATATATTGTGGTTTATCACATATCTAATTGTCTCTTTTAACAAGATCTGAGATAAATGTAAAAAAATGATCAGAGATTAGTAACCCATGATTTTTGACCTGGAGAAAAGCTCTAAAATGAGACCTTGTAGAGGTTTTGAATTATTTGTTATGTGTATACAGTGATTAGTGACAACTAACAGTTCTCTGAAATAAATGGATTAAGATTTAACTCTTAGAACCTAGCTATCTTGCTAAATTCACGTAATACACCAATACCTTTCATGGAGCTTTTTAATGGCTAGGATGGCAACCATTTTCTTTTTATCTTCTTTTCTTTTTCTCATTCTTTCTTCTTTCGGTTTTGTTGTATTATGTTTTTTCCTTTTATTGGTTAATTTGTTTTGAGATAAGGTCTTACTGCAGCTGTCTTGGAAATTCCTATGTAGAACAACTGGCCCAGATCCCAGAGAGATGCCCCTGACTTTGCCTCCCTAGTGCTGGAATTAAAGTCATGAGGAATCACACTAGGTCTCAATGATTTTATTTCTTGATATACCACGTTTAGTTTGTACTTTTCAATGATTTTTTTAATTATTGCACTTTATTATTTTTACTCATGTGTGTATGTGTGTGCTTGTGCAAGTAAGGGCAGTTATGAAGTTGTAGGCTTCTATGAGCTGAGTGATATTCTTTGTATATTTCAATTTTTTCATTATAATAGTTGCAAAGCCTTGTCTAAAGTATTGAACTTATTAATTAGGCAACTTATTAATTTTATCAATTCAAGAGAAAGACTTTTAATATTCCTCCAGTATATACAACATATACTGATGTTTTCTGAATTTTAGCATCATGATTGGATGGTAAGTAGAGGGGAACCTATTGACCTCCAAAGTTGCAAACAAAACAACAACAACAACAAAAAACGTTAAAACATTCTTCAAGCATGAGGCACTTTTGCAATCACCATGCAAAACAAGCAGCTGGTACAGAAACTATCTATAAATAGCAGATGACGTTCCAAGTACACCTGGATTTGGACTCACAGCACAGGGAGAAGAGATTCGTTTCTTTTTAACTGATTCTACTCTCCTTAGAAATCGTGGGAGTGGGGGGATTGTTTGGGGTTTTTTATTTTTTTCTTTGTTTTTGTTTTGTTTTTCTAAATTCAAAAAAATCAATGGATTTTTTCTGAGCATACTGCAAGTTTTGAAGTCTGTGGTCTCTGCTTTTTCCCCCTGATTCACATTATTAACTTAGTTAAAAGCAATAATCGAAAATCTCATGAAATGTCTTTCTTCCTTTCTTTTTCCTTCTTTTCCCTTTCTATCTTTCTTTCATTCATTTTTCTTTCTTTCTTTCAATAAACCACATCTATTTCTGATGCTGTCTGTGTTTACCTGACCCAAATCATTCTTCAAGCACATAAGAAACTTGAAATCTCAACAGGTGCTGCTATATACTGATTTATACCTACAACAGTAAAACTCAATGTAACACTTTTCAAATATGACTAATAAGCTAAAATATATATATGTAATCAACTTGGATTTTCAAAAGGGACAGATGATTTTTATTCTGCACATTCTAGCTTTTTACATTCTGATGACCAGGTAATGCAATATTTAGAAACTAATGTCTGTTCTATTTTAAGATAGTTGCCATTCTTCCTTCTCTAGAACAAAGTATAGACTGAAGGATTTAGCTTAATTGACTTTTCTGGCAAGACCACAATTCTAGCTTAAACTTCTATAAATCACTTAGACAACACATTTGTGAGATCTAAGATTTATTTACACCAGAAAATCATTGATTTCTTTTCTGTTGTTTGCTTTCTGATGTTTAGGACAAGCAATAACTAAGCAGCAGGAGATTTTATAATGAGTACAAATCCAATGATGGACTATAATGTCTTATCTTTGAATAAACAATATTGAGTTTAATGTATAAAATTATCACTTGTGTTTGGGAAGGAAATATTGGACAGGAACCCCAATTGACAGAAACATTCTGAGATGGTATAATATCCTTGATATACTAGGTTAAAAATTTAGCAAAATTCCATACCATTCACACACTTGATCTTAGTCATGAGTGGGTAAACAGTGAACTAACTTTAACAAATTATATTACATTTTTACTTAAAAAATTATACTCATGAAAAATTTAAAAATTATAATGGTGTGAAACAACCAAAATATCATTTAATTAATGACTCACTGTTTTTAATTTAAATTCATTTTATTTTATTTATTTAATTTAATTTTGAGACAAGGTCTCTCTGGATCCATTCTGGTCTGGAACTCACTACAAAGACAAGGTTGGAGTCAGTCACAGAGCTATTCCTACATCTGCATCTGGAGAGTCAGGATTAAAGGTGTGTCTCACCAATCCTGGACACTAATTAAGCAATTTATTTTATTATTATGTACATTTCATTGAGTTTTTGTGCAATTCATATAATAGATACTAACCAAATTCATACCCCTTTCTCCATTCATGTCTCTCCATATCCCTCTGTTAGATTTCCTACATTCTGTCATATGGTTCAAGTCCTATCTAGTCAGTACAGAGATATCCCTCAGTACAAGTTCATCCACTAGAGTCCAGTCAGCCTTAAAGAATATTTACTCTCCTACGCCCTCAGTAATCAGTCGTTACTAGTTCCTTGGCTAAGGCTGTGATCTGGTACTCATTTCCCTAGTTCTATGCTGGGTTTTGTCTGATTGCAAACTCATGCTTTTTAAATGAATGATTTTTGTCACTGAAGACTGCTTTCAGATTCATGGAGTATGAGCAACATTATTATCTTACTGAGTATTTTGTTTTTCCTTTAACTTAGGATAGCCATTGTGAGATGTGTGGTTAGTGCCCCCCCCCCCCAGGACTTAGAGAGGCAGCCTGCTTCTGATGGATGAAATGGGGAGGAGCTGCCAGCAGCTTCTTATGGGAGCTGGCACAAAATGGCACAGACCAGCCATCTGTGGGAACTTTTGCCCCAGGACCTGGGCTGGGCTGGCTATCTGCTCGTCACAGACCCTTAACCTTGGGTAGTCAGCCACACCATTACGTCTGCATTAATATCACCTTCCGGGGAATGACAATACCCCAAGACAGAATGCTCAGACTGGTGACCTACTGTAGCCTTTTTCCAGTCAAAATCCCACCCACTAACTGGATACACCCCATTCGTAGTCTGACAGAAAGACTTTTTTCCAACTAATTTCTCTAGCATTCAACACTCAAACACAAGACTGATAGCCTTAAAGTTACACACACATGGAAATAATGAATCTGGGCACCTTGTCAGGTGGAAATGGAGATTCGAATTTGTATGCAGCCCAACCTTTTTATAAACAGAATGATGCCATCTCTCTCTGCCAATCCCAGACCCTTGCATTATGCTCTGTAAATAATATGTGCTTTGTATCAACATCTTGTCTCACATAGTATGTCATAAGTTGATACAAGCCATTTTCACCTACCAACAGAGTCAGGAGGGAACAACAGGCATGCAATTTAAGACAATGTAGCCACAGGTGGCCTACCTACCTCTACGTACACTGATGTAATATTCTCTGTTTTTAAGATTTTTTTGGTCTTTTTTAAATTTTATTTATTTATTTATGTGTATGAATGTACTGTCTGCATGTAGGTTTGTGCGCCCGTGTCGTGCAATGCCGCGGAGGAGGTCAGAAGAGGGTGTCGGATTCCCCTGGAACTGGAGTTCTCCTGGAATTGGAGTTACAAACGGTTCTCAGCCACCATGTGGGTGCTGGGGATCAAACCCGGGTCCTCTGCAAGAGCAGTCGGTGTCTTAACCGCTAGGCTATCTCTCCAGCCCCTGATGTAATATTCTTATAGTAAATAGGATATATGTTGACCATGAGAATGACATTAAAGTGACATAAATGATATATTGAGTTTGCATTCTTTTTTTGTTTGTTTTGTTTTTTGTGTTTTCGAGACAGGGTCTCCCTGTAGCTCCAGCTGTTCTGGAACTCATGCTGTAGACCAGGCTGGCCTTGAACTCACAAAGATCCGCCTGCCTCTACCTCCCAAGTGCTAGGATTAAAGGCGTGCGCCACCACGGCATTCTTAATTTTATGACTCATTTACAGAGAGGTGCAATAGATGTTGAAGTGTAAAGATGATTTATATCATGGTATTTTGTGAAACAAAAATTTAGGACACTAATACGAAGTGTAAAATAAATTTATATAAAAATTAAGCGCATTTTGTGTTCTAAAAGTATGTTTAAATGTTTCTTAATCATAAAGTAATTTTTTTCCTTTGGGAAAATTTTCAGAATACCTTAACACTACTTTCCTCTGTATCTTCAAATCCTTCTCATATACATGACAAGAGAAACTACTGGAGAACCTGGGGTGTCCCTGCTCTTTTGCAACATTTTTTTCTCTTTCTCTCTGTCCGTCCCTTCCTTCCTTCCTTCCTTCCTTCCTTCCTTCCTTCCTTCCTTCCTTCCTTCCTTCCTTCCTTCCTTCCTTCCTGCCTGCCTGCCTTTCTTCATTCCATCTCCTTTTTTGAGATAGGGTCTCATTGTAGCCATAGTTGGCCTGGAGCTCCTTACGTAGAGCTCGATGGCCTGAATCTCACTGAAATCCACCTGCTTCTGCCCCCCAGGGGATGGGATTAGAGGCCTGTGCAGCCATTCTGGAGTACCCCATTTTTCTTACATGGATCCACTTAGTGTTTCATAAGTTAACCATAGATTCTTGCTAAGGATAGTCTCTAAGAAAACTAGAGTTAGTAAAAGGATAAAACTATTTCTTAAAGAAAGAACCAAATGTATAAAATAAACCTTAGGGTAAGAAGAAAACATGCCTTCTTATATAAACACACATGGTTATATTGATATATGTAGTTTGGATTATTACTACCAAATATTTTGTTGTAGTACTTTAGTAACTGTCCTGGTTTGTCTTCCATTGCTGTGACAAAACACTCTGACCGACACCAACTTGGGGAGGAAAGGGTTTATTCAGCTTACATCTCCTGGTTCACAGTTCATCACTCAGGGAGCACAAGGCAGGAACTCAGGGCAGGAACCTGGAGGCAGTAGCCGAAGCACAGGCCATGGAGGAATGCTGTCCACTGGCTTGCTCTCTGGCTCATGCCCAGCCTGCCTTCTTTTTTAATTTTTTTTTTTTCTTTATTTCGGTATGTGTATCAATGTACTGTCTGCATGCAGGTTTGTGCACCGGTGTCGTGCAATGCCGCGGAGGTCAGAAGAGGGTCTCAGATTCCCCTGGAACTGGAGTTCTCCTGGAATTGGAGTTTCAGACGGCTCTCGGCCGCCATGTGGGTGCTGGGGATCGAACCCGGTCTTCTGTAAGAGTGGTCGGCGCTCGTAACCGCTAGGCCACCCCCTCCAGCCTGCCTTCTTATACTGTCATTGCTCAACAATCAAGACAATAGTCCACAGATGTGGCCACAGGCCAATCCAATGGAGTCAATTCCCAATTGAGGCTCCCTCAACCCAGGTGTGTCAAGTTGACACTAAAGCTATTCAGCACAGTAACACCAACTACAATAATATGAATTTCCTTGTAGTGAGATAATTAAGCTATTAATTATATTAATATTTCCTGGTTATCATTATGTAGACTTTTTTTGCAAAATCAACATGGATCTTTATGGATATAGATATAATTTTTTAAATTTTATTTATTTATTATTTATTTATTTTTGTGTATGAATGTACTGTCTGCATGTAGGTCTGTGCACCCGTGTCATGCAATGCCGCGGAGGTCAGAAGAGGGTCTCGGATTCCCCTGGAACTGGAGTTCTCCTGAAATTGGAGTTACAGACTGTTCTCAGCCGCCATGTGGGTGCTGGGGATCAAACCTGGGTCCTCTGCAAGAGCAGTCAGTGCTCTTAACCGCTAGGCCATTTCTCTAGCCCCGATATAATTTTTATAACAATGAAATATCAGAGATGTTACAACTATTACTCTGCTAAATGGACATAGTATTAAACCATCTCTTAATGATTTATCTTTAAATTCATAAATTAATGCATCTCTCAATACTCATAAGAAACACACTTTTTTGCCATAGATATCTACATCTGATCAAGTGTTGAAAGTGAGAAACTATGGAGTGGTCCACCATAAATGGGACATCTATATCATTTTTTTTTTTTTCTCCAAGACTCAGGGATCTTCTCAGAAGAAGTGGCTGAAAGATTATAAGCCACAGAGACAGTGTTTTAGTTTTATTAATTTTATTTCTGTTTGTGTTTTGTTTGAGTTTTGCCTGAATTTATGTATGTGCACCACGTATGTGAAATGTCTGCAGGAGTCAAAGAGGGCAGCTGATCCCATGGAACTGGAGTTACTGATGGTTGTTAGCCATAATGTGGGGATTGGAAACTGAGCTATCCCTTGAGCTTTTAAAGAGTGTCTTCTTGAGACAACAAAGTATTTGTACATATGAAGTCACAGAGATTGTGACACCATGCTCACGAACTGCACAAACTCAAACCAGACAAAATATTATCATGAAATAAATGGTCAACAAGGAGCCCCGGCCCTGTCTCTGGAACTATTGGATGTTGTCACCTCTGGAAGAGGTACAGTCACTTTTCCTTTAAAAGTATGAAAAATGTGAATGGTTAACTATGCTCTGGGGGATTAAACAACATGCAAGATTATTTGAAGAAAAAAATTGGATATCACAATGGGGTTAACAAAAAGAGGACAAGAACTCAGGGGGTTTGTAAGGTAAGGATGAATCTGAGAGGAGATAATATTGAATATTATCAAAATTGATTATATAAAAATTTCAACTAATTAATAAAATATTATTTTAAAAAGAACACTCTATTTTTCTGAAGTTACTCAAAGATACATAGATGAGGTGATGGACTGATATCGTGCTGTATATTTCTGGAGCAATTGAAATTTTTCAATACCATATGAATACAAGGTACAGTACAATTAAAACTGTCATTAATCAACATAAAACAATTTACGTTCTCAATCTGATCATAAGCCTTTGAATTTATTGTTAACAAATATGAAAGTGATTTGATTAAATTTTGCTTGAAAAAGAAACATTTTCTTAATAAAGTGATCATTTTCAACATAAAGGAGAAATTTATTGAGTTCCTTGTCACATAAAAAGAAAGAAAATGATATTAGTGTTTATTATGTGCCTGACACTTCAACAACTTCTAATAATTATTATTGTATTGATTTAATATCACTTAAAATCATTGGTATATTTATCTATGAAAAACAAAAACAACTCAATATTGAAATACATGAATGCATCAGTGGAAAATCCCATGATTTATTCAAACTTTAATACTATCAACCTCATTAAATACTTAACTGATATTGAGCTCAAGTTCAAATATAATACACATAATCAGGTTAGGTTGCTACACAAACCACTGAAACAGAGTTGAAGAGTCTCATGGGAAAATGCAGCCTGATCCAGAGATCAGAAGACACTATCTCCAGGAATGATGTTTTAGTCCCGAGATCACATAAATGGGTATATAAGTGGAGACAGGGATAGTACAAAGGAAATTCTGTTTCAGAAACAAGTGTGATGAGGGAAAGTAAACAGCTGCCAATGAAGCAGCACCTAAGTCCACTGGTATAGCATAGAGTAAATGATCCATGATCTAATATGATGAAAGGAAAATGCCAAGTGTGACAAGATTTAAATTTTGATCGAATGCATTAGTGTGTAGTATTGCATCCATTCTCTATTTGAGGTTTCATCGGCATCTCTTCCAACTGTTGGAGGAAATTCATGTGAAAAATTTCATGAGAAACTACTGTGTTCTTAGATAAGGGAAGAAAATGAATGACACACCCTAAATAACATGATGCGGCCAGGTATGTGTAGAAAGCTATGAGAAACACATGGAAATATCAGATTTTTAATAGAAATTTCAGTTAAAATCTTTCAACGTTTCATTGAGATCAATGATTTATGTCTCACAAGATTACATGGTCAAATACATTTACCACAAATCAAAATTACATAGTGACTAGCTTTGTTAATAAAAATTTTATTAATTTTCAAAGCATACTTGATTTGACTGGAATAATTCATTTTTTTTTTTTTCTTTTTACAGTGTCTTCTTAGTCCTTATGTATACCAAGCTGGCCTCAATCTCACAGAGATTTGCCTGCCTGTTCTTTCCCAATATAGGGATTAAAAGCATTCACCAGGGGCTGGAGAGATGGCCTAGCGGTTAAGAGCGCCGACCGCTCTTGCAGAGGACCCGGGTTCGATCCCCAGCACCCACATGGCGGCTGAGAGCCGTCTGAAACTCCAATTCCAGGAGAACTCCAGCTCCAGGGGAATCCGACACCCACTTCTGACCTCCGCGACATTGCACGACACGGGTGCACAGACTTGCATGCAGACAGTACATTCGTACACATACAGAAATAAATAAAAAATTAATAAAAAAAATTAAAAAAAAAGAAAAAAGAAAGCATTCACCAAAATGTGCAGCATTGATAGGTGTATAATAATATAAAATTAAATTTCAGAGACAGTATCACTTAAAAACATTGTATTAAAATGAAGCATATAATAGTGATTTCGTAGTACTATTTTTCAAATAGACCTTACAAATGGAATTTATAAATATGTAAATATATTAGAGTGTGTAAGTTTACACACACATACCTACACACAACACAAACCCTGCTTTTGTATCCCATGTGAAATCAACAATATATGAGGATATTCAATTCACAATTATCAAAATACTATCAGAGAATAACATGCAAAACATCTTTAATTTAATAATAGAATTACACCGTGTGAAATAGACAGGATAAAGTGTTTCCCATAGGCTCCAAGTATTTGGACATTTTTGTCCCCAATTGGTGGCACTGTTTGGAAGGTATTAGGTGTGTCCAAGATGGAAGAAGCTTGTTCCTGGGAACAGGCTTAGAGAGTTCAAAAAGACTTTCCAATGTCCAGTTGCTCTCTATGCTTCCCATGCCTGCTTGAAGGTGAAACTCTGCTTTATTCTTCTGCTACAGCACCTCCTGCCACCATGCCTCCCAAACAAGATGGATTCTGATTCCTCAGGAGACATAAGCTCAAATAAACTTTTCATTTTTTTTTTAAATCCCCTTGGTCATAGTTGTTCTAACACAGCAACAGAAAAGTAACTAATTTTCATTTCTACAACATAGCATTTATTTTTCCTCGTTAGTGTATAAATTATACATTTTTGATCATTTGAAATTGGTAATTTATACTGATATAGTTTTTGGGTTTGCTATTAGAGTCAGATTCTCTAAGGAGTATTTTAAGTGTTACTTGTTATCAAAAGTATATTTGAAAATTAAACCTTCCCTTCAAGCCATGAATTCTGCATTTATAGTTAAATATTCCTGCATAAGAAGCTACTTTATAACTTAATTGCTTAACATGGACATTTAATTTTTCTTACTGATAGGTGTCCAACCTATATCTGATCTGAATGTAATGAGCAGGGAAAATATACTAGGGCCTCAGAGCTAGATTTAAGTTATATATATATATATATATATATATATATATATATATATATCACATTTCT